>VWZE01000741.1:39483-75331 GCA_013396675.1 Eubucco bourcierii
AAAAAGAAGGGAAAATAACTCTTTTTCATGTGCATCAGCATTTTGTATTAGAAAAGAAATAATTGAGACAATTGTGTATTTATAGTGTCAAAATCTTTATTGGCCGAGTAACTTTTCCAAATGATTTTGGTCCTCGTAATGTTACTGTGGCCCAGCTCTGTAGCAGTTCTTTCTAGTTCACCTGGATTTATGTATTTATTTGCTTAGGACAAATGATCCTGTCCATAGTGAAATATGTGTTTCCCCTTCAAATCTAAGTTATCTGATGAAATTAAAATAAAAGCTTTTTAAGAAGTACATTATAATATCTCAGAAAGACTTAAGACTCAAACTGAAATTTGTCTTCTGGAGGCGAGCAGATTAGTAAGGCTAATGGTGGGTGGATGGGTATGCTGCCTTTTTATTGCCAAGACCCTGCTGGTCATGTTTCTTCCTCTCCATATGTTACTCTGTTTTTATAAGCACTGTAGTGATATTTGGGGCTTCAGGTGACTGGCAGGGTGTCATTGTCAGGACTGCTGGATGTACACTGAGCAGCAGTCTTGCACTTGACACTATTAAAATAGGCAAGCGGAGTGAAAACCATGAGAAATCCTGTGTTGTTCCCTCCTTATAGGTAGGGAATTTATCCACCAGAGAGTAGAGTATCTCTCACAATCATTAAACCTCAGGAAAAGCCAACCAACCATAAGAGCAAAGCTTCCCATGAACTGTGTGCTAGCATGAACAAAACCAATCTTGTGTCATGTGGTAGAATCAAGCTCTTTCCGCCTTCATTTTTGTATTCAGACTTTCCAAAGGTGTGGGGGGGTTTTATGTTACTGCAAAGTCTACAGGCCCTGGTAGTTTGTGCACTAGGAATATTATTGTTGTGGCTCTAGGGGTGGTTATGTTTGAGCTGTAGCCAGTTTCTTGAAAAGAGCTATGATTTTGTGTCCAGCTGTACGTTTTTTTAAGGCCAGTGACCAACTGGGTACTAAATCCATCAAAATGCTTGTATCTAAACATCATAAAACCAGTAACTATTGATGGTAACCAATTTAAGTATTCCAGGAGTGTTGGGTCCAGAGGAGGGCCACAAAGATGATCAGAGGGCTGGAGCAGCTCTCCTATGAGGACAGGCTGAGGGAGTTGGGGCTCTTCAGCCTGGAGAAGAGAAGGCTTCGAGGGGACCTGATAGTAGCCTTCCAGTATCTGAAGGGGGCCTACAGGAAGGCTGGGGAAGGATTATTTACAAGGTCCTGCAATGACAGGACAAGGGGCAATGGGCTTAAACTGGCAGAGGGGAGATTTAGACTAGATGTTAGGAGGAAGTTCTTTACAGTAAGGGTGGTGAGGCACTGGAACAGGTTGCCCAGGGAGGTTGTGGATGCTCCCTCCCTGGATGTGTTCAAGGCCAGATTGGATGAGGCCTTGAGTGAGCTGTACTAGTGGGAGGTGTCCCTGCCTATGGCAGGGGGTTGGAACTAGATGATCCTTGAGGTCCCTTCCAACCTTACCATTCTATGATTCTATGATTCTATGATTCTGCTGAAGAAATGTTTGTAATTTTTTTCAATAGGAAAGTAAAAACATATTTTTTTTTTTTAGTTTAGGTAATATTGAGAATGCTTTCTGTGGAAGTCATGGATGTTTGGATACAGCTGCTAGTGATTTCATTTGACTCTTGAACAAACACAGGCACAATCAAACATTCTAATTATTTTTTCTCTCTTAATAAACAAATGGGCTACAGAATAATTTTTGCTGATACTTTGCTTACTTTATTTGGCACGAGTGTCCTTGTAGAATAACTTGTACTGTATAGAGATAAGAAACAATTGTCTATTAAGTACTAGTGGGTTAACTGGTATAACATATATAGATTCAGCCTGACAGATTCAGCAATATCGAATCAATTTCTCTTTGTTTCAGGTGACCAGACTTTAAGAGTTTGGGATGTAAAAGCCCCAGGAGTCAAACTTGTGATACCAGCACACCAGGCTGAGATCTTGAGCTGTGACTGGTGCAAATATGATGAGGTATAAACTCACTTGTCCAGCTGTTTTCCTGGAGGAACTAATCTGACTGAATAGCAGGGGTTGTTTTTTTTTACTGCAACACTAATGCCTCTTTATAAAAACCTGTCTTATTGCTTTGTTGCTCTCATGTGCTATTACATCTTCAGAAGAACCTTTTTCCAACAGAGAGATGGCCCAAAAAGCTCAGAGGTTTTGCTTGTTCTTTTGTATAGTGGATGGAGAGGTCCTCAGTAGAGAAAACACTTTATATTTTTCTATTCTGTTTATTTTACACACTACAGTCTTCATCTGTGATTTATGCACCACTGTTGTTTGATTTATCTAACTTTGGTAGCCAGCTCACGCATCGCTGCATCTTAATAATTAGATTGTCCTGATGTATCTCTTATCAAATTATCAGAACTTGCTGGTGACTGGTGCGGTTGACTGTAGCTTGAAAGGCTGGGATTTGCGGAACATCCGGCAACCAGTGTTCATCTTGCTTGGTCATACCTATGCTATCAGAAGAGTAAAAGTAAGTTGTGTTTTATTCTCCATTGTCCACCACTGAGTTGTTACACACATTTTCCTGGAAAGCAGAAGTATTTTATATTATCTAATGTGGCAGTTGAGTTATCCGCTCCGTCGACACACACACAAATTCACCAGACTGGCTGGAAGTTAAGGCATGAAGCGATATATTTACAGCATGGCACAATTTACAAGCATATATGTACAATCTATACAGATATTTGTTGTGAATGCTCCCTCCTTGGAGGTGTTCAAGGCCAGGTTGGAGGAGGCCTTGAGTGACCTGTACTACTGGGAGGTGTCCCTGTCTATGGCAGGGGGTTGGAATTAGATGATCCTTGAGGTCCCTTCCAACCTTACCATTCTATGATTCTATATTTACATCTCTACACAATAATATACAAGTTAAAAGTAATACAGAGACACAAAACCCCTCCCAAACGGCAGTACCGCCCGGGGGGCTTTCAAACCAACTCTTTCCAACCCCCTCCCTCTCAGAATCCCCCTTATGAACAGGATGAGCTGTGAAAGGTTGGCAAGAGGTTAGAAAAAGAATGATTAGCTTGGGTTATGCGGGTTCAGGCAGAGATAGTGAAGCAGGTGGCAGCCAGACAGAGACTGACTATCTTTGTTTATATTCTGTTTTCATATCTCTCCACAGAACAAATGGGTAATATAGACATGACTATTATTTTCTTTTCACAGCCAATTATCTGATTTCTCTCATTAAAATATTCCAATTAGTCGCAAACCAGCACATCTAATAACGAGGAAAAAGATAAAGTGTTCAAGATTCTAGATGATCCAGTGACTGCCCTTGGAAACTTTCCGTTTAGTGCTAATTTCTCTGCTGTCTGTCATTCTGGATTGGGTTAGGAAGAGCATTATCAGCAAACTGAGGGAAGTGATTGTTCCTTGCTACTTTCCACCACTGAGACAACATGTGGAGTGTTGAATCCAGCTCTGGGTTTCCCAATGCAATGATTATATGGACATACTGGAGTAAACTCAGTAATGTGCCCCAAAAAAGATTAAGGGACTGGACCTTCTGTCCTACCAGAAGAGGTTGAGACATCTAGAATTTGTTTAGTGTGAAGGAGAGAAGGTTCAGGGGGAATCTTACCACTGTGTAGGGATGACTGGAAAATCAGACATAAAAAAAGGCTGACTTAGTGGTATCTAGTGAGAGTACCAGACGTGATTGATGCAAACTGAAAAACAGAAGATGCTGTGTAAACATATAGCACTGGGCTCAAAGACTACATATGCATACATGTGCAAAGGAGAGGTACGTGAAAGTACACAACTTCCATTCCATCTTGGCAGGCTTTTATAGTTTCCTTTTCAAGATAGACATGGTCCTTGTGGACATAAGGTATGTAACTATGGGTCAGGACTTAGAGGTGGTGCAGCTTATCTACACTTGTGTGGTAGAACTCACCAGTCACAGAAAATGAAGAGAAAGACCAGGTGTGAAGGTTTGGGAGTTCCCCCACCCCCCACACTTTGTAAAATGACCCAGACTAGCACTCAGTCGGCTGGAAGTTAAATGATGAAGCTATATTTACAGCTTTGCACAGTGTACAGCAGATATTTACACTATATACACAATATTTACAGAAATATACAAGTAAAAGGTAATACAGCAACACAACTCCCCTCCCAGAAATCAGAGACCCCAGGAGGGGCTCCCAACCACCCTTCCACCTTCTCCCCACCCCTGTACCTTACCCCAAGATTTGCCTTACGTGCAAGGTAAATTAGGAGGATCGGCCAAGGGGGTTAGAAGAAAAAGTGGTTAGCGAGGATTAATCAGCAGAGGAGCCAGAGCCCAGAAGCTGCTAGATCCCACCAGCAGCTCCTGTTCCAGCAAGCGACAGAGAGCAACTGACTTATCAATTGTTTTGGTTAGTGTTCCCAAACAATTCTCCAGCAAGCGTATGAGTGAAGTAGACATCATGATGTTTTCCTTTCACAGCCTATAGTGCAACTTTGTCTATTAAAATATTCCAATTAGCCTCAAACCAGCACACCAGGATGCTACTGAAGAGAGGCGGCTGTCCCCATGGATGTTGCTTCCTCTAACATTGTGCTGCCATTAGCCATTATAAAGTTGTGCAGCAGTTTGGCTTAATTGATTGCTATGACTGAAAATCCTGTCCTTAAAAGTAACTAGTTTGTGTCTGGATCACTAAGCTACCTCAATTTGTCATTCCTTTGCACAACTGCTAGCCCTGACACAAAAGAGAAGAGCAGGAGCATGCAGCCTGAAGTGGAAAGAGAAGGCCACAAGCCTTGGCAGTGGTGCACTCTTAGCTTAAACCAGCCATGAAATCATGCTCTTCACTTGTGTGAACACTTTGTGTTCTGTTCACTTGTTCAGGATTGTGCTGACTGTCAGATCTAGGGCTGGCATGGAATTCTACCCAACACAACACTGTCAGGATTTCTGCAAATTTCCTGTGGTGTTTCACTGCAGTGCAGGACATTACCAGCACAGTGAGACTGCTCGAGCCTGTTTCACAGGAGATTTTGCCATTAGAGTATTTGACTATTTCATCAGCTTCACTGGCTTCAATCTGTTATACCGAAATGTAGTTGCAGCTTCTGTGTTTACTTAGATATTTGGATGAATGATCTGCAAAATACTGGAGGTCAGGGTAGATGATACATTCATCTCTTCTGTCTATATACAACTGTTCAGATGACAAAATGGCAGAATCTTAGAGTTCAGCGGAACAGAGTTTTAAAATACTATGTTCTCTTTGCAGCAGAATGACAGTATGCAAATTCTTTCAACTTCTGTGTAGTACTTCACTAAGTATTTTCATAGACTTTGCTTAGGTATGTTTCTAGGATACTTAAGGTTAATGACAAAGCTTTTCATCTTTGACAAGTTGTTTTTTTGGTTCATTTGAAACTGTGGACAAAGGTGGAAAGAGGGCGTGTGGGAAACATGCCACTGGATTTTTCTGCCCATTAGACTTATTTTTCTTTGTTATTTATATTCTTGAGGTGTAGAAGAAAAAGATGTTTTGTTGTAACTATTTTAATGTTTTTATTCTCACTAGAATAAAAATAAAAAAATATAGAAAAAATGCAGGAAAACTGTGGAGGTTAAAGTTTAGAATGTGCCCAGTCCTCAATTCGGCTCTCGTAAAGAGCACTCTTGTCAGCAGAGTTCAGCAGGCAACAACATACACTGCTTTTTTGGCAACTTGGGCAATTGTGGCAATAGCCCAGGCTTAACCTTTGACTTTGTAGTAGCTGTGAATGACATTTTAAGTCTTGCAGGAAGAGTATTACCTGTGAACCATGATGTGGGTGACCTGCATTTCAAGATGATACTATGTCAAGTTTATAGCAGTTTTCACATAGAATCATAGAATGGTAAGGTTGGAAGGGACCTCAAGGATCATCTAGTTCCAACCCCCTGCCATAGGCAGGGACACCTCCCACTAGTACAGCTCACTCAAGGCCTCATCCAATCTGGCCTTGAACACATCCAGGGAGGGAGCATCCACAACCTCCCTGGGCAACCTGTTCCAGTGCCTCACCACCCTTACTGTAAGGAACTTCCTCCTAACATCCAGTCTAAATCTCCCCTCTGCCAGTTTAAGCCCATTGCCCCTTGTCCTGTCATTGCAGGACCTTGTAAATAATCCTTCCCCAGCCTTCCTGTAGGCCCCCTTCAGATACTGGAAGGCTACTATCAGGTCCCCTCGAAGCCTTCTCTTCTCTTCTCTTCTCACATGACTGCATCCTTCTTGTTGCAGTTCTTGGACCTGTCTGCAGAAGTCTATAGAAGAGCATGTCCCATAAAATGCCCTGCAGGAGATAGGGAAATTATGAAGGGACATTATCACAGAATCACAGAATGTCAGGGGCTGGAAGGGACCTCAAAACATCATCCAGTCCAACTCCCCTGTAGAGCAGGATCACCTATACCAGATCACACAGGGATGCATCTAGGCAAGTTTTCACTGTCTCCAGAGGGAGACTCCACAATCCCCATGGGCAGCCTGTTCCAGTGTTCTGTCACCTTCAAAGAGAAAAAAAATCCGCCTCATGTTTACATGAAAATTCCGATGCCTCAACTTCCACCCACTGCCCTTTGTCCTGTCATTGGGCATCACTGAGAAGAGCCTGGCTCCCTTTCAGTTTTTCTACTCTCTCCAGTTTTCCCATTTCTGTAAATAACATAAAAGGACATGGAATTGATGGCAATAATATATCTTACATTCTCTGCAGTACGGCACAAATATTCTCTCTCTCTGAAAATAATAAACTGGTCACATAGCTTTTCTGGAACCCAGTTTATGTCATGCGATAGTACTCAGTTTGTTAGCCAAAAGGAGAATTTAATGAGTGTTTATATGGCTGTCCTAAAATTTCTTGCCTTTACAGAAGGAATGTTTGGCACTGATGTAATGGAATGAAACCAAATCAGAGTCCCAAAGAACAGGTATTCTGAAAAGGGAAATCTTACATAGTCTCCTTTGTTGCAGCATGATATGGCACCTACCAAGACAGCTTAAACAATTAAACTTTGGTAACTTTCTACTTACAGTAAATCCTGTATGTTTAAAATGTTTTTAGATTTGAAGTTGTTCTGTTTTGTTTTCTTGCAGTTTTCACCATTCCATGCAACCTTATTGGCCTCTTGCTCCTATGATTTTACTGTGAGGTACAGTACTTTTTTTTAAATTGAATAAAAAAGGAAAGATTATCTGTTTCCACATGGCTTGCAACAGAAAACAGTTTTAAAGTGGGCATGCTGAATTGCAGTTAGTGTTGCTATCAAATGTTTTCTGTCTTCATAAGATATGTTGAAAATGTGTGGGTTCTTCATTTAAAGGCTAGCTCAGTCACTCTTCCAAACAATACCTGCTCTGACAGATGCTTTCTAGGATCCTTTTCACATCACTTTGCCGAATGTAGTTGCGTCTGGCTGTGATAGTGTCTGATAAGAATGTAATAGCCTTTAAAATGGATGTAGGTAGGCTATTTTGTATGTTTCTGTGAAATATTTTTGTTTAAACTTGCTATGAACAGAGTTTTGTCCTCACAGTAGCTGAAGAAGCTTTAGTATTGTTCCACAGGGTGTATGTGAAGTTCTGTAGACAGTAGTTCTGCAAACTGCCCTACCTGCCCTGTGTATCTGATACTGCTGAGGATTTCGTAATACAACTGATTTAAAACTGACTAAAAGTACTAAGAATCATAGAATGGTAAGATTGGAAGTGACCTCAAGGATCATCTAGTTCCAACCCCCTGCCATAGGCAGGGACACCTCCCACTAGAACAGGTCACTCAAGACCTCGTCCAACCTGGCCTTGAACACCTCCAGGGAGGGAGCAGCCACAACCTCCCTGGGCAACCTGTTCCAGTGCCTCACCACCCTGAAGAAGTTTGACTTTATATTAGGACTTCTTTAAGAATAGAAGCCACTATGAAACACATTCCTGAATATTTCAGTCGCATTGTTTGAGACGCATTTTAATTTTATAACCTGCAATGATTCTAGTAGTCAGCTGAGGCTGGATTAAGTGTCTTCACCAAAAGAAAAATGTACATCATCACTGGAGACCGCCTCCTGTTGCATTTCTTTTAGAACTAACAGTATGCAATCCCAATTTGATGTCTTGGAAAGTTTTGTGGCCTACTTTAAGTTAAGGTCCAAGGAGGTTGTCAAGAGAGACTATCAGGGTTTGTCCAGATTCAGAACGCTGCCTTTTCTCATTTACCTCGTTGAGTTCCCACGTTACTGAGGAGGTGATCATGAATCTATCAAGAGTGGTACTGGGGGCCCAGGGGATATTTTCCTTGATCCTAACAGTGAAGAAGGTTCAGGTGAGGGTGGTGAGACACTGGAAACAGGTTGCCCAGGGAGGTTGTGGCTGCTCCCTCCCTGGAGGTGTTCAGGGCCAGGTTGGACAAGGCCTTGAGTGAGCTGTACTAGTGGGAGGTGTCCCCGCCTATGACAGGGGTTTGGAACTAGATGATCTTTGAGGTCACTTCCAACCTTGCTATTCTGTGAAAAGGCAAGTCAACACTTTATTGCATAGCTGGTGTCAGAAGGAGAACTTTGTCTTTTGCAACCACAGGGTCCTCACTGGGTACGGTGAGGCAGGCAAAAGATCCGCCTGGCAAAGTTGGGCAGGAGCATTTTTGCCAACACTTGCTTAACTAGTGAGGAGTATTCTAAACTACCAGGACAGAGCAGCCATAACCTAAACAGAAGGCGTAAGGATCAGAGAAGAGTGAGAAATAGCTTAATATCAGAGACTTTTTACACTTTCCCTGTGAAAGCAAACTGACACCTGTATGCAGGAGAGGACATGAAAGGAGAATTGAAAGTCTCTGTACAGCAGTAGAGTTGTGGTCTTTTGACAGTTACAGAGAGGTGGTGAGACCATGCACAAGGCTGAAGTGCAGCAGTGGGTAGTCTTCTCAGGAGAGAGAAGATAGAAAAGTGAGATGGTGGTAATGGTGTATCTGTGAGTTTATCAGTCCCATCAGTCCCTTAAATTTTCAGTCCCTGTATGGACTTGCTCCTCTCAAAGATTGTACTTTTCTCTTGTAGGTTAGACCTGGATGGTGAGCTTCTGTCCCTCATAGAAATGTCATTATTTCAGTAAAAGTCTTTCATGCTTGAGAACCTTTCTTGAGTTGCTCTTTTGCTTGCTTTAATAAAGGCTAGTGCCTTGCCAGTTATAGCCATTGTATGATTGGTGCCAGGAACCTGGCAGTGTAAGTGCTGTCATGTCCATATGTATGTAGCTTTCTAGACTGCTGTACCAGCATTCTGTCTCGGAGTGCTTAATTTATTTCTTTGTTTAAAATGTACTTCCAATAGAACACGGCACAGTGGTCTGTAGAGACTTATTTATGGGATCTTATTTAACATCCTTTACTGATGCAGTGTGAGTGTATTGTTTCTCAGCCTAAAATAAAAGAGTGGTAGTTGATTTCTTCCAGTGGCCTTGTCTGACCAGTAAGACTAGTAATCAGGATGCTGATGCATTGAGGTGACATGATGTTGTTATGCTCTTCCCATTTTTGACACCAACTATGTATCCTTCAGGTTTGGCACTACTGCGATTCATGCAGTACTGAAATCCAGATAGGACATTTTCATACGTGGCAACTGTCAGTAAAGATGAGGAGAGCTCCTAGCTCATATACTAGTGCCCATAAATGCAGAGCTTCAGGCTTTCTTCACAAATGTCCTTTAAAACAGATTAACTGATACAAGCAGAGATATTTTAACAGCAGCTTAATGGTGATCTTGTTCTTTTATTTTCCTTAATGCTTCTACAGCTCAGAATTGTCTGTAACATTAACATACAGTAGATAACTGCATGGCTTACTGGTTAAGCTGTCTAATCTTAAATGCTACTGAAGCTTTCTTGTTTAACTAAACAAATGCAAATCTTAGATACAGTGATCAAGGTGCCATATAAGAGACAGGGGTTATGTTAATTTCTGGTAGAACAGCTGGTTTGGCACCTAATCACAACTAGCTATCTAAAAGCAAAAAAATAGTAGGTTGAAAACCAAGTTAACAATGCTTAGCTTCATCCTTTGTAAATAGGATGATTGTTGCATGTGTACATGTTAAGGTTTAAGGCTTAGTTTAGCTTTTTGTGTCTACATGTAAACAAGGGATGGACTTTCCAGAGACACTGAATAAAAAGAAAAAGGTTTAAAAAAGTAAATAACAGGCTATTGGATGCAAAAAAGAATAACAAAGATAAATTTGTATTATTCCATTTGCTTGCTGATGGGGATAAAATTCAGTTGCATAAACAATTCTTTGTCTTTCTTCTTTGCTCCTCTCCTCTGCAACTCTACTTTGCGTAGCCCTTATCTCTGTCCAGAAGTTCTTGCTGGCACAAACTGTCTGGGAGGTAATGGGAGAGGGAAAGAATGGGGATGGGAAAGAAGGAGGCTGTTGGAAGCCCCTCTGGGTTTGTCCAGATGGGTGATTTGGGTCCTTAAGAGCGTCTTTGTGTTGTCTCTACTTTGCAAATACATGTAAATATTTGTAAATACATTTTTCACAGAATCACAGAATTAACCAGGTTGGAAAAGACTTCTGGGATCATCCAGTCCAACCCATCACCTAACCCTTCTAATTAGCTAAAGCATGGCACTAAGTGCCTCATCAAGCCTTTTAAACATCTCCAGGCACCGCGACTCCAGCAGCCCATTCCAGTGGGCAATCATTCTTTCAGTGAAGAATTTCTTCCTAAGGTCCAGCCTAAACCTGCCTTGTCCTAGGGCATATTCATTGTTATTTTATGCTTTTTAGATTTTAGCTTGCTGTAAATATATGGCTTCATTTTGCTTCCAACCCTTTGGAGCTAGTCTGGTAATTTTTATTTTGGGAGTAATTTTAACCCTCCACAGTGCATTATAGTCGAACTCCTAAAAGGAAAACTGACTCAAATGTGAACTTTATACTAGGGGCTAAGAAAAAGAGGGTCTAGATTTGAACTTGACTTTTTACATACTTGGATATGTTTTAGGTTTAACCCCTGTCTAGTAAATGCCTCATTGTGACATTATATATTTTATTTATATATATATATATATATATATACAGAGAGAGAGAGAGAGAGATAAAAATAATTTCTTTATTTTTTTTAATACTTTAGAAAAAAATGTAGATTAATTAAAGAGTAGTTTCAACACCAATGAATCATTAAAGTGTCAGGATATGCACAAAGTACTATATCATTTCCAGGACTTACTTAGGTCTGCATGCATGTTCTTAAACCTTATCTATCAAAATTCAGTTTGAGAGAACATCAGTGTCATCTCTTACGGGAATCACTGTTGTATACTTTTGGACTCTCCAGTATATAAAAAAGTTCTGGTACATTAAGCACAGACAGTACTCACTAAAACTCTAAACAGAAGATCTGATAAATTACAGAACTTAATTAAGCTCATACCAGGCCAGATCTTGAGATGTATTCACAGTGGCTTGCTGTGATTTTTGTGGGAAGTTGTACTAAGCTGGAGATTATGTCTGCAAGTTGCTTTAAGGTAAACCACTCTGTCCAGCTCCATATATCTTTTGCACAGGTTCAGTAACTTGGATCACAGAGTGTGAAACTTATTTCAGAATCAGTTATTTTGGATCCTCTTTCATTTGATTTGGCACTGAAGCAATTCTTCCTCTTTCTTTTGATGCTTATGGAAGATAATACTTTGAATAAAGACTTTCTCTTACACCCAAGCTGCTTCATAATGTCAATACATTACTGAAACTGTAATGAAATAATCTCTTAAAGATGTTACTGTGGGAGTAGTTAGATGTTTTCAGTTAATACCTGAAGAAACAACATTGCCCTGATTATCCTGTATCCAAAAAGTAGCTTGGCAATAAGTTCAACTTAGAAGTTTTTTCTAATTTTCAGGAAGAGCATTTACAGGTTCTTTGCAGAGGCGTGAGAGAATGGGAACAGGAGAATGTATTGTGTGATACACATGTAGCAAACAACACTGAATTCTGTGTTACCCTTGAAAACTTCTTGGTTATATACATCCACATACTACTGTGACTTCCACCTCATGTGGTTGCATGTGTGTGGTGATATTAATAATAGAGGAGACCTTTATGGGAAGCAGTCTCTAAACGGCCAAATCACACACACCTAAAAATCTAATAGATGAAGACATCTTTTGTCTGAAACCCAAGAGCAGTAGTGATGCTCTCATCCAAACAGTTCTGTGTTACCACTCCCCAGAAGGAAATGGAGTTAAGAAGTTGTGTTCTTGCTTTCAACTGTGCATTTTCCCTGAATCATTTCCTAAAGTAACTTTTGAACCTATTGCAAATGTCATGAGATTTGACAGCTTAGTTTTAGTCTACATTTACTAAACTTCTACAAATTTATTGGGAACTCTTGAGCACACAAGATGGGGAAATCTGAAGCACTACCTGAAGGAAGGCAAAAGACAGCATTGACATAGCCTGGATTCTCCACCTGTCTCATTTGTTTGCTCCTTGGTATGCGGGAACAACCTACCCCACCACATGCATGCATTGTTCTACCTTGCACAGATACTCTACTTGAGATGATACTTGCTTTTTTTCCCCGAGCAGTGGTGAAGACACAGGGGCAGGAGGTGAGAGTAGACAAGAGAGAAGAACACAGTAAGAGATAAATAGGAGAAACTATATTGTGGGTTGATTATAGTCTTTTGGTAGAGGAGTACAGGAGATGGTTATAGCAGCATAGATTCCATGAGATTGCTGTGAGTGGTACAAAGTACAAAATCCATGGGATGACAGGCTTTTTCTCTTTATTCAGTGGCTTGTTTAGAAGCAGCAGACTACTTTCGTGGTGGATTTAGGAAATTACCAAACAAATAAAATCCACCAGACCAGCTTGGAAGTAAGATAAAACTGTGTTTTACAGCAAGCTAAATTTACAGGCATACATATAATTGTGCATGCAATTCTAAATTGCATACATGCAATTTAGAAATAATATAAAACCCCAATCCTCCTCCCCTGGATAAACAGAGGTCAGAAAGGGCCAATGCCACCTTCTCCTAGAAAACCAACATGATCTCAAGTGTTATCAGTTCAGCCAAGGTTAATATTCAGCCATGCACAAGGGAGCAATGGAAGAGGCAGAAAGCAGGAGACAAAGGGAATAAAAAGTGAGAAATTATTTATATGTTGCTGTTTTATCCCTCTTAGCAAACCAAGGAATGATGTAGACTTTGTCATTATTATTCTTTTACATCCAGTACTCTAATTTGATTTACATTCTGCACTGAACTTTCAGGAAAGTCCTGATTTCTCTTATTGGAAAATTCCAATAAGCCTTAAACTACTACAACTTGCAGTGTAGATTCAGCTTATGAATTGTACGTGAAATACATGTAGAACAAATAAGAAAAATGAGGGGGAAATAGACACTTTCAACAATTCCAGTGGGGGGAGGGGAAAATACACTTATATGGGATGTCTGCAGTGTGACTGCAGTTGTGAGTGCTAGTTTTAACGTACATGTTGTGGGTAAAAATGGTAGTTTTAAGTGACACAGCTCTGGTTGTACAGGCTGCATGAACTTGCAATGGACCCTAAAACTGTGTGTGTTCTCTAGTCTACTGTTGAAGTTCATGCTGTCAGCTGGGCAGGTTCACCTACAATTAATGCAAACAGCTACTTGTGCTGTGAATGTACCTTCATTTCTGTGTACAGCTGTCATGCTTGGGATAAACACTGTCTTAACCAAACATGCATTGCACTTTCAGTCTAATGAATGCCATGGAAGTTCAGTCTGAGTAAAATACTCTTGTCACTGTGCTAGTTTTGGAAGCTGAGTTACAGATAGTGTTTTTCTCTTTGGACTGCAAAATCATTGTGAGAGCCATCATTAACCTGTCATCGATAGTTTTCAGTCTTGAAACTTCATTTTTTTTACTTTTACTAGTAATTATTCTTGTATCAGCCCCCCAAAATAATTATTTTTATATCCCAGACAGTCTGTGGAACTGGAACTATGTTGCAGTACTCTTTAAACTCTATTCTGCTTTTGACTTTGTGTAAACATGTCATAAACTTCATAGAATGACCATAAAATTGTCCTACTGTGCTTTAAATTGATCAGAAAGTCTTTTGTAAGTTTTTGTTCATGTAGGTCTGAAGTTGTCTCTTTAATCTTAGCTTTTCATTTATGAGCATCTGTCTTTCAAGAGTTAGTAGAGAGCTAATGTAGTAAGAAAGGCTACCACTATTACTCAGAAAAAAACAAAACAGAATTAGTTTCCTTACCGACTTACGAACACATGTGGGAAGATGAAAACGCTGAGCTGGTCTCTTGTTCCTCTCCTGCAAAATAAGTTATTTATGTTAGATCTCAGGAACTAGGAAAAAGTTAAGAGGATTGTTGCTATGGCATAGCCATTGTGCTGATTTATGAAGGAAGTGACATGTACATGTTAAACAAACTGACCCTTCTGCCTCCAGTGTTTGCTGTTTTACCTGAAGTGGTTGGAACATAACAGTGTTTTCAGTGTAGTTGGTCTGGTAATGAACTGTTCTTATGAATTGTTGTTGCTTTCCCCAATAGGAGCAAGGCAGAGAGGCCTGCCTCCATTGTTACAGAAGTAAGGCATATGGTTGACCACTATGAGAAAACTCAAGCTGTTGAAATTTTGATTACAGCTGCCAGCCCTAGAAATGTGCTGTGCTTTGCAGCCCATTATATGGTGTCTATTCCTGAATCCCCTTTTCGTGACTCAGATTTTTTAAACTTTGACCCCATCTTCCCTTCTGCCTCTCTTGTCCTTGCTGTTAGCTCCATTGATGGAGATTTCACTTCATAAATCTGTTTCCTAAGCATTTGTGTTAAACGTGGATGGAAAGAAAATACGCTTTTTGAAATATGAATTAGTGCAATTAACTGTATAATGCAACTTATCTTTGTAGTACGTATTTGTTATTAAACTATAATACTAAATTCTGGTTTACAGTTACACAGTCTCAGATTTTACACCATGACTAACCAATCTCTCTAAATAAATTGCAATTTTCGTTAACTAAAGACCCCATAGTGAACAATACCAAAGACTGAGAAAAATCATAAACTCTGGTCATCTCTTTCAGGTATAGAATTCCCTAACCATCAAGAAATGTAAAAAGTATTCTACCAATAATACTCTGTTCTATAATGTCCCAGTGGCTGCTCTTTGGTGCCAACTTTGATCTCAGTTTTTGCAA
Organism: Eubucco bourcierii; assembly: GCA_013396675.1. Lineage (NCBI taxonomy): Eukaryota > Metazoa > Chordata > Aves > Piciformes > Ramphastidae > Eubucco > Eubucco bourcierii. The sequence goes on from VWZE01000741.1 coordinate 54,766, forward strand.
CAGGAGACAAAGATGATTTTGCTCAGTGGAGTTTAATTTATGCAAATCAGCAGATGGCTTTGCTGCAATATGATTTGTTATGTTTCCTAAGTGGATGCATTTGCTTTTTAAAACACCCTGGCAGGAACAGATTTGTCAATATCCTGCGTTATATTTCTGAAATGGCCTTTCAATTACTTTAATTGTGGTTTGTTTGAATTATTTTAAATTTCCCCCCCCTTTCTTTCTTTCTTTCTCTTTCTCACGCCTCCTCCTTCCCTCACTCTGTAGATTCTGGGACTTTTCCAGACCTAATCCATTGTTGGAAACTGTTGAGCATCATACTGAATTCACATGTGGACTGGATTTAAGTCTTCACAACCGCGGTCAGGTAAGAGCTGGGATGAATTTACTTTTTCCTTACCTGTTACAGCCACTGTGGTCATGCTGTGCTGCACAACTCAGATCCTAAATAAGAGCCTAAATAAAGCTTCTGAAACTGAGTCTGTCTGAATGCTTATTAAATAAGCCTCACTTTAGATGTATCTTTCTTTATAAAGCAGTTACTTGGGCTGGGTAGGAGAGCAGGGCAGGACAGGACTGCAAAATCAAATAGCTGAAAGCCATGGTGAGCTCAGGACAAAAGGCTGTAGTTCTGTTTCAGAAGGAATAAAGAAGGGCCTAGAATACCAAGCTGAAATACAGATCTTTCTTTCAATTCCTTAAAATGTCCAATTAAACATTGAGAGTGTCACATATGACACCTAGACTTGGTTTGTCATATTTGGAGTACTAGAAGAGGGTTAATATGTCACCAGAATTGTAAAGCCTTAGCTATGAACGTGAACAGGTGGAACCTATTTTACCAGGGACACCTGTTCAGACACTGGTTGTGGTAGGGTTCTCTGCTGCTTCTATTGCTACAATTGTTTCTGTTTTGTAAAGGGTTGTTTGTAACATAAACTTGCTTTCTTTTCAGGCAAGAAAGGTAAAAACCTGAAAACTTTAAAATCAGAAAGCCCATAGTTTTCACACAAAAAATTCTGTTACTGAATTAACTAATGTTCTATTTAATGTACTACAGATACCATTTGCATCCAGATTTCTTTCTAGTATATATCCCAGATAAAAATGGCTCTTAACATATCTGTTGAAATTCTGACTGGACAAAGCAAATAAAACCATCATAATTTCTCCTACTCATAAAAGGAAACAGGAGAAAGATATAAGTTTAGCAAAATACTTGGCCTGATGCATGTAAAACCATTCTAACCAAATGGTAACTTGAAGAGTTTCCTGCCTGGTTGCTTGTTCTCTTCATTTATGATGAGGGTGACAGAGCATTGGAACAGGCTGCCCAAAGAGGTTGTGGTGTCTCCTTCTCTGGAGACTTTGGAAACCTGCCTGGATGCATTCCTGTGTGTCTTACACTAGGTGATCCTGCTTTGGAAGAGGGATTGGACTTGATCTCTTGCAACCCCTAACATTATGTAATTCTTTGATTTTGCTGCCTCAGAGGTGCTGCAGTAACTGTCCAGGAGGCTGTGCTGTGAACCACATAGGGGAATTTGTCAGGCTGTAAAAAAAATAAGTCATAGGTTAGTTTTTGTCAGGGCAAGGCAAGAATTGGGTAAAGGCCAGCTGCTGGCAATAAAAACTTCATTCAAAATTGACTTCATAAATATGATTCTGGCTGAACTGGATCCAGGGAGAGGAGAAAGCATAGCATGGTACATTAGTCTGGAGAAGAGAAGACTGAGAGGAGATCTCATCAATGTGTGTAAATAACTGAGGGATGGGTGTCAAGTGGGTGAGGCCAATCTCTTTTCGGTAGCCCGCAGCAATAAGACAAGGAGCAGTGTGTACAAATTTGAACACAGAAGGTTTCACCTCAACATGAGAAACTTCTTTACCATGAGGGTTGACACAGCACTGAATCAGGCTGCCCAGAGAGGTTGTGGAGTCTCCTTCTCTGGAGACTTTCAAAACCTAACTGGATGCATTTCTGTGCAGGCTACCCTAGGGGATCCTGCTTTGGCAGGGGGATTGGACTCAATGATCTCTGGAGGTCCATTCCAACCTCTAATGTTCTGTGATTCTGTGATTACAGCCTTGGAGTTCTGTATCACTGCATGCTCTGAGCCCAGTTCAGTTTTCCATGAATTTGGTGTGGGTTTTTCTATGGATCTGAATGAGGCAAGAAGATTTTGCTTCCTTTTTTACTGATGGTGTGATGACATCTTGACTATAAGCCATTTGCAAAGAGCCCTGTGTGTTACTGAATGTCTCTCAGTGGATGATGTTTCTGTCTGGTTAGATGTTACTTCTTTTTATACAATTTATCTGTCAAACCTGGAGTTGCCAGTGTGGCTATTCCTTCTTTCTTAACTGCAATGTACGGAATGCCTTTCTTGAAACAAGGCCAAGTAAATGCCTATTGATTAAACATTGAAAACAAAGAGCTGTATGTGCACTTGTATGTTGGAAAAAGGAAGATGATGGTGTGCCTACCCATCTACATCATGCATTTGTGCATCCATAAATTCTACAAGTCCAGTGTTGGACTTAATGCACAAAATCTGCAAATCTGGAGTACGTATCCATATACAGTGCATGCCAAAGTACCTTGCAGACAGAAGTTTGGCAGCTGCAACAACTTCAATATTCTGCTGTGGGTTTGGTTTTTGTTTTTTTTCTCTTTAGTTAATTTAATGTATTGTGAGGGTTGGATATCACAGTGATTAAAAAATACAAACATTCTGCTTTTTAAAGAAGTTTTAAAACCTGTGATAGAATTTAACTACAAGATCAAGAATGAATACTTACTAAATAGTTGCTTCTCGTATGAGCACTTGCACCCTTTCCTTGGCTTCTACATCAGCCCAACAAAGATTATTTGCTTAAATTTTATCCTGCTGTTCCCAATATGCAGGTTGCCTTCATGTCTGCTCTCTATCAGTACCTGATCATGAGCCCCATTCATTGTTGTTCTATGTGCATTTGTAGGATTTGTGGTTCTCACTGTGTGCTCTATAAAGAGTTACATCTTGGGGTTTGAACTGCTTCTCTCCTCCTTGCATGCAGGACTATTCAATATATTCATCAACGACCTGGATAAGGGAACAGAGTGCACTGTCGGGAAGTTTGCTGATGACACAACTGGGTGGAGTGGCTGACATACTGGAAGGCTGTGCTGCCATTCAGCAAGACTTAGACAGGCTGGAGAATTGTGCAGGGAGAAATTTAATGAATTTCAACAAGGGCAAGTGCAGAGTCTTGCACCTGGGAAAGAACCCCAAGTATCAGTATAGGTTGGGGACTGATGTGATGGAGAGCAGTGAAGGGCAAAAGGATCTGGGGGTCCTGGTATATGGAAGGTTGACCGTGAGCCAGCAATGTGCTCTTGTGGCCAAGAATGCCAATGCCATTCTGGGCTGTGTTAGAAGGGCTGTGGTAAGTAGGCCAAGAGAGGTTCTCCCCCTCTATTCTGTCCTGATGAGGCTGTGTCTGGAGTACTGTGTCCAGTTCTGGGCCCCTCGGTTCAAGAAGAACCTCAGGGAACTGCTTGAAAGACTCCAGTGCAGATCCATGAAAATTATTAAGAGAATGGAACATCTTCCTTTCAAGGAGAGACTGAGGGAGCTGGGGCTTTGGGAGGAGGAGACTGAGAGGTGAGACCTCATCATTGTTTATAAATATTTAAAGGTGAGTGTCAAGAGGATGGAGCCAGGCTCTGCTTGGTGATGCCAAATGACAGGACAAGGAAATAGCACAAGAAAATACTCCCAACTCCATCTTCCAGCCAAAGCAACTTTGACAAGAATAAAGTGACAAGGCCCCAAATACCAAAGATATTTTACATTTCTAATGGTGCATTTTAGTAAGTATAACAAATCCATGTACCTCATCAGCATTATTGAGAGTGTGCAGTTGTTCAAAGCAGATGTGATAGTTCTTTCCAAAGTTTGGAGATAAGGAAGAATTTGAGCTCACTCTTTTCTATACACACTAGATAGGCATAGGATGTATGTAGAGAATCTGAAAATGGTGAGTGGCTGTATACTATCCCTCACCAGGGGCTGATTATGCTAGACCACATATTGGAATTGTACTCTAGCTCACTGAGTTTTTTATTTCTCTTCTGATAGTTACTTTACCTCTTCATGATCTGTGACTGTTCTCATGAATTAAAATATAATACTCCTTCAAGCTTAGCTCTTACTGGGGTTTTGCTATGTTTACTTACAGCATGTAAGCATACATGTAGCTTCTTTTGGTGTTATTTGTGCAGCTTTTATTAAAAGCAGCCTTTTTCTTCAACTGTTGCAGTTCTAAAGCTATATTTTCCTTGAGAAGAACTGAAGCTCTGAAGTTTGTCTCAGCCAGCAGTGGAAAGCATAAATTAGTGAGCCAGGCTGCTGAATTTGGTTTAACCAGGAGGACCAAATAAAAATGCAGATGTCTTTAGTGAAGCAGTTCTCATATATATTTTGCTGTTAATCTGAATTAATTTTTCACCCTCTAGAGGTCCAGAAATGTTGACCATTTCATGTAAAAGGGGAGTTACATCTTAGGGAATTGCACAGAAATACTTTTGCCTTTTTTTTTTTTCTTTTGATCATTTGCTCTTGCATTTTACGCTTAATTGCTAAGGAATCAATAGTTTCTACTCAGCTGTTGTGGCTATCACACTGATACAATTACACTGCTATCTGTACTTTCATTTTAATCTCTCCTTATGGTCCTTCTTCAGGCTGATACTAAAGTTATGCAATTAGTGATCCTTTGAGATAAAGGGATCTTACAGCATCTGTTCTTCTACTTAATTTCAGAGTGAGTTTTTGCATGGAAAGATCAAATTGAACCAGCTGCAAATTGGAGTTAAAACAATTGGAGTCCCTGCTTATGGCAGAGGGTTGGAGCTAGGTGATCTTTGAAACTATGTGATTTTTGAGGTCCCTTCCAACCCAGCCTGTCCGATGCTCAACATCCTAACTCCTTTACAGAGTGGGAGTAGGGAAATGGAGGTGACATTTCTGGTACTTACTCTATGTCTTTCCCAAATTATTGAACTTTGACATTAGCTGTTAGTGGTCGCTCTTTGCCATCATCGGAAGTCTCATCTTAAGATGTTTGAAATGTTGCTGTTAGGCATCGCGATCCTTTAAAAGCTACAAATGTAAAGAGAAGAAAACAGACTTTAATTTGGATTCTGAAGCACTGCAAAGAGATGGAAGGCACAGTTCCTTGCTTATTAAATCTATTGCTTGTGCAGTGTATTTGATTCAGTGGCTCACAAAGACTTGCTGCTTCTGTGAGCCATTATTCATTGCAGTGGGTTTTGTTTCTTCCTTGTGTGATCAATAAACCTGTTTGAGAAGGCCCAGTGAGCTGCAGTAGAAGACAACAGGATTTTGCAGCTATTATGGAAAACATTGTTTGACCATGATATATAATCTATGAATTGAATGGAATATAATCTGTAATGATATTCCAAAAGGGAACCTGTCTTGTTTCTGAGGTGAAGAATGAGTTTGAAGATTGGATAGGGTCATTAGAAAACACATTTTTGCAGCATGTGAATTGACTACATTTGAGGTCACCAAGGTTAGAATCAGATCAGAAAAGGATTTTGCAGTTCCAGTGTGTCTTCCTCACAATTTACAATCGAATGTACTGATTAAAAATGGTTCTTGGGAAAAAATGGAGAGATGTCTTTCCCCTTATTGGGGAATAGCTCCATGTTCTGTGGAGACTCCAAGGATTTCTTTCTAGCCTGTAATTCACCTCAATTTTCTTTATATCTTACTGATGAAATACACCTTCAGAAGACTTGCATTTAGAAATGTGGAGCATGACTACCCACTCTTCTCCCTGTTGCCCTTGTCAAAGCAACAAAATAAGTGTTTAAAAAGCTCCCACACCCTTTTTCATTTTTTTCCCCCCCAGATTTAGCTTTGCAGTCTGAAAAATAATGTTTTTGCTCTCCTTAAGAAAGAAATTGATTTCTTAAGCAGTATTTGGAACATCTGTTTCCAAAAACCGTAATTTGAGCTATAGCAAAAGCTTCTGGTCCAAGGTTTGTTTTAGTCTGCCTTTACTGGAAATAATAATTAAATCAGTGTGTGTCTTTTGTAAAGTAAATTAAAAATCATTTAGTGTTACTGCACATGGAAAAGAAACAATTTTGATTTACAAATTCTCATCACTTTCACTCTTTGTAGAGGTAGGCATCATGTGCAGTTCACTCTGGCAACTGCTGACCAAACAAAAGGCCACACTAGTGGTTAGAATTTTCTACTACAAAAGAAGTATCAAATGCATTTAAACTCATGCATGATCTATTATGCTCTTAACCAACCCCTTTTATTGATCACCTGTGAAAGTAATTTGATGAGTAGCAAACCTAATAGCTTGCTTTATCTCCACTCATTCTCCATGCCACATGCTTACAGAAGATGCTCAGGACCCTTAACAAAAAACATCATAATGATAAAAATAGACCACTAAATTTTGTATTAAAATACCCAGAAGATAAGAAACTGAAAGAGGAAGGGAAACCCAACAGTAATGGAAGTGAAGAAGCAACTGCTTTTTCTGCTGTCTCTTCCACAGGAAAAAAAAAAAAAAAAAAAAAAGCCAGGCCTTATTAGTTTTATTTGAAAATGGGATGGAATAGAGAAGGGCTGAGAAGACAAATGGGTCATTCACATCTGCGTCCTGTGATTTATTATGGGTGCTCTGGAAGCCGAGTGGCACCAAGATACTTCCAGAAACACTTATCTAGAGAGGGCTGTACTTTCTTCTGATGCAGTGCCTTTGTAAAAGCACTACTCAACTCAAGAGGATTTAGCTGGTCTTTTGAATGCATTTAACCTTGGTTAGGACTTGGGAGTTTATTACACCCTCAAATATTGAAAGAAAAGTTAGCTACTAAGTTTGGAGATTTCTTTTGTTTTCTTGCTTCTTCGCAGCAGCAAAGAGGCAGAATGTCACACAGGTAATTGCACTAGACTGAGTGGATTGTCCTCGGGTGCTGGAAAAGGTCTAAGTCTATTGCAAAGCAAGATGATTGTGATGAATAGGAAGCAGAGGGCCTGTCAGAGGAGTAAATCAGTTAGTGAGTAAATGGAAATGGCTTTGATAAATGAATGGATGTCAGTATTAAATCAATTGGTGGGAAATGTTGTTATACTCTGGGACATGGATAAACACTTTAATAAAATACAGCATAGCAGTTTCATTTGAGTTAAACTATGATTTTCCAATCAAGTAGTTATGTTCCTGTGATAACGGTTTGCTTTTTTGCTTTATGTGAAGGGAAATACAGTGATCCCCATTTTATGTCCTTCAAACAGACTTGCTTAAATGTCTACTGGAAGATAATTTGGCATGATGTTCATTCTGCAGTAATAAAAGTACAGTGCTCTTAGCATGTATAAAAGTACTCCAACTTTGGTATTGAAATAAAAACATTAGAGACAAGTGGTAAACGTGATTTTGTTGGATGGCCTCTGTCCCATATAGCTCTAGTTATAAATAATATGACCACGTTCAGGGTGTTTTTTTTCACAGAATCATAGAATGGTAAGGTTGGAAGGGACTTCAAGGATCATCTAGTTCCAACCCCCAAGGCCTCATCCAACCTGGCCTTGAACACCTCCAGGGAGGGAGCAGCCACAGCCTCCCTGGGCAACCTGTTCCAGTCTCTCACCACCCTCACTGGAAAGAACTTCCTCCTAACCTCCAGTCTAAGTCTCCCTTCTGCCAGTTTAAACCCATTGCCCCTTGTCCTGTCATTGCAAGACCTTGTAAATAGTCCCTCCCCACCCTTCCTGTAGGCCCTCTTCAGATACTGGAAGGCTACTCTAAGGTCTCCTCAAAGCCTTCTCTTCTCCATGCTGAAGAGACCCAACTCTCTCAGTCTGTCCTCATAGCAGAGCTGCTCCAGCCCTCTGATCTGACCTTTTTTGTTTGCATTATTCCTTGATGTAATTTAACAGTCAGAGTAAGGTAGAATATTCTTGGTTTACAACTTAACTTTGCATAATATCCTTTTTCCAACAATTTGTGAAGGATGGAAATTGTTGTAGTATAATTTTGTTTCATAGTTACAAGAGTGAAAAGTATTCAGAAGTAGAATAACTGAAATAAACTGACTTCTACTCAGTGTGTCAGCTTAAGAAAAAACAAAATAAATGCACCCTTTAAATATAGAAATCATAGAATCAGAGTGTTAGAGGTTGCAAAGGACCTCCAGAGATTGAGTCCAACCCCCCTGCAAAGCAGGACCACTTAGGACAGGTCATAGAGGAAATCATCCAAGTGAATTTTGAAGATCTCTGGAGAAGGAGACTCCAAAACCTCTCTGGGCAGCCTGTTCCAGTGCTCTGTCACCCTCACTGTAAAAAGCTTTTTCTCATGTTGAGATGGAGTTTCCTGTGATTGAGTTTATATCCATTAGCCCTCATCCTATCACTGAAAAGAGACTGGCTCCATCTTCCTGACACACACCCTTCAGGTATTTTTAGGCACTGATAAGGATCTCTCTCAGCCTTCTCTTCTCCACACTAAACAGCCCCAAATTAGTGAGATGTGTTTCAGTCCAAGAGTAAAATTTGTCCCCAGAGGAGTGGATGTTTTCACAGAAAGACAAATCTCTATGCTTTTGTGTTCCCAATGGCAGTAACTTTTATCAGGTATGCAATAACATGTGAGTTCATTTTCAGTTTTCCTTTGTCCTTACCACTGGAGGATTTCCTCCATCTGTTAGTAAACTCATTTCATTGACGAAAATATAGCCTCTAGAATCTTGCAGCTTTTATTATGCCATACTTATTTACTGGGATGTGCTGGATCAGTCCTCATCCCCAAGGAATTCCTGCTACTATTTTAATATTTAAATTAAGTAGCATTCAGTGATTTTGTTTTGTGGTGATTTTTTTTTCCTTTTAATTGGCTGAAGTGCCTTAAAGGCTGTATTAAAAATGTTCCATGTGTCACATGAGAACCAACATTTCTAAATACTTTTAAAACAATGTGCCCCTGAGGCCAAGAAGGCCAGTGGGATCCTGGGGTGCATTAAGAAGAACTGTGTCCAGCAGCTCAAGCCAGGTTCTCCTCCCGCTCTGCTCTGCCTAGTGAGACACCACCTAGAACACTGCATCCAGTTCTGGGCTCCCCAGTTCAAGAGGGACAGGGATCTACTTGACAGAATCCAAGGGAGGGCTGCCTTGTGAGGAAAGGCTGAGAGACCTGGGGCTGTTTATTCTGGAGAGGAGAAGACTGAGAGGGGTTCTAGTAAATGTATATAAACATGTGAGGGCTGGCTGTCAAGAAGGAAGGGACAGGCTCTGTTCACGTGTGCCCTGTGATAGGACAAGGGGCAGTGGATGTAAACTACAGCACAGGACGTTCCACCTCAACATGAGGAAGAACTTCTTTACTGTAAGGGTCACACAGGACTGGAACAGGCTCCCCAGAGAGGTTGTGGAGTCTCCTCCACTGGAGACTTTCAAAACCCATCTGGATGTGTTCCTGTGTGACCTGCACTAGATCATGGTCCTGCTCTGGCAGGGGGGTTGGACTTTGGTCTCTGGGGGTCACTTCCAATCCCTAGCATCCTGTGATCCCTTAGATTCCACATCCTGTGTTCCCCTCATCTGAGGAAAGGCATACCATGGTTGTAAAACCATTGTGTAAGATGTATCATAAGAGAAAAGACACATTCTAAACTGATGCAGTAACTGCATGAAGAGGTACTTCGCATTATCCCAGGTTTCATTTTTGTCAGCTGTATTTGAGGCAGTGATAGTCTGTGAGATCGTGCAAAGGAGCATGTAGCAGCTGTCTATTAGTTAATGCTGGCTGCTGTGCTGTTAACTTACAGCTGCCTCATTTCTCTTATAGTCTTGCCTGTATTTTGAAGAAATAGAAATACTACTGCATTTTGCAACGCTGTTCTATGCTGTGGTGGTTCTGTATCCCCTACATACCTGTTTGCTGTTCTTTGAATGTGTATTTTCCTTAAACTTTCTGATATCTGTATTCTGTTACAGACTTCCTGCTACACAGAAGAACTTGATACACTTATTTGCTGTAGCTTTTATTTTCCTTTGTTTGATCATGTTTTCATCTTTTCTGTGTTATCATTAAGTCAATGAGTTGGGCAAATTACCACAAGTGATCCTTTTCCAACTCCCTTTTAAAATCCCCAGTTTATCTGTAGTGTTGCTAGATTAAATGGTTCTGTAACTATTTGTTCAGAGGGTAATTAAAAGATCCTAATTACGTTGGTAACAGGTGGGAATTCCCATGAGATCTTTTCCAAATGTTATCTCTCTTTCTCATTTCTTTATAAAGGTAGAAAGTGTAGCCTATAAAAGTACAGATATTAACCTAGAGTTGTGGAGAATATTAAAGACCCTGTGTTTTATGCCATTGCCAGTTCCTAAATAGCATTTAGTGGAGAACTCAGATTTTCTTTTTGGTACAATTTGGGAGACTGCAATGCAGCAGAACATTATATAGCACAAAGCTCTATTATGTTGTATGAATAGGCAGACACGTTGTCAAGAGATTTTTTTTTTTTTGATCCATTTAGATGTATATGGAAACCACTTCAAATAACTAAGTAGAACCAGCTAAGGAAGCAATAAAAATCAATAGTAGTGCAGTATAGTAAACACAAAATGGGCTAATTATAGTCTGAAATAAAAAATTGAAGTTGGATTTCTAAACTTTCAGTGTGCAGCTGTTCATTTTGGCTCTAGAAGGGAACAGGAATTGCAGTCTGTAGCAGAAGAAAACTTGCGCAGAGGATCTTAATGCTGTATCCTTTGTGATCTCAACTGGAAGGGACATTGTAAAGATAATGCAAGATGGATTTGGTCAGATTTGGTGACCTGTATTTGTGGGGTTCATCAGCTTTGTCTCTTTAGTTCTACTCTACTTTTCCCTTATCTTCTGCCTACCACACTGTTTTGTTAATGTGTGTTATAGGTTGCCTACTTGAGTCATCAGTGTGGTTAACACTTTTACTTTCCTACAGGCCCTACTGACAATGAAGTGCCCTATCAAATAATTTTCAAACCTAAAATGTTATTTAGTCATCTTCTGTGTAATATTTATTAAAATCTTTTAATGCTGTAGAATTAGATTAACCTTCTAGTCTTCTGATTTTTAGGTTCAAGAATACATATGGAATAGAGCTTGGGACCTGCACTTCAGCAAAGTTTCAGTTAGAACTGAAATCAATCAATTGCTGTGTTTGTAAGATGCCAATGGCAAGAGTAGCATCATTTCTCATGAGACAGGGGTCTAGGTAGTGCTTGAAACAACACCACCACCCCCAATTCTCCATGAGCAGCAAACACATCTCTTCTCAACCAAGGACGATACAGTGCTCTCACAGCTTAAGAGCATGAGACTGAAGTTTTGACTTAATTCTTCAGGAAATAGCCTGCTTCATTTTGATCAATTTAGTGGTTTTTCTCCTGTTCACAGAATTGTCAGTGTTTGAAGGGACCTCAAGGATCATCTAGTTCCAGCACCCTAAAATGAGCAAGGGCACTTCACACTAGATCAGATTGCACAGAGCCCCATCCAACCTGGCATTAAAAGATTCCAAGGATGGGGCTTCCACCATGTCCTTGGGCAGCCTGTTCCAGTGTCTCACCACCTTCACGGTGAAGAACTTATTCCTAACATCCAATCTGAATCTACCTGCTTCTGGTTTTGCTTCATTCCCCCTAGTCCTATCACTACCTGACATCATAAAAGTCCCTCACCAGCTTTCTTGTAGGCCCCTTCAGATACTGGAAGACCACAATAAGGTGGCCTTCCTCAGCTCTCCATTAAGAATTTGTCTAGAACAATTTCCCATGGCTGCAACGATAAGAAAGTTTCTTAGATTTGGTTGTGAAGTGTTTAGATAGCATGGTAAAAGGGCCTTGAAATCCTGTAAAGGTCTGGACTTAATGGTGTCCTTCCTTTTTCATTCTAAGTTATGTTCCTTAGCCTATTTGGAACAGTCAGTTGAAACCCAAAAGTTCCTCCGCTTCCCTCAAGGGTAGTACGAAAAATAGGAGACTGGTAATTTTCATGCCTCTCAGTAAAGTTAAGACAAAGTTGTTGTTTGGTATTTTAAAATAAATTATTATTAAAAAACAAAAGTCAAACAATTAAAACCAAATAAAACCTACATTAATTCCTAATTTTGAAGCATCATATATCAGAGTACCAACCAGCTTTGACTCTGCAATATGCATTCATTTATTCTAAGTTCCTTCTGGGAATTTGTAAAAATGACATTTAGGAAGGATCTAAATAGATTTTTATTTGCTTTGTAGGTGGTGGACTGCGCTTGGGACGAACTAGTCAAGATTTATACTCCATCATGTTTGACAGTTCCTGTCTAGAGAAAAAGCAAAGATGATGTGACACACCAGGAGCCTTTCTCCCTGTCTCCACAACCAGAGTCAGCAGTGTCACTAATATTAGTGTCTCCTTCTAAGTAAAACTCTACTTGAGCAGAGTGTTGTGCACTTGAGCATTTGGAGGTATTAGGGCTCAGATTACTTTCTTTGTTCTTGAGACAGCAGAATGTTTAACAGCTACTGAATGACTGAAGTGTGGCAGTAGCAGGTATGAGCTGGTGTCTTTAGAGCAGCATCTCCAACAGAATTTTGTGATCTGTGTGGTGAATGATGAGAGCAGAGGCCTGAATATTCTTGATCTTTATAAAGAATAAAAGTAACTGGCAGAGTATTTTGAAGTAATGACACTGTAAAAAATAAAAGGAAAAAATGACTTTTCACTGTAAAATGCTGTAGTGTCAGATGAGGTTTGTATCACTCAGATGCATTTATGTTTCTGTTCTCCTCTGACTCACATTGCATTTTCTTGTGCAATATAATGAATGCTTTTGCTAGTAAATGTAGTTTGTAGCCAACTGACTCATTTCACCCTTTTGATTGCCACTTCTCAAAGATGGTAAAGATTGTTTTCATGCATTTTTTTCTGTTACATCTTCTTGAGTAAAACAGTTGATGGAATCATGTAGAAAGATACTCCAATGATAGAGGAAATGCTTAGAAAAAAATTAAATAGATCCAAGACTAATTGGATTACAGTCCTCAAGAATTAAGAGACAAGACAACCATCTCTTCTATTAGGTTTGTCTTTAATTTTCCTTTAGAAAGTTTTTCCAAGGGAGAGAAGAATAATGTGGCCACATTCAGTGTTTCTGAACCTGTGATAGCCTGGCCAAAGTGACTTAAACCCACACAGGTGTAGATTAACTGTATGACTTAAGCATAACAACTCCAGTGTGGCTCAACATGTTTTTAAGTGTGGAGCACTTTACATGTCCACCTGCTGCTATTTTCATCTTCCATTTCCTGGGGTAAGTAGAGATGTTCAGTTTTTGTAGTTCTCCAGTCTCCTTTGAGTGTTCTTTCAGGATCCAACTGTGATACTTCTGCAGTTCTCATTGGCAGATTAGACTTCTCTCCTGGTTTCCGGATGGCCTGTTTTTTTACCACCTTAAAGCTGCCTTCCTTCTACTGTTACCCCATATCAACAGTCTTTACCATCAAAAGACTCTGCAGGTTGGGTCTTCACAGATCTTTATTTGGGATTTTATAGTCTCTTGTTAATGAATGCTGTGTGCTACTCATATATCAAGCAATAGCAGACACTGCCAGATTTGCTGGATGCTTTGAGCAAATGGAAGAGAGATTTCAACAAAGCTAAGACCTACAAGTTGCAAGGAAAGAAGGATTGTGCTGTCTTGGAGAGAGAGCCAGGGAATTATCAGGAGATACACATATATCGATTTGGTGTTAGGGAAGGACAGAAAGAAACCCTCTGCTATAACATGAGATCCTGATAGGATCATATTTGTCTCTGGGTCAGTGCAAACTGATCCCAGAATGCCATCTTCTCATGCTGAACTAGTAACAAAAAGTTGATTTTCTTTTTTCTCATGACAATGTGTTGCACCAAATTCCAAATGTTTCCTGCACTTTAATTCTGTGTGCTGAGGAAGGATGCAGTGACAAAACTGTGCTGCATGTAGCTTTTAGCAGTACCATGGGCCATAAAATCTAATCTTAGGCATTGAAATGCATTATTTCAACCTTAATAGTTGAAACCCCCTCTGCTTTATACCCCTTTTCTGCTTATACTACAAGTTACTTGTCTGAGTTAGTGGAAGATTTTGGTGATGGGTATGTATTTTATATATATGTTTCTGGGAGTAGGAAGGGTGGTGGTCCAGAATGCTACCATAGCCAGTCAGTTGGAGGGGCAAATTCAGAAAAACCTAGCACAGGGAGCTAGGGAAAGAAGGAAGCTTTTCTTAGCTTCTCTCCCCTAATGTTCTGGTTAGTTTCAGTGCTAAGGGTTTGTTGTGTCCAGATTTAATTCTCTTGAAAAAGGAGCAGATCCAGAATATGCACATAGTACATAAAAACTGTGGCCTTCAATCTTACTGTGAGATGTTTGAGTGGAAGAATATGCTGGAAATTTTCTGCACTGTAATAATCTGGCAATAGTTACTGCTGATTCTTAATTCTCAGGGAATGTTGCTAGAATTGTTTTAAAGAAACACTTTATTTTATGATCATAATACTAGCTCCTCATCTAGTTAGTTTGTTTGTTTACTGAAACAGACCTTTCATGACATCAATCTTAAAGATGTAATGTGTTCTACTTCTAAATTTGCTCCTGTGGAAGATGCTGTTTTGTGGGAGCCCATAGGTTTCTCTTTGGTTCAAGAAACATTGAGCTCATTCTAAAGGAGTGGGTTTCCTGTTCTATGATGCTATTAAATTAATTGCACAGTGTCCTTGGCTACACTCTTGTATTTGCTTCCCCAACCAAGAAATGTTGATCACAAAGTAAATGCATTGAAAGATTCTGGGAGTATCATATAAATAAATACTAGCATAATCATGGCTTATGTCTTGTATGGATACTGGGTGACAGTCACATTTTCCTCTGTGTTTTCAGAGACCACACCTTAAGCAGCTTTGTCTAGCCATATGCCCCTCGGGGTTTGCCTTTTGTTAAAGAAAAGCTATTTTAACTGACTCTTGGTGGCATCTTGTGCAGAATACATGTCATAGAGTCATAGAATGGTAAGGTTGGAAGGGACCTCAAGGATCATCTAGTTCCAATCCCCTGCCATAGGCAGGGACACCTCCTATTAGTACAGGTCACTCAAGGCCTCGTCCAACCTGGCCTTGAACACCTCCAGGGAGGGAGCAGCCACAATCTCCCTGGGCAACCTGTTCCAGTGCCTCACCACCCTCACTGGAAAGAACTTCCTCCTAACATCCAGTCTAAATCTCCCCCCTGCCAGTTTAAACCCATTGACCCTTGTCCTGTCATTACAAGACCTTGCAAATAGTGCCTCCCCAGCCTTCCTGTAGGCCCCCTTCAGATAAGGTCTCGTTGAAACCTTCTCTTCCCCAGGCTGAAGAGGCCCAACTCAGTCTGTCCTCATAGCAGAGCTGCTCCAGCCCTCTGATCATCTTGGTGGCCCTCCTCTGGACCTACTCCAACACTTCTCTGTCCTTCCTTTGCTGGGTGTTCCAGAACTGCACACAGTACTCCAGATGGGGTCTAAGGAGAGCAGAGTAAAGGGGCAGAATCCCCTCCCTTGCCTTGCTGGCCACTGCTCTTGATGCAGTCCAGCACTCGGTTGCTGTCTGGGCTGCATGTGCACACTGCAGGCTCATGCTGAGCTTTTCATCAACCCAGACCCCCAGGTCCTTTTCCTCAGGGCTGCTCTCCAGCCATTCACCACCCAGCCTGGATTTGTGCTTGGGATTGTGCCTACCCAGCTGCAGGACCTTACACTTGGCCTTGTTGAATTTCATCAGGTTGGCCTGGGCCCACCTCTCCAGCCTGTTCAGGTCCCTCTGGATGGATCCCTGCCCTCTAGCCAGTCGACTGTGCCACACAGCTTGGTGTCATCTGCAAACTTGCTGAGGGTGCACTGATTCCTCTGTCCATGTCACTGAGAAAGACATTAAAACAGCACTGGTCCCAGCACTGACCCCTGAGGGACGCCACTTGTCACTGGTCTCCAGGTGGACATTGTGCCCTTGATCACCACTCTCTGTGTCCAAACATTCAGCCAATTCCTTTTCCAGCTAGTGCTCCACCCATCAAGTCCATGTTTTTCCAGTTTGGAAACTGGAAACTCCATGTCAGTCATGAAGTGTTTCTTATAACCAATGCTGCCCTCAAATTTTGCTGCCTTGGAGTGGGTATACTAAGCCTTTCAGTAGTACTACTCAGTTTTGAATGTGCTGAGTATCACGTGATGGGGAATGGATACAGCTCTACACAACCCCTGTCTACCTCCTGGTTGCATTACACCCTGGTCAAAGCAAACTGTACATCGAATGTTTGGTATAGATCTTCACCATTTTCATCCAAGAAACCATTTAAAGTAGTGATGCCTTTAGGATTTGACACTAGTTTGCTCCATGTCTTGTTTTGGGTTTTTTTTCTCTCACGTTGTACCTAGGCAAAATGCAAAACTGAAGACAATTTGCATCAAAGGATTAGAGTTACGTCATCTCAGTATTGTAAGGAACCACAGTGCAGGGGGTTCCATGTCCCCGCTAGGTGAAAATTTCCCAGCCATGTTAGTTTTTGAACTGCACCCACTGCTGTCACTGACACAAACAGCTCATGTGAGGGAAGTACCTTTGTGGCAGTGTTACCTCACCTGATGTCTCTCTGTCAGGCCTCTGTCAGGGTGAGAACTTAATAAAGTGAGGCCTCTGTCAGGGTGGGAACTTAGTAAAGCAGGGCCTCCGTCAGGGCGGGAACTTCATAAAGCAGGGCCTCTGTCAGGGTGAGAACTTCGTAAAGCAAAGCCTCTGTCAGGGCGGGAGCTTCGTAAAGCAGGGCCTCTGTCAGGGCGGGAACTTCATAAAGCAGGGCCTCTGTCAGGCGCTAACACTGCACCTCTTCCCTTGCTCTATTTATGCTTTTTCCAGATAAAGTGCCATGTATACTGGGTGTGAAGAATCCAGCCAACCACCAGCTGATTCCAGCACAGGCTTCCACATGCATCTGTACATGTGTGGAAAAGGCGCCTTTTGCTGTTCCCCCTTCAAGCCTATGGGGCTGAGGAGGAGGAAGCAGTTTTTCACACCTTCTTCTTGCCCCATTCAAGCCTCCTAGATATGGAGGCTGGGGGGGAAGAAGGTATTTGGAATTCTCCACAACACACATAAGTGAGATACAGGAGATAGGATGTAGAACTTGAGCCACAGATATGTGAGTTCCCAAACTTAGTGTTAGTGCAGTCTCTCCTGGATTGCTGTGTGAAGTTCTGTGCCCTACAATTTAAGAATGACGTGAAGGTCCTTGCATGTGTCTAGAAAACCACAAGGCTGATGAAGGGGATGGAAGGAATGACCTATGAGGAGCACCTTAGGACTTTTGGTTTGTCTAGGTTGGAGAAAAGGAGGCAGAGGGGAGCCATCGTTAGTCTCTGTAGCTTGCTGCTGAGGGAGGTGCAGCTCTTCTCCCTGGTGTCTAGTGAAAATATGCACGGGAACAGTCCAAAGCTGTGCCAGCGGAGCTTCCCACTGGACATTAGGAAGTGTTGCTTTATTGAGAGGGTGGTCAAATACTGAAACAGGCTTCCTAGAGAGATGGCTAATGCCTCAAACTTGTCAGTGTTCTAAAGGCATTTGGACAGTACAACATACTCTTAACTTTCGGTCAGCCCTGAATTGGTCCCAAGCAGTTGGCCTAGATGATCATTGTAGGTTCTTTCCAAATGAGCTGTTTATTCCATTCAAATTTTATCCTTCTGATAACACTTTTCTGTTTCAGTCAGGGAACTATTTAGCCTCCAATACAGACTTGCAGCCTGATTCTCTGCAGTGTCAGAGGCTCATTTCTCTAATGATAATCTCACTGGTGAGGGGACAAAATTGTTTCTTCCAGAGGTTACACTTAGGTGGAGTGCCAGTTACTACAGTATTTCCAGAAAGCATGATTGGACATTTTTTTCCATCTGCACTCATTTGGCAGAAGGAAGGGTTTTTCTCCCATGTACAAGCAGTGTCATAGTGATTCACACATTCCTTTAAATTGTGTAGTGTGTAGGCTTGGGGTGAGTCCAAATGGAAGCTGGTGTAAATGCATTGGCACACTTCTCTTGCTTGTTTTGAAGCCATACTTGGTATCCAGTAAATTTGAGTTTTGACCTTTATATGCGTATAATATGTCAGGCCCCTTAACTGTGAGTTCACATCTTACACTGCATTGAAGCTGTTTTAAGTGACTGAAAGCCCCAGAAGTTGGGCACCCTGTGACACCAGGGAAGTGACCGCAATTGGTGTCATTTTGTATGCACAAAAATTACAGACTTCCAACTATCCTGACTGCATATATGGCTTTTGTGACTGAGGTGACCTGAGAAATTCAGACACTTGCCATTGAAGAGGAGGCATATACAAGGGAGTCCTGGGGAGGTGGGGGGTGTTCAGTGTTTACATCACTAGTTTTTAATCAAAAGAAATGTAAGTATTCAAATATTATTAAAGCTAAAGATTTGCATGTAAAAAGAAGATGAAACTACAACTGCCATGGTAAGAACTAAAGAGAAAACAAAGTGCAAAAGAAACTGTCACAGAAAATAATGAGGGATGATTTAAAGGCAAAAGGGGAAAAGCCAATTAAAAATTATAGATATCAGGATAACCCTACCATAGGTTCTATAAAGATGGAGAGAAGAAGTGGAGGAGGAAAAGAGAGGCTGCAGTTTTGAGTTGAGTGACTATTACAGCAGTCCTCACAAAGTCAGTCTTCTTCCATTAATGGCAGGATTTGTAATGGGAATGGAGAAAGGAAAGAGAGAAAATGCCAGGCAAGAAAGAAGTTTTTTTATATTCTTAATGTAAAAAAAAAAATTTAAAAAAATATATAAAGACATAAAAGACAGGCAAGCTAGAGCCAGTCTCTGATGACAAAGAATATTGATGCAGGAACATGTCCGAAAGTAGAAGGAAGCAATGCTGTGTCTGCATCAGTCACAGGCAGAGTCAACAGCAGCTGCTGACCTCCTGCATGAAAGTGGCTGATGGCAGTGAAGGGCAGGTGGACTTGCACTCAGCTCCTGGCTTCTGGAAGCAGACTCAGATTTCCAAACATCGTATCTGCATCCACGTTTACCCCAAAAGCTGGAGAAGTCCCTTTATTTTTTTATTAGACAATATTATTTCTCTGATTCTCTTGTGATTTCTCCCCGTTGTTTTAACAGTACCCATGGTTTCCTTTTGCTTATTGCCAATTTTCATCTCAATGTGTGCCTCTATTTTCTCCTTTTATAAACCTTTATTTGCCTCCTTTCCCTGCCTGTACCAGCTCCATTGCTATCTGTAACCCAGGAAATTTGTAACATCCTCATCAGTGCTACCCAAAGTGCCCTTACTACACCCAGTGATAATCCTGGTCTATAAAGCTACTCTTGCTTCACTTGAAGATCCTAGTGATACCTGTCTAACATATTTTTCCCACCCTTCCTCCGTACTAACATGGTCTTTCATGAGTGCCTGCCCTGCTCTTGCTCACAGCTGCTGACATCAGCACCCGTTTCCTGCAGTTGCTCCATGTCTCACCTGAACACTGAGTTTCGTTTGTAGTAACTGGGAAGAAGTATAGCAGACTTTGGAAGCTGCATATGAATGCAACATTTTTCTGCAGGAATCACACGAAATAGTTGTGACTGGTTTTGTTTAAAATAAAGAAGCACTTTGCTAATCTCTTATTGCCTTAGCTGTTGGTCTGAGAGACAAAACGTATATAATGTTAAAAGGAAGCTCAAGATTAAGGCAGCTCTGAATTAAAGTACAGGTTGTCATCCCCATGCGTTGTCTGACGCTGAAGGAGACTGGTGGAGGTCTGGCCGTCTGAGAGAACTGCAGCTTTTGCTTTTCCTCTGCGTAGAGGTGATCTACTGCAGTGTCCCGTTAAAACCATCATCTGGCAAGGCGAGAGAAGGGAAAAGCTTATTTTAACTTTGCCGGGCTTTAAACATCGCTTTGGATGTTTCTGAGTGGTTACCAGTTACGGGTAACCTATCACGGAAAGTTCCCGCGCTAGGAACAGTTTCTCAGCTCTCTCAGCAGAGGTTCTTTCTCTCCGCCCGGGAAGCGGCTCTCTGCCTAGCGATTGCGGCTGGGAGAGGCTGGGACCCAAGCAGGAGGAAGCGGGGCGCTGCGGGAGGGATGCTGCCAGTGAGATCAAACGATGCTTCCCAGGAGCACATACTCCTCCGGGGAGTCAAGAGCGTGCTGCCCGGCCTGCGCCCGCCACGGGGTGCGGGTTTCCTCAAACTGCCCAAACCGCCTCACTCCGGGGGACGCGAGGTTCCCTGTTGAGCCGTCCGCTCTCTTGCCGCGATGCTGCGGGCGCCCGCAGGCTGCTGCCACCGCCCGCGCCCACCGCCGAGTTAGGGCTTGCGGGGACTTCCCAGCCCCGCCGAGCCGGGGGATACCGCAAGGCGAAGAGAGGGGACACCGGGGGCAGCGGGATGGGGTGGGACATC
>VWZE01000741.1:75544-111257 GCA_013396675.1 Eubucco bourcierii
GAGCAGCGCAGCGGCGGCGCTGGGGCTGGAGGCGCTGCGGCGGCGGGGGCTGGCAGCGCTGCCGCCCTTCGGGCCCCGCCTGGCGCGCCCCTTCGCCGCCGTGGCCGCCCTGGCCACGCTGCAATCCACCCTTACTCTGTGGTCGCTGCGCGGTCTCAGCCTCCCCATGTACGTCGTCTTCAAGCGCTGCCTGCCCCTCGTCACCCTCCTCACAGGCGCCCTGGTGCTCCGCGACGGCATGCCCTCTCCCGGCGTCCTCGTCGCCGTGCTCATCACCACCTGCGGCGCCGCGCTGGCCGGTGAGTGCGACCGCACCTGAGCGACGGGACGGGATGGGCTGCCGTGGGGCGCCCGACGGCGGCAGCGCTTCTGCATCGACATCCACCGGCGCTCCGACTGCGCCTCGGGACGGGCACCGGGTGCGAGTATATGCGAAGGGCGTGCAAGCCCGGGGGAACAGCTGCAGCCCCGCCGTGGCAGACGCAGCTCTTATGGTGGGGATACAGGCGCACGGGTGGGATGCAACCCTTCGGGGAAAATCCAGCACGACTGTGACAGGTACAATCTTGCAGGACTCAGTGCAACACTATGAAGAGAGCTGCATTCTTATGGGGGTCGGTGCAGTACTGTAGGGGTCGATGCTAAACTGTGGGAATAGGTGCAACATTATGGGTAGAGGCTGCACCCACCTCTAGAGGTGCAACCCGACTAGGGAAGGTGCAACCCCATAGAGGGAAGTATGGTCTTAGCAGACGTGTGTGCTGGTTTGAGGCTAAGTTTGGGTGCAGACTTAAAGGGGCGGATGCAATCTTCTGGGGCAACTGCAACCCTGATGGGGTAAGTGCAGTCTTACAGGGGTACCTTTCAGTTCAGCTGCAACCCTGTGAGGGCAGGGACCCTACCTGTGTAGGTGGGGTCGGAATGAAGTGTGACTCTGTGTGGCCTGACAGCACACTTCGTTTGGGTGCTGCCACAGGGAACAGGGCAGGGGTGGTGAGTAGCTTGATCTGCAGAGAAGCCTGTCGGGGGTTCAGCAGGAAGTCTCTAACTGCGAGGACCCCATGCATCTCGACCTTGCTGTGGGGAGCAGGAGGGCTGGAGGCTCGAGGCATCTTGGCCAGCAAGAGCTGAGTTGTGCCTGTGCGGGTGAGAGGATGCCCAGGGTTGCTCTGCGTGTGTACGCTTTCAGCTGCAAATCGCCCATCGTGTCTTCACTAAAGGGAGAACACTACCTGATGTTGTCTGCGGGATTTAGAAGGACGGGTGGAAGACATTTGGTAGTTTTGCAGCGTGCAAAAAACCTGAAGAGACAGATTTGTGGGGAGGTGTGTCCTACCTTGGGACAAGCATGACAAATCCTAGGAGTTACAGGAAGTGTGCTGTTACCAATTCCCTAAATATCCTCCCATTCCAAAACAGTGTTCTCTTTCTGTCTCACGTGCGAAAAAATGTGCCTTTCTGTGACTCTCCCAACAGGAGCTGGTGACCTGACTGGGGATGCTATGGGCTATGTGACGGGTGTGCTGGCGGTGCTGATACATGCTGCCTACCTGGTACTCATTCAGAAGACCAGTGTAGACAGTGAATATGGACCCCTGACAGCTCAGTATGCCATTGCTGTTTCAGCCACTCCTTTTCTCATCATCTGCTCCTTTGCCAGCATGGATTCCATCAATGTCTGGTCCTTCCCAGGGTGGAAGGACCCTGCCATGGTATGCATCTTTATTGCTTGTATCTTGATTAGCTGTGCCATGAACTTTACCACCCTTCACTGCACTTATATTAACTCAGCTGTGACCACCAGCTTTGTAGGGGTGGTGAAGAGCATAGCAACTATCACAGTGGGCATGGTGGCATTTAATGATGTGGAGCCCACAAGGTTATTTATAGCTGGTGTTGTGGTCAACACCTTGGGGTCTGTCATTTACTGCGTGGCCAAGTACATTGAGACCAGACGACAGAGCAATTATGAGGACCTGGAGGAAGAAGCTAGAGAAGAGGAAGGGAAAAGGCAGGCTGGGGATCAAGCACTGTTTGCCATGGAGGCTATTTCCCAGAAGAAGGGATCTGAGGAAGCAGCAGTTGAAGGACCAGCCACAGGGAACAGCCAGAGCAGAGAGGAAGAGATCAACAGCGCCGAGAAACCTGTCAAGGGACTGGTGATCCAGAGAGAAGCCACCAACACACAAGATGTGAACAGGAGCTCCTTGAAGGATGCGTATCTTGGAGTGTGGAGGTTGGTGAGGGGTGCTAATTATATAAAGAAGGATTATTTGATAGAAAATGAAGAGCTACCAAACCCTTAAAAAAGCAGATCTGAAAACCTATTGCTTGAGGACAGACACCTGCTTTGTGGTGCAGGGCAGAACATACATTTCCGCATTGATGCTGATCATGTAGAATGACTTTACCTCATTGTCAAAAAGCAAAAGGTCAGTTTGCTCATGCTTCTGAGCTTGCTTTCAGCTGCTTTCAATACATCAATTTAGACTTACCACAGCTAAAAATGCCTGATCCTCTGCTGTGGACACAGAGTTAGGTAATGGGAAGTCATGGTGTGCTTGCCCAGCAGCCTGGGCTATCAGGGACATCAGTACCATTGAGTTAGTCAGCAGTTCCAGTGACACGACAGTGGCCTGTAGCTTAACTTGTGCCTGGAGCCTTGTGATTTTAACACCATTTGGAGGCTCTGTCAGTGTGCTTCCTTATCTGCATCTGTCCAATTATAGGTACTCAAATTAAATTCCTACAATGTATAAGGTCCTATTAACTGTACTTTTTTATGTGCTCCTCTCTGTCAGTGCAATTGCAGCAGAGCTAGAGGTTGTGCAACTTCAATTGGAAAAATCACCCGTTTAACTGAAGAATTGAAACTCTCCTTGATTCCATGGCCATGCTGGGCCTTGGACCTGGTTTACATTGGGTGGTTTGTGTCTTCAATAGAAATGTTTTGTGTTGTGGTGGTGTACGTGAGAGCTGAACCAGATCTGAACTTCTGAGAAGCCTTGGATAGCAAAAGATGTTTTTCTATGAGCTTTAACTATGTGTAGCGTTGGGAATATTAGCTTGACCCAAATAAAAGAGTTTGGAAGTGTTTTGTATATTGATTTGATTTAGGAGGGCTATAAAAAAAAAAGTGTGTGCCTTGTGCTGTCCCCAACTTACACCCTAAAGTCAGGTGAACCAGAGCTTGAACCTAGGTGTCCCCTCTTATCTGTCTATTTTAGAAGTACAGACTGATAGCAGGACTGGGGACACTGTTACTGAAGTTTCCTGGGGTGCTTTTGCAGGACAGTTTTGCTATATCCTGGCCACATGCTAGGACATGATTTTGTGCAAATCAGCCCTCACTGTCTTGGTACTGTGGTGTCCACTGGGAGAAGGCACAGGCAGGCAAGCAGGGAGCTGCAGATTGCTCTGGTGGATCCCACAGCTAAGCACTGGTGGAGCAGGGTGCTTGGTGCCCTCAGCAACATGACTCTGGTGGAAGCTGATCCCTTGTGCCTTGCGGGCTGTGAGGGACAGAGCTGCCTCTCCACCCTGGCCACCGTAGCGCTTCTGTGGGAAACAAGAAGCAGACCCATCAGTGGGCCCTCTGCTGAGTATATGAATATTTTGTATCATGTACATTCAGTGGCAAGGACTGGGTAAACAGGTGTTCGAGCGTTTCTTAGCCTGGAGATACCCTTTTGGTAGGTGAGGGTCCTTGGGTCAAGCCTTTGCTCAGAATCAGACAGAGAAGAGATTCAACTCAGTCTTCCTCATCCCAAAAGGGTGCCCCAGCCATTGGGCTGTCTTGACCATAGGCTGAAACAAGTTGTTACCATCTTTTGAAAAAAGAAACCAAGTTGTTTACTGTTGTTGTTGTTGTTACTGCTTTTATTATTAGTTATTAAGCCATTGAACTAAAACCCAATTATTCCTACAGCCCTAATTAAGCAGTGCCTAGCCCGATGCCTTCTGAAGCCAAGCAGAGCATTCGCCTCACAGCACACTCAGCGCTGAAATCCAAAACAAGCAGTTTACCCAGCAGGGAATATTTGCAAAACTGATCTCGAGGGGAGCTTTAGATTCTTGTCAATAATTGCAGGCAGAGGCATTGGGTGCCACAGTACATTTTTTGAGTGAGTGCAGAAGTTGGGTGACCTGGCGTCACCCATGAATTTTGAGACAGCTCTAATGACATTCAGGCTAAAAGCCTGTAGCTGCTTAGCTGGGGACGGGGCATGGAGGTCTGTACATCACACATTTTGTGTAGCTTGTTTTTCAGAGTGGAGAGATGCTGGCTGTATGCCAAAACTTGTTTACTTTCCGTTCAAGTTCCATATGGCATCTTTTTCAATACAGTTATTTAGTGTTTATAGGTGAATATAATAAGAGTTTTTGGTTAGTTTTTCAACCGCGTCCTAGACTACAGAAGTTTGTGCCTGTGACTTATAGTTGCTGTATTACTGAACTCGTTACAATATTGAACTGCGTTATAATCAAACAGGTGGCTGAAGAGAAACCCACATTTCTGATCTGTCCTCACTGTGCTCAGTGTTTGTTGTCCACAACAAATGTGGATCTTTTTATGACCTGGATGCCAGTCTTAAGATCTCATAGCATACACTGTGTGTGTAGCATGTGCTCTAGAAAGCTCTCCCCCTGGACTCTTGTGGCAGGACTTTTTTTCCTGGGAGGGTTCAGTGTTTTGCTGCTTACTGTTGTTGAAATGTCAGTAGAAATTTGAGGAAATTTGAACAGTTTTGACTGTTAAAAAAAAAAAGCTGCTGTTAATCATGTCATATAGTTGCATGTATAGTCAAGATGTGATCGTATTGTATTCAGTTTATAAATGTAGATTCCCTGAATTAAAATGGGAATTTGGCAAATGCAGTCCACTTTTTCAGTGAAACAGACTGTTGCACAGTAAAATAAAAATATTGCCTCGTGCTGAGGTATTTTAATAGCATCAGCGGAAGACTACAGAATGAGATGTGGGAATAAAATGCACTGCTTTCCAGAAGCTTTCTGGGTTTCTTATTGTTGCCGCTCTAGGGTGCCAAATTTTCATTCATTTACAGTTATTCTCATGCTTTTGTACTGTCCAACTTTCCTCAGCATGTGACCATACGCTATAAATACTGGCATGGACAAAGGGCCTAAGGACAGATAAAGGACCAGAAGAATTCCAAGTGGCCAAGTCCTGTGTACAGCCTGAAGTATCTGTTCTCAGCAGTGATTTCTTTGGTCACATATTTAAGATTATTTAGTGTCTACTAACTGCAACTGCTGTAACTTTAGCGCACATAAAAATAAGATGATGCTTATTATTAACAGCTATATTATAAAATAATTGCTTTATTAAAGGATTTAATCATTATTTTATTTTACAATGTTAAGTATTTGTATTACCAGCTGTGTCATGTGGTGGCCCTAGGAGGTGACCTAAGCATTAATTGTTACCTTTTTTGCTTTGGATGAAATGTGCCTGTGACTGAAACTGTGATGTGCCAGGCACTGAGGCTGGTGATTATTACACAATTCATCTTAGAGCTCCACACAGATATGCCTGCAGGACAGTTTAGAGAAAAAAAAAAACCCTATCCTTGTTCCAGGATAATGAATTATCCTGATTCACAATGACTGCTTTTAGAATAAACATTAATTTCAGTGGCAGCACATCATCGAGTAACACCTGCTCTAGCACTACTGTATGGCACAAACATGCACATGCAGGCACACAATTGCACATGCAACAGAACATGAAAGCCAGGCTGTCAATCTTTTCTTAAACATAGTTTTTTCTGAAAGAAATTAAAGAGAGGCCAGAGCCCTGGAGGCAGACAGCTACAGTTGGTCAGGATAAGTAAAAAATTGCATAAATCATTGACAAACTGATGATGCACTTACTATCCCTTCCAGAAGTAAAAGGAACATCAGCCTAGTCCCCCCCCCCAAAAAAAAAACCCCAAACAAACAACAACACAAAACCAAAAAACCCACAGGTGACAGTGAAAGAAATTTTACAGTTTATTAAGCAGCACTGCACGGCCCTGTGTATGTGCAGGGATAGTTTATTGTCAGTGCTTAACAGCCTACCATAATTTGATTACATCTGTTTGCTGCAGGCAAAGGCTTCATTAGGCAGAAAGGTGCAAGCTCTTTAGCTCTGCTCTCTAAATTAACATTTGAACATTGTGCTGCTTGTCGTGGTTAAGGTTTAACACTACAGATTTCCTTCTTGCCCTCTCTGTCCATGTCCCATAAAAATTCATGTGTCACTCTGAGGTTTCTTCTGTAT
This sequence comes from Eubucco bourcierii, assembly GCA_013396675.1. NCBI lineage: Eukaryota > Metazoa > Chordata > Aves > Piciformes > Ramphastidae > Eubucco > Eubucco bourcierii. The sequence goes on from VWZE01000741.1 coordinate 81,831, forward strand.
TTTTTTAACCTGAAGCCCCTAAGTGCAGTGCAGGCAATCAACTCTGCCTCTCAATTAGCTGCTATATTCATGCTTCAGTGGCTTGTTGGAGGTCATCAGGAAGCTTTTGACTTCAGCCTCATGCCTGTTGGGAACTGCTGAGTTTGCACATGGCCTCCTTTCTCTTCCCTTGCTCCCACTGTATTTCTCAAATCTCTTTTCCAGTGTCCAGCCTGAAAATTCCTGCCAGTGTCAGAGGACTTGCAGCAGAGGCTTCTGAAGCATTACTCTTTTCCCCCCTTTTTAATTCTAGAAAGGCAGGGAAGGGGTGGAGCAGTGGGGTTTGTATGTCCAGATTGATTTTGCTACCTTTGTGCATGTTCCTGCACACCAGCTCCCTGCCTACCAGCTCCCTATATAGCTCAGCCATGGCTGTGAACCAGCTTCTTGTGGAGCTGGGCCAGTGCTGCATACCAGTTGCCTGCAGAGTTGGACTTTGTGCAGGAGAGACGCAGGAGTGAAGGTTCTTGCTGCCAGGCAGCACTAAAATATGATTGTGCACATTGGTGTAGATGTTTATTATAACTGTAAAACCAGGAGATTTGTTTTTCACCCCTGAGAGCATTTTGAGTAATAAACCTACAAGCCTACAAAGAGGATACCATTGCTGGTGAGCCAGGCATGTTCTGGTGGAGGCAGGAAAGCTACTCACACTTTAAAGTTAAGACATTGTGTTTGAATAGGAGAGATACCCGAAATAAAAGCCTGGGTAAAGAGTATGAAAACACCGCTCTGAGAGGTACATGGATTCAGACATGGGGAAAAATATAAGGGTTACAAAAAACGTGAGACTGCTTAGGACAACAAAATGTTTCAGTTCATACCCCCTTACTGCACACACAGCCCAGGCAAGCAAAAGCCAGCCCCTCCACCTGATTTCCACTTAGGGAATAGAATCATGGTTTAGGTTGAAAGGGACCTCAAAGATCATCCAGTTCCAACCCCCTGCCATAGGCAGGGACACCTCCCACTAGAACAGGTCACTTAAGGCCTCATCCAACCTGGCAGCCACAACCTCCCTGGGCAACCTGTGCCGGTGTTTCTCCACCCTCATTGTAAAGATCTTTTTCCCAACATCCAGTTTAAGTCTCCCCTCTGCCAGTTTAAACCCATTACTCCTCGTCCTGTCATTACAAGACCTTGTAATTAATTCCTCCCCAGCTCTCCTGTAGGCCCCCTTCAGATACTGGAGGGCCACTACAAGGTCTCCTTGAGGCCTTTTCTCCAGGCTGAAGAGCCCCAACTCTCTCAGCCTGTTCTCACAGCAGAGCTGCTCCAGCCATCTGAGCATCTTCCTGGCCTCCTCTGGACCCACTCCAACAGTTCCATGTCCTTCTTGTGCTGGGGGCCCCAGAACTGCACGCAGTGCTCCAGATGGGGTCTGATGAGAGCAAAGGGACTGTGACTATTCTTACAAGGAAACAAAACAGCAACAGCATCAGAAACCCAGGGTCAAGCACTGTGGTGAATTTTGCAGTGAGTGCACTTGAATTTGGGGCCCTGGAAGACAAGGCAGGAGGAGAGAAGCAGAATGAGTGACCTGTTTGGCAGGGAGGCTGCTAGATCTGCTACTTGTGGTTTACTTATTTTTTCTTACTGGACATACCTGCTCTGGGGACATTCATTTTGTTGATAGGTTTGTCCTTTATCAAATCAAAGCACTGGCAGTTCTGTTCTGAAAAGTACCCTTTTTAAAGTTGAAAATTAGGTGCTATTGATTTTGTTCCTGACAAGACAGATTTCAACGATTCTTTGACATAATTCAAGATTACTCAGGAATAAAAAAAGTGATAACTGCTAAGGTCACAGGCTGCTTTTTACCTCTCATCAGAGGAGTCACTTAAGAGAGAGAATAAAGAGATGGAACTGGTCTTAATAATAAAACCAGTCAGGTTTGCCTGCTGCTGTAAATACTGAGTATCATTAATAAATAAAACCAGCTGCAGGCTGCTGTGTATATCACCACCAACTCCTGGCATATTGAACTGGCTTGATTCTCTTCAGTGAATTTTTTATTCTTCAAGGTGTCTCTGCAAATATCTTCCTAGGGCCTGTGCAATTCCAGACCATGCACACATAGTTAAAAGGTAAAACAGGGATTTTCTTTTCTAAATAGCACACCATGACCTGAAAGCAAGAGAGGTTTCCTGTGTCAATGCACCTTCTTCAGTGAGTTCAGTGGCACAGACCAACAGCATATGTTATGACAAGCATACAAAATCAGCTAAGTATGTCTTTATCACAATTTTGGAGGGAAAAAACCAAATTGCATTTCCTCAAGCACAGTAGCACACAGGCCACTAGATCTGAGTATTTGTTTAACACTAGAAAGCTGATGCACAGAATCACAGAATAGAGGCTGGAATAGACCTCTGAGATCATCAAGTCCAGCCTATGACCTAACACCACCACATTGACTAGACCATGTCACTAAGTGCCACATCCAATCTTTCCTTAAACACCTCCAGGGACAGAGACTCCACCACCTCCCTGGACAGTCCATTGCAGTGTCTAATTACCCCTTCTGTGAGGAAGTGCTTCCTAACATCCAACCTAACCCTCCCCTGGCACAGCTTCAGACCATGCTCTCTCATCTTGTCACAAGTTGCTGGCAGAAGAGCCCAAACCCCACCTTACTACACCTTCCCTTCAGGTAGTTGTAGAGTGTGATAAAGTCCTCCCTGAATCTTCTCTTGTCCAGGATAAACACCTCCAGCTCCCTCAACCTCTCCTCATCAGACTTTCCCTCCAGCCCCTTCACCAGTCTTGTTGCTCTCCTCTGCACCCACTCTAGCACCTCAATATCTTTCTTGAAGCAAGGGGCCCAGAACTGCATGCAGAACGCAACTGAGAGCACAATCATGGGATCTGGGGCCTGGGACTTACTAGACTTACTTTCTAAACTAGAAATTATCAGGATGCATTTGCTTGGCATCACGGAAGAAGCTGCTTAACTTAGGAAATTTGGGATGCAGGTCTCTGTGAGGAGATCTTCTCCAAAGAGTCATCACTGCTAAGTCTGCAGCCCACTTCAAGAATTCCTGAGATAGGAAATGGACTTTTAAAATTGCTCAAGTGTTCTGGACTTTTAAAAAAAATTAGTAACAGTTAAGCATGGGAAGAGTGGTCTGTAATATCTGTCCTGGAGTGCTGCACTCTTCTGAATCTCTTGAATGTTGCAATGGCTTGATCAAACCAGAGTTAATCATACTATATCCAGCTCTGTCTTCCAACACAATCAGTGCTGTTTCATTTCCTGTTTGGAGGATCCATTTACCCACTATCTATTTGTATGCTAGGAAGGATCTTTTACAGAGTCATCTGCTCCAAGTACTCAGTGCTACAGTTCAAGTGAGATACTAAGCCATACCTAACTACTGAAGAGCAGTACAAACTGAAATTTGTTCTTTGTGGTTTGACATGTTTTCATTTAAGGCACGGAAGGCAACAAACGACAGGCAGAACTGCCTTTTCAACAGAGGATTTTGCAGGAAGAGTTCTGCTTATTTGTTATCCAGGTTTTAGGCTTACAGAATCACAGAATCACACAACATTAGAGGTTGGAAGGGATCTCCAGAGAGTCCAACTCTCCTGCCAAGGCAGGATCACCTACGGTAGTTCACACAGGAATGGATCTACGTGGGGCTTGAAAGTCTCCAGAGAAGGAGACTCCACGACTTCTCTGGGCAGCCTGTTCCAGTGCTCTGTCACCCTCACTGTAAAGAAGTTGCTCCTCGTGTTGAGGTGAAACCTTCTATGTTCCACTTTGTTGCTGTTGCTCCCTGTCTTATTGCTGCTGATCACTGAAAAGAGATTGGCCCCATCCACTTGACACCCACCCCTCAGATATTTGTACACATTGATGAGAGCCTTACTTACCCCTGTTTTATCTGCTTCAGTGCCTTTCCTCAAAACTTGCAAATTTTAGTCTCGGCTGAGGTTTGGTATCAATTTGGCACCACTCTTCTTATTACCTTTCTGCAAACTACACCTCTGCCTGTCCACCAGTGACTGGTCAGGTAGGGCACAATGGGGTCCTGGGCCAGTTGTGTGCCCTGTGAGTCCTCTTCAGGGAAATCAAAGCTTCATCCAGCAGACAAAAAATGTCAGATTCCACACTCTCAGACAAAGACAAGGACGTGCCTTTCTGTGGTTGAGCATCGTTACTGATTCATACTGATGTACACTCATAATGAACAAGCATAGTGAGTAAAGCCTTCAGAGTCAAGAGGCTCTACTGTATCCTCCCACTTAAAGCATGAGTTGGAGATGATTTCTTTATGCATTGCATAGAACCAACGTGCTGGCACTTCAATGAGAGAGCTTTGGAGGCTCGGACTGCTATGTGAACGCATGTTCCTAGATGGCAATGCAGAGCAGTCACTGCAACACCTTCCTGGGTGTCATCAGGGATGCTCTCATGCACTAGTCCTGACCTTCATACCAAAATATTAAGGCATAGGCTTGTTTTGTGCCTTGGCCAAGCCACCATTCAGTAGGACATGAACCTAAACACAAGCATTTTGCTGCATTAGTGGCTCAGTAATGGCTGGTGTTCCATACCCCTAGCTGGAGGAGAGGGTAAGAGGTGAGTTCTCTACCAGAGACCAGAGGTCTGTGCTTCAGGAGCTAACACAATTAACAAAACAGTGTCAGGGAAGCACCTCATCCTCCCCAGATCTATTCACTCACATTGTTGTGGTAGGACAACTACAATAAAAAAAACCTGCTGCAGGGGAAGGGAGTTTTTGTTGGCTCAGCAGGTGCCATTTGAGTTGAGTGGCACAGCCCTGCCACTGCATAAATGTCACCAGCTGCTGGGGCTGTGCCAGCACCGTCAAACAGGCACAGCTGTACCTGCAGAAGCTTATGAGAACAGCTCTTGCCAGTAGTGCTTCATGGATGACTGCTCTCCTTTGGGGTTAGGAATTTGCCTCTATCTCAAAGCACCTCAGAGGGAGCTGGCACACTGTGGCTTGCTCAGCCCCCTCCCTGTGCCGGGTAACAGATCATAGAATCATAGAATGGTAAGGTTGGAAGGAACCTCAAGGATCATCTAGTTCCAAACCCCTGCCATAGGCAGGGACACCTTCCACTAGTACAGGTTACTCAAGGCCTCATCCAATCAGGCCTTGAACACCTCCAGGGAGGAAGATCAGCTCAGACATTCAGTGGCATGGTAATGAGGGAGGGAAACGGTGCAAATTTTACCTGTGCAATCCAGACAGGCTTTTACTAGAACAGAAATAGTTCTTTTATTACATTTCCCCCACCATTTTTCTCTCTAGTCACAGCTCCCTCTACATTTCTGAAAGGAAAAATGCAAATCCATTAATAGGTTTTGGTTTTTTTTTTGAAAGAAAGATTTATTTAAGAAGCAAGTTCCTGCAGGCAATACAGCACTGGCTCAGCTTGCAAAAGAATTCAGCATATGGAGTGGATTAGGTTGGTGGTTGCTCTATTTTTACTGCCTTCGAAGTGGCCAGGAAAACCGGGACGTAAAGGTAAGCACTGTAATAAAGAATAAGCTCTGTAAAATGGCTTTGCTACAACCAAACTTCAAACCAATTTGAGAATGTCAGGGGTTTAGCATTATTCTTGAGTTGAACTGACAAAAAAAAAAAAAATTGTCATCCTTACAGCTGAGCCTTAGAATCAAAAAAGGCCAGAAACTCAATCTCCTATGAGATAACAAACAGCCACCTGATTCCTGGGACACAGGTGGCACTGATATACCCCTGCCATCAGTGCACTCTGGTGCCGTGGGATATCTAATTTAGGTAAGTGTATTTCCAGAATTAAGGTGAGTGAAATGTGTGTGGGGGTGGCTGCCAATAGAAACATACAAGATCAGTTTTGCAGATTCATGCAGAAAACAGCTCTCATTTTAACTAAAATGCTTCAGTAATAATGTAAGCCTATCAAGAAAGAAAGTCAACAAAAGTGGCCATTTCCAAAGACTTACAGTGCTGTTGCTCTGCCTTTTTTTCAGTCAGAACAATGAATAAACATTCGAGTAAATGTAAGCTGACAGAACAAGAGGACACAGTCTCAAACAGCCCAGGGCAGGTTTAGGCTGGAAGTTAGGAAGAAGTTCTTCACAGAAAGAGTGGTTGACCTTTGGAATGGGCTGCCTGGGGAGGTGGTGGAGTCCCCATCCCTGGAGGTGTTCAAAAGGAGGCTGGATGAGGCACTTAGTGCCATGGTTTAGTTAATTAGAAGGGTTAGGTGATAGGCTGGACTCGATGATCTCAGAGGTCTTTTCCAACCTGGTTAATTCTGTGATTCTGAGGCAAGATGGACACAGATGATTTGGACTATTTTAAATCTGATGTCATTGTCTGATCCAAATGTAGGTGCAGGGAGACCATGAGGTGCTTTAGAAGGAGCTGCTGGGTCAGAACAATCATCTTCTCTGTGCACACCACTTTTACAGAGTCACAGAATCACAGAACCTTAGAGGTTGGAAGGAACCTCCAAAGATCGTTGAGTCCAACCCCCCCTGCCAAAACAGGATCACCTAAGGTAGTTTGCACAGGAATGCATCCAGGTGGGTTTTGAAAGTCTCCAGAGAAGGAGACTCAGAATCTCTCTGGGCAGCTCTGCCACTCTCACTGCAAAGAATTTTCTCCTCATGTTGAGGTGAAACCTTCTATGTTCCAGTGTGTAGCTGTTGCTCCTTGTCTTCCTGCTGCAGACCACCAAATAGAGCTTGGCCCTATCCACTTGACACCTACCTCTCAGATATTTATAGACATTGATCAGCTCTCCTCTGAGTCTTCTGTTCTCTAGGCTAAACATCCCCAGAAGTGTGCAACTGCCTGAAGCAGCCCCTACATAACCCACACAGGGCTCTGGGTGGCTGGAAATAAACACATTGCCTCTGTCTTTCTGTCCAAGGATGCCTTTGCACATGTAGCCAAAACTTAAAACTCCACAATCATTTCAGGTCAATGGTCCTGTTTGCTGCCCTGTTTCCTCTGGAGCAGATCTCTCCTCATCCCCATAATTTTTTTTTTTTTTTAAACAGTGCCTAAATTGATGTTTATATCACAGAATTCAGGATAATTTATTCATATTGGCTTTTTCTAGCTTGCTTTCTAAAGACTGGTGAGGGCTTGGGTGAACTGCTCTGTTTGCTTCTGGTCTGTCTGATGTGTGAGATAAAGGTGAAATGATCCACCAAAGCTGGCATTTTTGTTACAGCAGTTGTGACAGCAGTTGCTGTGTTCCAGGGCTGGTGTGTACATTTAAATAACGCCCATTAGACCTGGACTATAGCCAGGTTTTTCATTGCTGGACTCTTTTCAGCTGTAAATAGAACTGTACTCCCTCTGAACTGGTGCGCTTGCTTGCTTTTGGGAGAGGAGGCATGAGTATTTGAGGGGTTCATCCATTGATTTGTGCTGCTGAGTTAATTCTGTACATTTGGTGAGATCGATGTGCTTCAAAGAAAGTAAAGAGCTCATTCTCTTCTGCTACACTCGCATGGTCCCATAATGCCAATAAAATTGATTGGGAAGAAATTGGTTCAGGACAAATAGGTCCCTCATGAGCTGTAAGCATCTCTCTTGGTCAGGAAACAATGGACATAAAGCTACAGAGTTCTTTGCTGTGGCAGCAGAGAGGAGCATTAAAATGCTCCTGTAAAAAGACACTGATTTGGTATACCTGTCATACAGGCTGTTGAAGATTTGCTCAGGATTTTTGCCTTGTTACAACTTCCCATCTTGCAGAGCAGTTTCCTGTGGGAGTCGTCATCCACTTGCATTTAGAGACAATGAATGGAGACATTTTTACTGACTGTTGTTTTCCTAAGCACTGCACAGTTTGCTGTTGTTTTGTCACTAGTTAAGATTTCCATTCTGGCCCCTGGGCGCAGATTCTATTCTGGGACATATCTGCTCCGTGAGTTCAGATGCAGTCTACAGATCCACCAGCTCTGGATCTATTCACTGTCAAAATTCAGGGTAAGTAGTGTCTGGTGCAGGAAATGGGAAAAGGATGAGCTTGGTGTGGGCTAAAAGCTTCTTCCATTAATAGCAGATCCACCCAAGGATCCATCCTTCTGCTCCTTCTAACTGTGCAGCCTCCTCATCTCAGTATTATTCTTCCTCTCAACTCCTTGTAACAAGTCCTGAATTAGCAGTGTATGAGTCTGGAGGAGAGAATGACTACAACTTTTTATCCCCCTTTTTTTCCTTTTTTTTAATTAATTTAATTTTAATTAAATACTTAATACAAAATTAGCTTCCCTATTTGCACTTGGAGCGGAAGGGGTAATTAATTACTGCAAGATGATATTTTAAAAATATTAATATAGTTTATTAATATGAAATATTCAGAACTCCCAGCACCCCATTCAACAAAATAATAATAACAAGTTCTTGCATCATTATGGAAACTATATACAGGTTATAATAGGATAATAATAGAAATATATAGAATATATATATAGATAATATAATATATATAATATATATTTTATATATATTATATATAGTATATATATAATATATATAATAGAAATAACTATTAAATATATACATTAATTGAACTCGACTAAACTGGCAGAGAAAGTTTTGCAGTCAATGTACCTCTTGCGGTCAGTACACTGCTTGCTCACAAGATGGATGCAAGGAGCAACTTTCTGCTTATGGCACAAGGCAATTAATGATTACAAGAGGCTTTTGGTATTTACTCACCAAAATATTATCTGACAGTAACCAAAGCTCGTGGCAGGGTTGCTGTCAGTAGCCATCAAAGGCTTTAGAGGTTCCCCAGGCTTCTGGGCACTGGAGAAAGGAGACAGACGATCTCTGACCTGTTCCTGGCTTTCTGGACGATTTGTGTCATCTTCCAGGGCTTCCCCCTGGGCAGAAGGCTTTCAGGTGCGGGCAGGATGTCTTGCGGTGTGCAGTCTGGGCACGGTGTCCACCGGCTGTGCAGGCCGAACACGTGGAGCTATCAGACCCTCAGCTCGGGATCAATGAGGCAGCGCAGCAGGCCTCATTGGATCCAATAGCAGACACACCTTGTAATGGCAAAGTGCACGCTGTGCTCCCTGCTCATGTCCTTTTATCCAATACAGCCCGAGACTAATGGGCCTTTGGCCACAGGATAGCCAACCAAATGTCAGTTATCCAAGATCTGACCATATTGGGTGAAGCATAGGCTTGCTTTACTCTTTTTTCGGGCAGAACACAGCCTTGCACAAGGCAACCCTGTGTACTTTGTTTACCGCAGTTGCTGGGCAGGCCACAGACCCCAGACTTAGTGGCTCCAGCTTCTTTGTCCTCTTTCCCGTGGTTGCTCTCCCCAGAACAGAAGGAGGGAGAGTCGAAAAACATGCCTGGGCAAGCCAGGATATGTACAGGCCTAATTTGGCCTGCTTAGGCCTACCACCACATCACGGCAGCTACATTTAGACATCCCAATGTCTCTCTACTGTGCTAGAAGATGTATGTATGTATACCCTGTGAATTCCTGTACAGTGTTAGACACCGTTAGAAGCAATGTGAACATTAGACCCTGAGCTGCAACCTACCTCAAACAGCTCAGCTTTCCACTTTATATGACACACTGTATGGCTTCACATTTAATTGTTCTGTTATCACTTGTGGTGATCAATGACAAATAAAACACACATGGGTAAAAGGCTGCAAAATGGAGCCATCTTGCTTTGGCAGGAGGGAGATGATGCTCATATTTCTGTAATTCTAGAAATGCTTTTGATTACAGAAATTGTAGAAATCATAGAATCATATAATGGTAAGGTTCAAGGGACCTCAAGGATCATCTAGTTCCAACCCCCTGCCATAGACAGGGACACCTCACACTACTACAGGTCACTCAAGGCCTCGTCCAACCTGGCCTTGAACACCTCCAGGGAGGGAGCAGCCACAATCTCCCTGGGCAACCTGTTCCAGTGCCTCACCACCCTCACTATAAAGAACTTCCTCCTAACATCCAGTTTAAATCTTCCCTCTGCCAGTTTAAACCCATTGCCCCTTGTCCTGTCATTATAAGACCTTAAATCTGTGGTTCCAGTTAGACATCAGATCAGTAAATCTGTTCCACGCTAGCAACCAGCAAGGTCAGCAGACCATGGGTAGCAGCATGGTTTTGCACGATAGCATTTGCCTCAGTTACCCAAAAGGCCCTCTGTGTAACTGTATGTAGATGTCAACTCTCTGAAACAGCAAGGGGTAAAAAGACTTAAGTAACTGAAATCCACGGGTCAACTTTAAGGGCTTCTTCTTTATCCCTGCTGAGAAAGTCCAGTGTTACAGAACTGTCCACTGGTTGAATTAATTTTGACTTTGTGGTTTTGGCACTTTAAAAATGAAAAACAGGACATGAGAAAGCTAGCAGGCTAAAGGCATAGCATTGATATTGGCATTAATTGGAATTAATTTGCATTAAGTAGGAGCACCTCAAATTTAAATGGAGATCCAAAATGGTTAACTTTAAGTTTAGCTAAAAGGGACAATCTTCTTTATTCTGCATTTCACACTGTCAGATCTTGGGCATCTTGGACTATAGGTCCTTCTGGCCATATCTGCAGAGCAAGTGGTACAAAGTGATTGTGTATGTGTCATATGACTATTCAGACTAGCCTTGTCCACCTTTGGCCCTGAGTTTTCTCTGAGTCTCATTGCCCTCAGGCATAACTGTCATTTTCACTGTGGCTTTTTTTTTTTTCCCCAAATATTATTAGCTGATATTATGTGAGGATTGTGCTGTAGCTCTGGGTTCAAAACAAACAGAAATGCCCTTCACATGGGAGGCAGTTGACTGATGGTACTTGCTGCCAAAGGATATAGTGGAAGGTAGAAGTCTATCTGACAACATAAGTACATGGAAGAAAACTCCACAGAGGGTTAATAGATATAAAAAGCCACACATAGATCAGGAATTCCTTTGAGAAAGGAAATACGTTGATTCTAAGAGAGGATTCAGAGTACTATGCACAGCCTCCTGTTCTTCTGCTGGCACATGCTTATGACCCTGCTGAGGATGGGATACCAGGGAAGATGACCTTTCATTTGACCCAGTGTAGTAATTTGAGAGTTTTCTCTAGGAAGAAAACTTGTAAAGGTTTCCTCAAGATCTCCATCTTCAGAGGTCTTAGAAAACTCATCCTTCAGCAATGTACTTACTTCTCTCTGTATCAAATCTTTAACAACTGTGCTTGCCTGCTAGTAATCTCTTTGCTGCACTCTAGCTTAGTTTTTATCCTCTGTTGTGCCAAAGTAGTGACTTGGCATGGTTAAAAGTAAGGAAAGATCCTTTCAAAAGCCAATGAGTTCTGGTAAAACAGTTCACCAGTGCTGCCTGCTTTTGAATATATGTCCTGCCTGAATATATCCCCACCTCCTCATCTATTAAACATCACAGTAATCACAAACAGACATGTAGTGTTTATAATACAATATTTATAAGAGACACTGACACCATGTTCCTAAGAGAATACCCTGAAAATGAACAATGTACGTGCTCTAACCCCCTCAAGGGGCTACTAGACAACCCCCAGTTTACAAGCACAGCACGGAGCTGTGTCAATAGTCATAAAACCCTCCATTTTACTACTCCCACCCATCACATCTACAGAACACTCAGCCAGACTTACTGTGAAATGCTGAGTGGTGGTTTGCAGATGTAGGAGGTAATGGTCTCACACACTTTCCCTTAGCTGGTCCAAAGGTCCACCATCCTTTGCAGGCACCAGCTCTTTGCACTGCAGGATGGAAGAGATGTGCTAGGACTTCAGGGTACTTTGTGACACAAAGAATACTTAAAAGTTGCTTGTGGTCTGGATGATGGATCTAGTTGGATATTAAGTGTAGCAGCAGGGCACAGCTTGAAACAACAAAATCCTATAATGAATTGTCTGTACACAAGCTTTTAATGACAGTACAGCCCAGAGACAAGCATTTTCAATACTCTGTCCCACTGTTCAGACTTTAGAAGGCTTAAAGCCAGCAGAGAAGAACCTTGATCTAGCCAGAATTAAGGGTGCATTAAATCCAAAACCCACAGAATCATAGAATTGTTAGGGCTGGAAGGAACCTCAAGGATCATGTAGTTCCAACCCCCTACCATGGGCAAGAACACCTCACACTAGATTATGTTGCTCAAAGCCACATCCAATCTGGCCTTAAACACCTCCAGGGATGGGGCTTCTACCACCTCCCTGAGCAACCTGTTCCATTGTCTCACCAGCCTCATGGTGAAGAACTTCTTCCTAGTATCCAATCTGAATCTACCCACTTCTAGTTTTGCTCCATCCCACTACCTGACATCCTGAAAAGTTTCTCACCAGTTTTCCTGTAGGTTCACTTCAGATACTGGAAGGCCACAATGAGGTCTCCTTGGAGCCTTCTCTTCTCCAGACTGAACAGCTCCAACTCTCTCAGCCTGTCCTTATAGGAGAGGTGTTCCAGCCCTCTGATCATCCTCATGGCCCTTCTCTGGACACACTCTAGCATGTCCATATTATTCTTGTAATAGGGGCTGCAGGACTGGATGTAGTACTGAAGGTGGGGATCTCACCAGAGTGCTCTAATTTACCCTAGACGATTACACTTGATGACTTAAGGATGGTTTGGTCTCAAGTAAAACACACATAGCCCAGTACCAACCTCCATGTACTTCATTTTCAAAGGTTTCCAGGCTGGTGGGGCCTGTTTGCTGACCCAGTAGCAGAAAACATGCACGTGCCATGGGCTACAGATGACTGCTCAAGCATCCCATTTATGCTGTGTGTGCTCAGCCCAAGAATATGTCACCCAGAGGAGCAACAGCCACATGTCTGTGTGTGGAAGGTAAGTGGAAGCATGGGTTGAGTTTGAAAGATACTCCTGAGCTCTGCAGTCAGCTACGGCTGCCTGAAATCTGTGATTGCTTCTCTAGAGTAATTCCAAGACTGCAATGTTTTTTAAATGCTTCCATTGATTTTTGTACCTAACATTTTAATTTGAAGACCAACACTTGATCTGATTTGAAATGACTCGATTCAACAGCGATTAGATCCATATGCTTGGAAGATCTGTAACAGCACTAAAAGCTGAACACAGGCAGGGTTGAACTTTCCAAAGGCACAAAACAAACAGTAGTATAAAGACATGTGGCCAGGGAGGGCAAAACATGATTCTGATTGCTTTTCTCTCTGTGGAGCTCTCCATCACTACATTAAGGTAACCAGCACCTTTCAGGGACCAAATGTATGTATGTGTGCTGAGCAGATGAGACACAGAGTTTCCTGAGCTGTGTGTAGCCAATAGGGCTATAGGGAAGATTTAGACTAGATGTCAGGAGGAAGTTCTTTACAGTGAGGGTGGTGAGGCACTGGCACAGGTTGCCCAGGGAGGTTGTGGCTGCTGCCTCTCTGGAGGTGTTCAAGGCCAGGTTGCATGAGGCCTTGAGTGAGCTGTACTAGTGAGAGGTGTCCCTGCCTATGGCAGGGGCTTGGAACTAGATGGTCCTTGAGGTCCCTTCCAACCCTACTATTCTATGATTCTATAGTCACAGGTTGCAGCTAAGGCTTGATCTCGTGAACTGAACCCTGCACCCTCTGGCTGCACTAGCCAGCTCAGAGTTTGGCAGTTGTCCCCTGTGCCTTGAAGAGAGCCAAAACAGTCAAAGTCACCATGATGATTTTCTTACTGCTGCAGCAGGGAGACCAGAGCCCACCTGAGAATACGCCAACATGTGCTCCTTTGGTGCAGGAGTGTAGATTCTTTCAGCAGCTGAGTAGGTACTAGGTACCTGGGACTTGTTCTGGTCCCTTGCTTGGAGCTGAGGATCTCAGCTGGTTAAGCTCCTTATCTCTCTCTCATTAATGAGGGGTGACCTCATTCATGCTTATGAATATGTAAATGCTGAGTGCCAAGAGGAGAGGTTCTCCTCCCCTTCTACTGTGCCCTGGTGAGGACACATCTGAAATATTGTGTCCAGTTCTGGGCCTCTCAGTTCAAGAAGGACAGGGAACTGCTTGACAGAGTCCAGTGCAGAACCACAAAAATGAGGGAGTGGAACATCTTCCTTACAAGGAGCGATTGAGGGAGTTTGGGCTCTTTCATTTGGAGAAGAGGAGACTGAGAGGTGACCTCATTAGTGTTATAAAGATGCAAAGGGTGAGTGCCAAGAGGATGGAGCCAGACTCTGCTTGGTGATGTTCAGTGACAGGACAAGGGGCAGTGGGTGGAAGTTGAGGCATAGAAAATTCCATGGAAACATGAGGAGGATTTTTTTCAGTGGGAGGGTGACAGAACACTGGAACAGACTTCCCAGGGGGGTTGTGGAGTTTCCTTCTCTGGTGATATTCAAGACCTGCCTGGATGCATTCATGTGTGATCTGGTCTAGGTCATCCTGCTCTGGCAGAGGGATTGGACTGAATGAGATTTCAAGGTTCCTTCTAACCCCTAACACTGTGATTCTGTGAACACCCTAAGATGAGGAGACATCCCTGGCAGGGAGGGTGGACTGGATGATCTTTCAAGGTCCCCTCCAGCCCCTAACATTCTGTGATTTTGTGATTCTCTGTGCCTGTCCAAATTAGATAAAGTGCTCACCAAAGAGAGAGGTGACTGGGGGAGCTGGTGTGGGTCATACTGGCAATGTTTGGATGTAGAGGTGGCAGTGGGTAGTAGGAGTGAAGTGCTGCAGGTGGTTGGTGGTCTGATGAAATTCATTTTATGTTTGGCCAGTAGTAGAAGATTCAGTGGACTTCAGAGAGAGGCAGCAGCTGAGGAATATTTCTGTAACCACTTGGATGTATGTGTTTCTCCTTGGCCATGCAGCTTTTATTCTTCCCTTGTGCTTTTGCAGTAAACTCACAGGTTTAATTTTGTAAAGCAACTGACAAAACACCAAGTAGATTATACCAATTTTATACAGCATAAGAGGTCAGGAATAATTTAATCTTGTGGACTGACAACATTATGATTTGCACCTCAGAAGTATCTGAGATACAAACAAAATCAGGTCCCTGTTGTGTCAGGTTCTGCTTATACAAGAGATGGTCTCTGCCAAAAGACTTTGCAATCAGAATGTTGAGTGATCCTCAGCAATTGTATGTGCTACTAGAAGATAAAGCTGCATCAAGTGCATAATAAAAATGCTCACAGTTCACAAACCTGTCAGGGCAGACAGATAGCATTGCTTCATCTAATACAGGTTTCCATCTGTGGGTAACCTCCTATTAGTAAAACACGTTATGCAATGCTCTGTAACAATTCATAATAGCTTGAATCTGAAGAGAGGAAGGTGAAGTAATGAAGAGAGCTCACAGGTGTAGAAATGAGATAAAGAAGGTGCAGCAAGTCTTCTGGTAAAGCAGCTGCTCAGATGCTCTTTTCTCTTTACAGAAAAATCTGAGCCCATGGTGCAGCATCTGCAGTGAAAGGCTCAGCTGAGCTGTCACTTGGGGTCGTGCTGTTTGGCCTTTTGTAGCAGTGAGCTCAGCATATATATTGCAGAAGGAAAATGTTCCCACTACCTCTGACAATGCTTTTCACTCTTTGGTAGAAGGAAAAAAACCCAACCTTGCCTCTGACAGTCTCAAGCTGTGCCAGGGGAAGTTTAGGCTGGAGGTGAGGAGAAAGTTCTTGACTGAGAGAGTCATTGGCTACTGGAATGGGCTGCCCAGGGAGGTGGTGGAGTCGCCGTCCCTGGAGGTGCTCAAGGTGTGTTTGGACGTGGCACTTGGTGCCATGGTCTAGTCTTGAGGTCTGTGGTGACGGGTTGGACTTGATGATCTTTGAGGTCTCTTCCAATCCTGGTGACACTGTGATAGTGATACTGTAAACCCAAGTAAGAGAGAGTAAAGTGTGTGGCATTTCTTTAATGCTGTTTCTTGCTTCAGAGAAATCCTGAGTTACTGATCACATAGACTTGGGTGTGTATGAACATCACTTTCTTTAGAAGATAGATGGAGTGTGAGTGGTAAACAGTTTTTCTTATGTGCTTCTAGTGTAGTTAATGGGAGCTTCATAGATGACCCCCAAAAGTGAGCGATCATGTCACAAAATTTTACTCGATTTCCTATTGTGATAGAAGATGTTTAATGCATTTCACTTGTGTTAGTCTAAGCTATGCTTCTGTACTGTGAATCTCTTATGTCTTGGAGGCCCTTTGCTAACTACATTTTGAAGATGGTATTTCTGTGATGACATAACAAAGAAAGAACAGTTACAGGACTTGGAGGACACAGGTTAGTCCTTGTTAGCTATGCAGAAAAAACCCAAACAAATGGCAACCTTCCGGTTCAGATGAATTATCATGGGCACCAAATGAACAAAAGAACTGAAACACCTTGCCAATAGTCATCTTCAGATGCACTGCCCTATTTAGCATTGCCTATGTTAGCAGGTCCAGACTGGCAGCCAGAGCCTCTGATTCCAGTGCCTTGGCACCCATGCCTGCCCCTGACCACCTGCAGGCCTGTATTCCTTCTCAGGGGCTGAGGACTCCACCAGGCAACAAGCAGCATTGAAACCATGGCACTGTCATTCCCAAAGCCTTCTGCAGGCCTTTGAAGTTCTCATTCCACCTCTGTAAAATGTGTTGTGGCACTCCTGGGTTGGTCTGCTCTGGGGATTAGTGTATAAGCTACTCTCAACAACTCCCTATTGTTCCTGGGAAGATTATCTAAAGTACAGATTGCCTGAGGTGCAGAGCCATCGAAGGTAGCTCTATGTGACAGCATGGGACTGCTTAGACTGATTTACATGGGTGTAGCACCATGTGAACAGAGCTGCATTGCTCCTGGGCTGCTCAACACATGCACATGCCTGGCCTAGAAAGCCCTGGTAAGGCAGCTCCCTGTGCCTCTGTGATGCTTTTTTTTTTTTTTTTTTTGGTCTTTCCTTTTCTTTTTAAACCAGGCTCTCTACTATTCCTGGTAACAGAGAATGTTCTATGAGACACATAGAAGTAGCTACCTGGACACCTGTGACAGTGTATCTTCTGTCTGTGTCACAGATAACGGCTTCTACAGCAGGGAACAAGGTAGCCTCCAGAAGGAAGTGAAAATGAATGCAAGCATCTGCTGTAGATGGAGACTGACAGAGCAGCAACTGTCAGAAAGCTGCAAAAGAATGGGAAAAAACAAATTTGTCTTTCCTGGAGACTCCCAATGTGGTCTTCAGTTTGGAGCTGTCTATGAGAGTGGAAAGAACCCTCAGCAGAGCAAGGCTTCAGGCTCTTGTTAGAGCTGGAGGGTTTGGGAATTTGAAGTTTGGAGAGAAACCCTCACAAGGCTTGGACTCAGATAGAGGCAGCAGAGGGTGCCTTGTGCCCAGGAAAGCAGGAGCATTTCCTTGTCACGGCCAAGCCTAACAAAGTCTTTTCTTTGGATAGTGGTGTTGCTGCTACATCGTGCAGCAAGTGCAACTCCTGGCTCACTCTTTCCTTTCCCAAAGCAATAAGCATGGCAAAGGTTTGAAATACAAGAAACAGCAAGTAGCTCTTCCACTTAATCAGGTATTTTTCTGTCATACATTGCATCACATTGTGATTCTGTGCTACAGCCTCAAATTTTCCTGTGGCCTCTACAGTTTTTCCAGTCTCTGATCCTTCCTGAGTGTTTGCGTGAAGCCACTTGTGATTTCTCAAGCAATGTATCTCTGCAAAAGAATAGGCTCCAGCAAACAAACAAGCAAGGAGTTCTGCACTCTAAAAATAAAATGAAATTTTTAAAGGGCTTTTAAAAAAACCTGAGTCATAGACTGGATCAGGATGATCTACATGAAAGAGAGAACAATATTCAAATTGTCTAAACCCCATGTTCTTCTTCAAGGCACTAGAGAAAACTGTTCAGAGGTATAATGTAAATTAGAAACACAGTTCATACTTGAATGAAACTAATCCACACAGGATGCAGCAGGGATGACATAACCACAACACCAGCATTTATCATAGAATCATAGAATGGTAAGGTTGGAAGGGAACTCAAGGATCATCTAGTTCCAACCCCCTGCCATAGGCAGGGACACCTCCCACTAGTACAGCTCACTCAAGGCCTCGTCCAACCTGGTCTTGAACAACTCCAGGGAGCGAGCAGCCACAGCCTCCCTGGGTAACCTGTTCCAGTGCCTCACCACCCTCACTGGAAAGAACTTCCTCCTAACATCCAGTCTAAATCTCCCCTCTGCCAGTTTAAACCCATTGCCCCTTGTCCTGTCATTGCAAGACCTTGTAAATAGTAGTCCCCCCAGCCTTCCTGTAGGCCCCCTTCAGATACTGGAAGGCTACTATCAGGTCCCCTCGAAGCCTTCTCTTCTCCAGGCTGAAGAGCCCCAACTCTCTTAGCCTGTCCTCATAGGAGAGCTGCTCCAGCCCTCTGATCATCCTCGTGGCCCTCCTCTGGACCCACTCCAACAGTTCCATGTCCTTCCTGTGCTGGGGGCTCCAGAGCTGCACACAGTACTCCAGATGGGGTCTGAGGAGAGCAGAGCAAAGGGGCAGAATCCCCTCCCTTGCCCTGCTGGCCACACTGCTCTTGATGCAGCCCAGGACTCAGGTGGCTGTCTGGGCTGCATGTGCACACTGCCACCACAGTGTGCCACATATATACCACATTATATGCCACCACAGAATTTCTTCCCTTTGAAGAGAGGTACTTGTAAGGAATACAGTATTTTTGAGAATTGTTCTCCCCAGTCTGTCTGTGCTGCACAGTGTATTAGCTACAAATGATTAAAGCTGCCCTCCTACTTCTTTGGTTGTTTATCTGAGGCCATCAGTGTCTCCAGTGGGATGAAGTCACAGAGCAGAAGATGCTGCATATAAACATAAAGGCATGATATTACCTTCAAAGAGAAAACCAATTGAGAAGTCTTGACAGATCTCGTGATTATTTGGCTTCCTCTGAAAAAGGGATTGCTTTTATTTAAATAAAAATTTCAAAGAAAGCAAGCTCAAAGCAAAATAGGGATCACTGGCATTATTGTCTCTGCAGAACTGCTACCAGGTCCGCATCCTCATTCAACCTATGGTGTTCAGACCTTCTTAAAATTACTGCAGCTTGAGCCATTGGTTCAAAGTAAGACCAGGTTGTTTACAGTGATCTGAAAGTGTTCCAGGGGCCCTGGGCAGTATCAGCTTTATCATAGAATCATAGAATTGTTAGGGTTGGAGGGGATCTCAAGGATCATCTAGTTCCAACTCCCCTGCCATGGGCAGGGTCATCTCACGCTAGGTCAGGTTGCTCACAGCCACATCCAGCTTGGCCTTAAAACGCCTCCAGGGTTGGGGCTTCCACGACCTCCCTGGGCAACTTGTTCCAGTGTCTTACTACCTTCCTGGTGAAGAACTTCTTCCTAGCATCCAATCTGAATCTACCCACTTCTAGTTTTGCTCCATTCTCCCTAGCCCTATCATACCTGACATCCTAAAAAGTCCCTTACCAGCATTCCTGTAGGTCCACTTCAGATACTGGAAGGCCACAATGAGGTCATCTAGGGCACTTGTCCATACAGGAGGAGCCCTCACTTTCTAGCAGCTCCAAAAGGAAAAGCAAGCATCATTATTCACTCTTTTTTCCCTGATGCACTAGCACAGAAACTAAGAGGACTGTACTGTGGCTTTATGCCCAAGTCCTAATGCAAGGTGGACACTGCTTCCAGACCTCAAATACTCTTTCATGGCATTGCCCTAGCAGAAGTTGGAGGCAGTCATTGCAGAAGAAGCATCCCTCTTACCACTGCAGTTGAGGCATTGCTGTTTCCCTAGCTTCACAGCCTCATAGTCTGGTACTACAGTCTGTTCATTGTAGGAATTGTGGGACTGCAGCAGTTATAGAGATAACACTCTAGAGATAACACTCTAGTTTCTTTCAAAATGATAAATAAAGAATTGTATTGGATACTGAAGGACAACAAAAGATAAATCTATACCATTCCATTTGTTTGTTACTTAGGAGAAAAGTCTGCTGTGTAAATAGTTCCTCTGTCCTTTATTCACCTTTTTGCTTCCTGCATTGCCTGCTCCTTAACTCCTCCTTGCTGATTTCTGCACTAACCTTGGCTGAGTAATAACAATTAGGGCCTTTTTTTGGTTTTCTTACTGGGTGGAGGAGTGGCAGGTGGTTGTTAGCCCCTTCTGGGCTTTCATTCAGGGGATTTGAGGAACAGTTCAAGGGGATCCCTGTGAAGATCCTTGTGTTATTTCTAAATTGTAAGTAACTGTAAACATTTGTAAATATATTTTTGTACATAAGCATTATATGCTTGTAAATTTAGCTCATTGTAAATACATCGCTTCAGTTGCTTCTAACCCATCTGAGCTGGTCTGGTAAATTTATTTGGGGAGTAACCTCAACCCACCACAAGGACACAGAAGATGGCTCTCAGCCTCCATTTTTGAGTACCTTCCTTCTCATTTTGAGGACTTGTGTCTGTGTGTGACTATACAGGAAGCAAGGGCATGGTCCAGTATGTTTCAATACTAATTACAGACCACAGCCAATCACACATACCTAATGTAAAATCTGAAGATCTGGAAGCAAAATTTTACTTTGTCTGCACTATTATTTGGAATCTTTGCTGAAGTTTTATTCTATTCTCAATATTTTTGGTGCAACAGAAGCATGATCATGTTTAGCCTCTCAGGGGCTTTGTTGAATCTCTATAACCTGGTTTATAAACATGAACTTGTAGCTGCTAAGATAATTTTTGGTCCAGTCTTGAATATTATTCCCTTCACTAATTTATAAACCTCTTAAAAATGCTGCTATTGAAAGGCTTTTCAGGAGCTTTAACTCTCCAGTAAGGAGAAACTGTGTTCTCACTTCTAGACTATTTCTTCTCTCAGTGGTTACATGCTCTGTTTCCAAATCAGGGACAGCAACTTACAATTTAGTATATCTATCCCCCTAAGCCCTTTTGGCTACAACCTCCTACTTGCCGTGTTCTACATCATCTTCACTGGTAACAGCTAAAGCAAAAGCCTGCTACCACCCTTGGATTATGCCTGGTTGTACAAGTCCTTCTGTTCTCTTGAGCTGTAATGGTGTGGTGGATTTTTTTTTCCACATGATGCTATGGATCCTGCTGTTCCTTGAAACAACTTTCACTGTGTGACATCTTTGTTTTCTATAATTTCTATTCCTTTGTTGAAAGAAAAATGGCTGGAGGGACAGGGTGTGTGGAACTGGGGTATTTAAATGGTGAAAAAGAGAGCTTCAGATTTGGCAACATCTGAATCTTGGCAGGAGATACACTTCAATTATGTCTGAGCCTGACTGCAAGCCAGAAATAATTCCTCCCTCCTCCTAAATCTCCCTATGGGATTTATCAATTTGTCTATTCTGAAAGTGCCTCACACACACTGACAATTGTGGTTTCCTCACAACTACTGTGTTCCCCTGCAGGACATCCTGAGGAGTTGCCATTCTTTCCATTACAGGTAGCACTTACCTTAATAAATAAACCAGATTATCAGCAGGGAGAGCAGAAACAAGAATAAGTGACTCCATATGGCCGACACAAAAAGAGAGAGTTGCTTCCTCTTGTCTTCTTCAAGAGAGGTGAAAAGTTTTCCTCCTTGAATTGCTCTATAACCTTGAAAGTTCCTGCTTCTCCAAGCCCAAATGGCAGTGTCCCTGTGTCAGCACAGCCTCTGCTGGGTCTCACCCTGAACAGTCACTTCCAGCCTGAAGGGCTCTGCAGTTCAGAAGGAAATTGCTCTCTACAACTACCCAAAAGGAGGTTGTAGCCAGGTGGGGATTGGTCTCTTCTCCCAGGCAATCAGTGACAGAACAAGAGGATACAGGCTCAAACTGCACCAGGGCAGGTTTAGGCTGGGTCTTAGGAAGAAGTTCTTCACAGAAAGACTGATTGGCATTGGAATGGGCTGCCCAGGGAGGTGGTGGAGTCACCATCCCTGGAGGTGTTTAAAAGGAGGCTGGACGAGTCACTAAGTCACAGCCCTCAAAATGGAGAGGAATCTGGTGAGGAGCTTCTAGACATACAGATGAAAAGACTTCATTATATGTTCCCTCCTGGGAACCACTTTCCCAGACCTATGCACAAACACCCTGGGGGTTCTCCTGAGCAAGAAGATAGGCTGATACAGTTGGGATTGTTCAGCCTGGAGAAGAAAAAGCTCCAGGGAGACATTATTGCACCCTTTTAGTACTTAAAGGTGGCCTATAAGAAATCATAGAATGGTTTAGGTTAGAAAGGACCTCGAAGATCATCTAGTTTCAACCCCCTGCCATAAGCAGGGACACCTCCTACTAGAACAGGTCACTCAGGGTCTCATCCAACCTGGCCTTGAACACCTTCAGGGAGGAAGCAGCCACAACCTCCCTGGGCAACCTGTGCCAGTGTCTCACCACCCTCACTGTAAAGAACTTCTTCTAACATCTGATCTAAATCTCCTCTCTGCCAGTTTAAACCCATCAAGGCCTGTTGCAAAAGAACAAGTTAAAGAGGGCAGACTTAGACTAGATGTAAGAAGTGACTTTTTACAATGATGCTGGTGAAACACTGGAACAGGTTGCCCGGGGAGGTGGCTTCCAAACTCTGTAACTGATGGTTTTCTGGCTCTCTACTTCTTCCTGCACTGCTAGCAATAGCTTAAAAATGTCCAAAAACTGCAGCAAATTTAGTCTATCCATTTAATCCATCCATTTTGTGATTTTAAACTTCCTATTCTGATTGGGAAGAGGTTTTCTTTCAACAGCCAACTTTCCTGGGCAGGCTTACCATCGCATGGCAAGACTCAAATATCATCAGATTCTTTAACATACAAAAGGCCTGGGCACCATCCCTCCATCTGAGAAAGCAAGGACTTTGGAAAGGTAGGGATGTCTCTTCATCTTAGGGTGTTCACAGAATCACAGTGTTAGGGGTTAGAAGGAACCTTGAAAGCTCATTCAGTCCAATCCCTCTGCCAGAGCAGGATGACCTAGACCAGATCACACATGAATGCATCCAGGCAGGTCTTGAATATCATCAGAGAAGGAAACTCCACAACCCACCCTGGGAAGTCTGTTCCAGTTTTCTGTCACCCTCACACTGAAAAAATTCCTCCTCATGTTTCCATGGAATTTCCTATGCCTCAACTTCCACCCATTGCCCCTTGTCCTGTCACTGGGCATCACTAAGCNTGGACTCTGTCAAGCAGTTCCCTGTTGTTCTTGAACTGAGAGGCCCAGAATTGGGCACAATATTTCAGATGTGTCCTCACCAGGGCAGAGTAGAGGGAGAGGAGAACCTCTCATCTAATTACCACAGCCTTTCTGATACAGCCCAGAATGGCATTGGCTTTCTTAGCCACCAGAGCACACTGCTGGCTCATCCACCAGGACCCCCAGGTCCTTTTCCCATTCACTGCTCTCCAACAGACCAGTCCCCAACGCATACTGATACCTGGGGTTGCTCTTTCTTTTGAATTTAACTTTCTCCCTGCCCAACTCTCCAGCCTGTTCATGGACCTTGAGCCAGGCTCTCAGTTTCTGCCTTGCCCTCCCCATTCAGTAGCATGACACATTTCTGCCAAGCATCTGCTGTGGTTTAGAGCATGAATCAAAGGAGTCTCCCTGCAACTCCTGGTGTTTGTTACAAGTTGCAGTGTGTCTTGGCAGCCAAAACACTTGGTTTGCTCCAGCTGAATAAAATATGCCTGAAGCAAAAATTTAGTCCCTGAAGATATTGAATGAGGCAGACCAAAGCCGAGAGCACTTTGAAGAACTTTAAAAACAATTAACATGGTGCAATAGAGGCAGAATAGAAAACAGGAAGAAATAACTTGGTTTGCCTTAAGTCTTAGTGAAGTGTGTTCCAAGCCTGAGGATTAAATGCTATATTCCTGTCCTGGATCTGAACTATTAACATTTTTCCATCCCTAACTGAAGCTGCTCATCCACGTTGGCATTTCTACTGTGGTTGTTGCTATGAGATTTCTGGATTTAAAAGATAATACCCAGAATACCTAGTTCAGATGCTTAGTTTAACTGGATTTCATGTGTATACCCTGCTTTTAGTGTAGAAGCACTGGAGAGAGCGCTGGATCGTGCCAGGGGAGGTATAGGCTGGATATTAGGAGGAAGATTCACTGATTTGCTGGGTGATGGGTTGGACTGGATGATCTTGGAGGTCTCGTTCCAGCATGGTTGATTCTATGATCTATGATTACCTTGGTGTGACTGTTAAGACAAGTTTTTCCCCAGCTGGCTCAGTGTGGAGTCTCATGTGCTCTCCTGCAGAAGAGACGAAAAGATGCAGTAATTAAATCAGACCGAGAGAAATCCAGCCATCTGCTCTGTGTCACGGTGACCAGAAGTTAGAAGATAAGCAAATTTGCAAACCTAGTCTCAAAGAGGTTGTTTGCTTTGGTCATTATATATTTCCTGGGCACTCTGCTGGCCTCACTATAGCAGATGGATAGCTTTCTGATAAATGCTAACAAAGTTATCAGGAACAGATCTGCCTCCTCGCTAATGAAAAGCGTAACAGTAAAAAGCTAGGGAAAACAAGCCTCAACTGGTCCATCCACTTAATGGAGTTTGATCATTGCCATTTACTGGAATAGTTGGCTTTGCATCAATCAGGAGCCTTGAAGATGCATGTTTCATCTTTGTCAGGCACTGAAAATGCAAAATTTTAAGGGATCCAGTAGCAACATGACCTGATCCCTGAATAAACTACAGATGCCATTTTACTCTGCCCTGCTGAGACCTCACCTGGAGTATCACATCCAGCTCTGGAGACCTCAGTATAGAAAGGACATGGACCTGATGGAGCAGGGCCAGAGGAGGGCCATGAAAATGATTGAGGGGTTGGAGCACCTCTGCTACAAACACAGGCTGAGGGAACTGGGGTTGTTGATCCTTGTGAAGAGAAAGCTCCAGGGAGACCTAATAGCAGCTTTTCAGTACCTGAGTGGGATCTATGAGAAGGCAGGAGAGAGACTGTTTACAAAGGCCTGCAGTGACAGGACATGGGGCAATGGCTTCAAACTAGAGAAGAGCAGATTTAGATCAGATATTCTTTACCATGAGGGTGGTGGAGCACTGGAACAGGTTGCCCAGGGAGGTGTTTGGAGCCCAGGAGATATTCAAAGTGAGACTGGACAGGGCTCTGGGCAGCCTGATCTAGTTGAGGATGTCCCTGCTGACTACAGAGGGGGTTGGACTGGATGACCTTTGGAGATCCCTTCCAACCCAGACCATTCTATGAGTCTATTCTATGCTTATAGCAGGTGGGATGGTTTTGCATTTACAGGATGGACTTCAAACCAATCACAGGTATTAAGAAGATACCTATTAGTGGGATATTCTTCATTGCTGAGTGCCACGCAAATGTCAGGAAATTATCTGCTGTTAAAGTGCTCTAGGCATTCAGAGCAATTGGTTCCCATTTTCTATCTTCATTGCATGCTCCATCAAATGTAGGACTGAACTCCCTTTCATGGGAGGAGGTGGACTGTGTTTTTCAAATGCTCTAGCTCTTGGCAGGAGTGTCTATGCTCAGTGTAATCACTGAGGATCTCGGCTGCTGACCATGCTACTTTTCAAACTCTCCGGCTCTGGCAGAAATGGATTTCTCTCTCGCAATCATTTTCCATGTGATGGTGGGAAGGAAGCTGGTAATTGGGAAGTTTTTCTGAGATTTCCTTTGAGGTTAACTAGGAAAGGAAAACTGGTGTTAACCTTAACAGACTTGAGGAAACATAGGATGTGTCCTGGGTTTGGTTAGGATAGAGTTAACATTTTTTGATTGCTTTGTTGTTGTGGTTTTTGTGTTTTGTTTTGTGGTTGGGTTTTTTTTGTTTTTTTTTTTTTCTTTTTACAGAATCACAGAACTGTAGAGGTTGGAAAGGACCTGCAGAGATCAAGTCTAACCTTCCTGCCAAAGCAGGATCTCCTAAGATAGTCCCCACAGGAATGCATTCAAGAGGGTTTTGAAAGTCTCCAGAGAAGGAGACTCCACAACCTCTCTGGGCAGCCTGTTCCAGGGCTCTGCCACTCTCACTGTAAAAAAAGCTTCTCCTCATGTTGAGGTGAAACCTTCTATGGTCCAGTTTGTAGCCATTGCTCCTTGTCTTATTGATGCAGACCACTGAAAAGAGATTGGTGACACTTGACACCCACCCCTCAGATATTTATAGACATTGATGAGATCCCCTCTCAATCTTCCCCAGACTAAACAGCCTCAGGTCTTTCAGTCTGTCTTTGTAGGGGAGGTGCTGAAGTCTCCCAATCATCCTCGTGCCTCTCTGCTGGATTCTCTCCATCAGGTCCCTGTCTCTCTTGAACCAGGGAGCCCAAAATTTGACACAGTATTCCAGGTGTGCCCTACTCACTAGGGCAGAGTAGAGGGGGAGAAGAAACTCCCTAAACCTGCTGGCCAGACTTTTCCTGATGGACCCCAGGATGCCGTTGTCTCTCTTGGTGACAAGGGCACATTGCTGGCCCATGCAGAACTTGCTGTCCACCAAGACTCCACGGTCTTTCTCCTTGGAGCTGCTTTCTGTACTGGTGTCTGTTGTTACTCCTTCCCTTCAGAAGAAGCTGTGAGGGGCCTCAGCCAAGGTAGGCAGCTGAACCAGCCAATGAAGATTTGATACCATCCTGACAGCATGCTGAATGGCAAGATTAGCTGGGGAAAGTGTGGGTGCCTTGAGCACAGTGTGGACAGCAGGGCAGGATGGGGCGGACAGGCCAGGCTGGGCCGTTGTGGTCAAGGCTGTGTTCTGTATCACTCACTGTATGCCTATTTTCTTAGTGCTATTTTTCTCCCTGATTGTTTTTTTCTCTTTTTGCTGTTCCCCAAAACTGTCCTTACCACGTCCCATGGCACTTTGCCTTTTTCTCCCAATTTGTCTTCCCATCCCATCATGGGTGTGGAAGGTGGCAGTTGTGTGAGCAGCTTCATGGGGCTTGGCTGCCAGCTGGGGAGCAAGGCGCAAAGCGAGGGTAAAAAATCTACTACTATAATCATCTTCCACTGCCAGGAAAATGGAAAAAAATAGGGCATATACCACTCAAACCTAAGGCCAGCTGCAATGTAACGTTGCACAACTATTCTTCTCTAGAGGGAACTCGTAGATTGTCTGCTCTGTGTCCTTTAACTTCTGGCCACCTTATTTTTGTTAATGGTATTGATCCAGTCTTGGTAAACAGCATTATTTTTTACTCTGTGACAATACTCTGCATTTTGGAGAAGTAAAGGTTTTGAGGAGCATCCTTAGATGAAACTTGTGTTGAGTATGGCATGTTTTCTCTTAAAGATAATGGTGGAAGTGGTGTTTCAGAAGACATGTGACCACTTTGCTGACAAACCTCTGCTTTCTTAGTAGCAGAGGAGGTTACAAGCAGCTCCTGATTGGTTCCATAGGCTCAGTAGAGCAGGTGACATTGCTGCAGGTGATGTTTCTTTAGGGCCTTTCTCAGCAGCTGGAATGATGTTCCCTATTGAGCTGGAAATTGGGAGAAAGGAGCAGAAGTCAGATCTATCACTGCCCCTTTTCCCCTAGAAGAATTTTTGGCTTCTAATCCTTACAGAAAGTTTGAATGCCAGGTTCAGGCAAAGGCTAAGCTTGTACTTGTAATTAATTTGCAGTCTTTTGCCAAATGCTTTCATTAGTGCGTGTTGAGTAAGGTGACTGATGATAAAAATGTGACCCACTGTGTGGGCAATTCTTGTAGATAAATCTAAAGCTAAGCATCAGATTTGGCATCTGGGTATTTGTTTTCGTATCTCTTGATGTTTCTTCAGTGGAGCATAAGGCATATGCTGAGATATTTAGCAGTCAGTCTATTGAATGGTTTGTAGTGATTTACTTTGTAAACACTTGGTAAGGAGTGTATTTTCCATTGATGCAAATTTAGAATGCACACAGTGTAATGTTGGATGCTAGGAAAAAGTTCTTTACATGGGAGATGGCTGAGCACTGCAACACATTACCGAGAGATGTGATTGAGGCCCTGTTCCTGGACATATTCAAGGTGAGGCTTGAGGGCCTGTGGGCAACCTTATGTAGTTGAGGATATCCATGCTCGCTGCAGGGGGTTTGGACTAGATGACATTTAGAGGTCACTTCCAACTATGGTTCTACAACCCTGATCTAGTTGGAGGTGTCCCTGCTTGCTGATGGGAGGTTGGACAAGATGACCCTTGAGGGTCCCTTCCAACCCAATGCAATCTGTGAATCTTACCAGGTCAGCACTGAGACACAGGCACTCCTATTTCAAGGTAATGACAAGTTCCTGGTGAAAAGAAGAGGGTAGAAAGCTCCTACCATTGCCCAGGGGCAGCACTTCAAGATGACAATCCAAGATGATTAAATTTGTGATTCAGCAGAACAGAAAAGGCCTTAAATAGCTTTTACCATTTTTCTTTGCTGTTTGGCAATGCACACCATCTTTCCTGCAGCCATCTGCACTGCCTGACAATTAATTTTACTGGCTGTCCCTGAACAGTTGCTGACTATCCTTTTCTGACTGATAATTGCTGCCCTACTGTCAGGCAGCTTTTTGGCTATGGCATAAAAATGTGAGGTCCAGGGTGCAGGAAGAAAAGAGAGAAAGGAAGAAAAGAGCAGCAGAATAGACTGATCCCCATGTTTTTCCATAGCTTAAATGTATGGAGGGGATGCGTGTGTGAGAGAGTGTTAGAATTTCTGATTGACCATGGAAGTACTAGAAGCTTGTATAAAAGTTTTTATGATGTCCTTTATGGGGGAAATAATATCCATCAATCTGTGAGCTATGCAAGATCAATCTTGCATACCAAGGAAAAGTTCACCCTGAAAGTTTTTTTTAATTTCTGTTCAAAACCTATGTAACTGTAAAAATTAAATACTTCTGCTTTCTGTTAGGATGCATAGAACCTGTGGTAGAGAGTAAAGTGCCTCTGTGACCACACAGGAAAACATAAGCACATTCAGTTTAGAGGGAGGATTGTTTTGGGATGTTTGTGTAAGTTAGTCTGGCAGGAGACAAAAGAAGCACACTGTACCTCTAATTTTAGTGGGGGGAACAGGAAACACTCCTCTAAATTATACTGCACAAGCTGAGTCCCTGTGATCTTTTTGTAGATTAAATGGTGCTTTACATCACAAAGAGCAAGGGGCAGTCAAAGGAACACTGTTTTCCCAGAATCACAGAATTAATCAGGTTGGAAAAGAGACAGGGTAATAAATACATGTACAGATATATACTAATAACTGCTCATTTTGCAAAGGGAATAATTAAGCAAACATAGAAACACATAAAACCATTTTCCAACAGTTAAGAGTATTGGTGAAAGAAGTTTTATCTTGGACAGCTTGCAGAGCAGAGCTCATTCAAGTGGAGCACTGGGCTAAGTGTAAAGTGGCTATTCAAAGCTTAAAAGACTGAAATCATAGAATCATAGAATGGTAAGGTTGGA
>VWZE01000743.1:0-12911 GCA_013396675.1 Eubucco bourcierii
AAAACAAAACCAACCAAACAAAAAAACCCCAAAACCCCAACAAAACAAACAAAACCCCAAAAAAACCCAACCAAAACAAAAAACAACAACCAAAAAACCCAACACCCACACCCAAAAAAACCCAAACAAACCAACAAAAAAAACCCCAGACCACAACCCAAGCAGCAGCAGTTTCTTCAGCCTCCACTTCTGAGTGTTTGTGGCAAGGGAACTCACCCAGGCTGGGATCGATGGTCACTGCAGCAGCAGGTGGTGCTCCCTCACTAGGGGCCACACTCCCAGGTGCAGTTCTGTAGTTCACCACCACAGGGTTATCCCTCGGAGGAGCCTCAGACGGCGCTGGCAGCGACTCCGATGCCACTGGTGGAGATGCAAGGTTGGCAGCACTTCCCACAATGCTCTCCACGAGATCTGATGGTGCAGAAAGCTCTGGCATCCTGGTGGCTGCTGCGAGTGAGGAGCGCAAGGAATGAGTAGAAACTATGGTGGGAAGTGGTGGGCTCTGCCTCTGGCTGGGCTGCTGCTGCAGTTCCACTTGGGGACTCTGTTTTACTGTGGAAGTGACCTGGACACAGTCGTTCTGTAAGTCAGCCCTTAGGCCTGAGCTGTGCCTTGCTTGGTCTGCTGAAGGGAACTGAGGTCTTGGTTTCCTTTCCATGGAGTTTTGTACTCTTATTTTCCCTTGGGGCAAATGGCTGGAACTTCTGTATGGAAATCCAACTGGTTTCTGCAAATGGGATGCAGAGAACAATGGAAAGGTTAGGTGAGCCCCAGCTGGTCATGTTCTCTCCTTTGCAGAGCAGGAAACCTAGGTTGGAGTATTCACAACAGGTTCCTCACTGTGAAGCAGCAATTGTCATGAAGCCACAGAACGGCTCAGGCTGGAAGGGACCTCAGAGTTCATCTCCTCCAAACTCCTCACCGTGCCAGGGGACACCTCTCAGCTAGACTCAGCTGCTCAAGGCCTCAGCCAACCTGGCCTGTGGCAGGGGGGTTGGATCTAGATGATCTTTAATGTCTCTTCCAACCTAAACCATTCTATGAATGAATGAATCTATGAAATCTCTACCATCCAGCCTTGCTTCTTGCTATCCTCAGCCCATCACACATACAACCATGGCAGAGCTGTACACAAACACTACAGCACTGCTGATGACCTTCAAGATAAGAGGTGGTAGCAGAACCTCAGGAAATGATTNTGCAAGGTCCAAATGGAGGTGAAAAAGGCAGGGCTTGTTCCCTGGATTTTGTCTGTTTGGGTGTGTGGACAGCACAGCCTTGGAGCTGCCAACAAAAATGCACCTCCCACTAAACAGCAGGCTGCAGTTCACACCTGGTATGCACAGGAATCTCATTGCTCCTGACACTCCTCCAGCAAAAGGCCTCACTGATGTCTTGACATCTTCTG
Source organism: Eubucco bourcierii (assembly GCA_013396675.1). Classification (NCBI taxonomy): domain Eukaryota; kingdom Metazoa; phylum Chordata; class Aves; order Piciformes; family Ramphastidae; genus Eubucco; species Eubucco bourcierii. The sequence goes on from VWZE01000743.1 coordinate 1,409, forward strand.
ACAGCAGGATGCCCTTTGCCACTTTAAAAGCTCAGCAGTATTGGTGACAAAGAAAGCACAGTAGAGATTTTATGATCTTCTTCCAGAAAACAAATTCTTAATGTTTTCCTTTTTAAGAGCAGTTTTACAGGCAGCAAGATTCTATTTCCTTGGTTTCCAGTGGGTTGACCACATGGGAAGAAACTGGAGAGGAGGTTCTGTCCCTCTGCTGAGACCTCATCTGCAAGGCTGCGCCCAGCTCTGGAGCCCTCAGCACAGCAAGGACATGGACATGATGGAGAGGGCACAGAGGAGGGTCATGATCAGGGACCAACACCTATGCTATGAGGCCAGGCTGAGGGAGCTGGGGGTGTGCAGCCTGCAAAAGGTTGCAGGCAAACCTCAGAGTAGCCTGCCAGGAGCTGAAGCAGGCTGCAGAGGGACTGTTTGCAAAGGCCTGCAGGGACAGGATGAGGAAAATGGTTTGAAATGAGAGCAGAGCAGCTTGAGATTGGCTGTGAGGAACAAGTTCTGCCCCAGGAGGCTGCTGCAACACTGCAACAGGTTGTCCAGGGAGGGAGTTGAGGCCCCATCCATGGAGATCTTCCAGGTCAGGCTGGACAAGGCTGTGAACAACCTGCTGTAGTGGAGGATGCCTGTGCTGAGTGCAGGGGGTTGGACTGGGTGAGCATTGGAGGCCCCTTCCAACCCAACCTGTTCTGATTGTATACTGGTCACATGCTATGGCCACTGGTCAACAACAGCAAAGGAGCCTAGAGCTAGAGTGCAGTTATGAGTCCAGAATAATTTAACTGAAATGCTCCTGCTTAGCTACTGGTTTTCATCTGAGTGAAAGCAGAGTATCTTCACTTTTAAAATGAGCATCAGAGGCAGTGGGAGGATTTAATACTCACAGGTTTAAGCAGCAGTGGCCTAACACGAGCGTGCTGCAGCTCAGAGACCTTCCGATGAAGCAGGTCAAATTTCTTATCCAGCTTCTGAATGGCTTCATACATGGTCTGGCAAGAAATGGCAGAGTCAACACATCAGTGGGGCACAGGGCACCAGCTGAAAGCTGAAGAACAGACACAGTTGTGGGAGTGAGTCCAGAGGAGGTCACGGAGATGCTCCAAGGGTTGCAGCAAGGACAGGCTGAGGGAGTTGGGAGTATGCAGTCTGCAGTATACTCCTGGGAGCTGCCTTGCAGTAGCTGAAGGGATCCTGCAGGAAGGCTGCAGAGGGACTTTGGCTGAGGGGGTCTGCAGACAGGCCAAGGGGGAATGGTTTGAAGTAGTTTTAGACTGGATCTTATGAAGAAGTTCTTCAGGACAAGAATGGTGAGATGCTGAAACAGGCTGCCCAGGGATGCAGCTGAGGCCCCATCTTCAGAGATACTCAAGGTGAGGCTGGGCAAGGCTGTGAGCAATCTCCTCTAGTGGAGGATGTCCCTGCTGAGTGCAGGGGGTTGGACTGGAGAAGCTCTGGAGGTCCCTCCCAACCCAATCCAATCCATTCTATGACTCTATGAAAACATGAAGTGCAGTGGTTCACTGGGAGAGGCTCCACATCTGCCTGCCATGCACACCTGGCTTTGGAAAGTACACCAGGCTTACCCAAGGGGCCTGGCTGCCCTGGGCAGCCTGTGCCAACCCCTCACCACTCTCTCACTAAAGAACCTCTTCCTCATATCCAACCTAACCCTCCTCTGGCACAGCTCCAACCATTGCCTCTGGTCCTGTTGCTGGGTACCTGGGAGGAGAGACCAACCCCAGCCTCACTCCAGCCTCTTCTCAGGGAGCTGTAGAGAGCAATGAGATCTGCCCTCAGCCTTCTCTTCTCCACACTAACCCCAGTTCCCTCAGCTCATGACATGCCCTCCTCTCCTCCACCTTGGAATGGCAGGGCTGGAGGGCAGGATATGTGGCCCTAGGGAGGGTTTTGCAGTGTGGAACATGAGGAGGTGATGTCCCAGGCACTGTCCATAGCTTCCTCCCAGTTTCTGTTAAATCACAGAACTGTAGAGTGTCTTAGGTCAGAATGGATCTTAGAGATCACCTACTCCATGCTGATGTGCCCAGGGACACCTCTCAGAGCTTCATCCAGCCTGGCCTTCAACAAGCCCAGGCAGGAGGCAGCTGTAGAGAGCAGTAAGATCTGCCCTCAGCCTTCTCTTCTCCAGACTGAACAACCCATAGGTTATCAAATAGATCAAGCCACAGGTAGTGAAAGCCATATGTTATCAGAGATCTCAAGTCATAGGTTATCAAATAGGGGTTGAAGACAAGACTGGATTAAGCACTCAGTGCCATGGTCTGGTTGACTGGGTAGGGCTGGGTGATAGGTTGGGCTGCATGAGCTTGGAGGTCTCTTCCAACCTGGTTTATGAAATACAGGAGGAAAAGCTTCCTGAAAGTCAACTAAAATTACTGAAATGCCATTTCAGACAGAAAGAAAACAAAGTACCTGGCAGTAAGCAAGGACCTCCAGAAGAGTTTTCTGCTGGTCTCCAGTGTCAGACACCTCAGTGTAGGAAGCTTCAGAGACAACACTGCTCTTCTCCATGGAAACAATAAAACCCAGGTGTAAGCCAGTAGCAGAAACACTGAGGATAGTCTTAGAATACCACATTAAGCCAAGAAATCCCAGCTTCCAAATTCCTCTTCTTTCAGTCTCCCTCAAAACATGCATCCCCAGAGCAGCCTGTCAGAGCCTGCCCAACAAAAGGAACATTAACTCCACTTACACATTCATAGTCTGGTTCATACTCGTAGACAACATTGTCACTGTCTTCATATTCTCCTTCCCTGCCTCTCATCTGGGAAACAAACAAACAAATAAAGAAGGATCCTTTAGTGTTTTGGATAATGAAAGCAATGCAAAAGCTAATTCATAGATTCAGTCTTGCTGGAAGTTTAGATCCTCTCAGAATGAATGGTTTTTATGTATGGGTGTAATGAAACCTGACACATTTATTCTTAGATTTGTGGAATAGGTTGGGTTAGAAAGGACTTGGAAGATCATCCAGTTCCAACCCTCCCTGCCATGGGCAGGGGACACCTCCCACCACCAGCACAGGGTGCTCAAGGCCTCATCCAGTCTGGTCTTCAACACCTCCAGGGTGGTCACAGATCACAGAATCACCAATGTGATCAAAGATCACATTGGGTGATTCTGTGCTCCACAACCTCCCAGGGAAACCTGTGCCAGTGTCTCACCAGCCTCACTGCAAAGAATTTCTTCCTACTCTCCCTAGTCTCAATCTGCCCTCCTCAAGCTTCAGTCCATCCCATCTCATCCTGCCACTCTAAGTCCTTGGCAAAAGTCCCTCCCCCAGCTCTCCTGTAGCCCCTTCCAGCACTGGCAGGCTGCTCCAAGGTCTGCCTGGAGCCTTCTCCAGGCTGAACACCCTCAGGTCTCTCAGCCTGTCCCATGAGGGAGCTTCTCCAGGCCTCTGAGCACCTCCATGGCCTCCTCTGGACCCTCTCCAGCAGCTCCATGTCCCTCTTCTGCTGGGGGGAGCCCAGAGCTGGAGGCAGTGCTGCTGCTCTCCCTGCTCTGGCTGCAGCCAGCACACAGCTGCCTCTGGGCTGCCAGCCACCAGTGCTGGCTCCTGGGCACTTGGGCACCAACTGACACCCCCAAGGGCTTCTCCTCCAGGCTGCTCTCAGCCACTCCTCAGCCAGCCAGGGTCTGTGCTTGGGATTACCCTGACCCAGGTGCCCTGGTCTTGTTGAACTTCATGAGGTTGGCTTGGTCCTACTGCTGCAGCCTGTCCAAGTCTCTCTGGCTGCATCCCTTCCCACCAGCCTGTCAGCCACACCACACAGCTTGATGCCACCTACAAACTTGCTGAGAGAGCATCATCAAGATCAACCTGCAGTTGTATTCCATTCCCTGGCTACAAAACAAGCCAAGGCAGGGAGGCCTACCACAAGCATTTCTGTGCCTGTGGTTTAGGTTCTCTGAACACCCAACTCTTGTCTCAGGAGTATCTCATTTTGGTGTAGCAGAAAGTTCTTGCACATTTATGGAATAACATCTATTTTCCTTTGGTTATTCTAAGGCTGGACCCTTCTCAGTTGCCTATGTCCAAGCCAGGCTTGTGTAATGCTGAGCCTCTATGCAGATTTTGACACTAGGTTAACTGAAGTGATTTGAAAACAAAACAGGTGAGCTTGTTGCAGTGGGAACAACTGCACTCAGCAGCTGTGAAACCTTCTCACTGCTTGCAAGCTGTTCTTAGAGAGGAATCAGCAGTGCCACCACATGGACAGCTCTGAGCAGGGCTGCTGCTCAGTACTTGTATCAATGATGTGCACAGTGGGACTGAGGGCACCATCAGCGAGCCTGCAGATTACACCAAGCTGAGAGGCGCTGTTGATATGACAGAGGGATCTGGACAAGCTGGAGAGCTGGGCAGAGGTCAGTCTCATGGGATTCAACAAGAGCAAGTGCAGGGCCCTGCACCTGGATCAGAACAGTCCTCACTGTCACTCCAGGCTGGGGGATGAGGTGATAGAAAGCAGCCCTGAGAAAAAGAACTTGGGGGTGCTGCTGGGTGAGAAGCTGGGCAGGAGGCAGCAGTGGGCACTGCCAGCCCAGAAGGCCAAGGGCAGCCTAAGCTGCATCCAAAGCAATGTGGGCAGAGATGGAGAGAGGGGATCCTGCCCCTCTGCTCTGCTCTGGGGAGACCTCACCTGCAGGGCTGGGGCCAGCTCTGGAGCCCTCAGTACAGCAAGGACATGGACATGATGGAGAGGGTCCAGAGGAGGCTATGAAGAGGGCTGGAGAGCCTCTGCCACAAGGACAGGCTCTGTGGCTGAGGGAGCTGCAGTTGCTCAGCCTGGAGAAGAGAAGGCTCCAGGGAGACCTCAGAGCAGCCTTGTCAGGACCTGAACGGCGGCGCAGGACACCTGGGAAGGGACTTTGGACAAGGGCTGGGAGGGATAGGATGAGAGGGGATAGACTGAAGTTTGAGGAGGGCAGATTGAGACTGGAGAGTAGGAAGAAACTCTTTAGAGTGAGGGTGGTGAACACTGGCACAGGTTGCCCAGGGAGATTCTGTGCTCCACAATCTCCCTGGAGGTGTTCAGGGCCAGGCTGGATGAGGCCTTGAGCAACGTGGGCTGGTGGGAGGCTTTGTATATAGTTTGGGGGCAGGTTTTTGGGGAAATCACTCTTATTTTTATAATTCCTGCCTTGGCCAATTAATTGCCCCAAGCCAATCAGTTAGCCACATTTCCAGCACCTAGCACAAGGAGGCTTTACCCTTGCTGGAAGCTTTCATGCTTCATCAGATCCTACAGGGTAGGGCATCCAGCAAGGGAGCAGACAAAGGGGAAAGCAAAATGACATTCCCAGTAACCCTGCAAGATGGGCTGAAGGCAGAGGGCTCCTGTAGTGAAACCTACCAGATCCTGTGGCAGCAGAGCAGGGCCAAGGCGTTTTCTTTTCCGTCGAGAAAACATAAACTCCATTTTCTCAGGGCTGTAGCCATTTCCCCTCTGCATGCCAGGAGCATGGCTCATTTGTGATGCCACTCGCTCAGGCAGCACTGGTAAGCCTTCACCTCCTGGGAAAAGTGGAAAGCAAGCACAAGCACATCAGCAGGTTTCCCACTGCCACATCTCAGTACCAAAAAAAAAAATCAAGGCCAGTCACCCAGTTTTATTCTACTGTCAAGCTGTAGGTTGTTTGAAATTCACCTGCTTGCATGCTGCTAAGCACTCAGTAATCCCACCCATCTACAGCTCAAATTATACATGCCATTGATGGCTTTCTCCCCAATATCTCTCCAGTCTCCATTCCCTTTGATGCTGAAGGGAACCCAACCCTGGACACCGTATTCCAGCTGTGATCTCAGCAGGGCAGAGTAGAGGGGGAGAAGAACCTCCCTAAAACTTCCCTAGAGCCACAAATATGCTGAAGGGAATGGAACATCTCTCTTACAAGCAGAGCCTGAGGGAGCTGGAGTTGTGCTGTTTGGAGAAGAGGAGATTGAGAGGTGACCTCAGCAATGGTTATAAAGATGTGCAGGGTGAGTGCCAGGAGGCTGGAGCCAGGCTCTGCTGGGTGATGCCAGGACAAGGGCCACTGGGTGGAAGCTGAGGCAGAGGAAGTTTCATGTAAACATGAGGAGGATTTTTTTCCCTGTGAGGGTGTCAGAACCCTGGAGCAGGCTGCCCAGTGGGGGTGTGGAGTGTCCCTCTCTGGAGATATTCCAAACCCACCTGGATGTGTTCCTGTGTGCTCTGGTCCAGGAGATCCTGCTCTGTCAGGGGGTTTGGGCTGGATGAGCTCTGGAGGTCCCTTCCAGCCCCTGGCATTCTGTGATTGTATGATCTGCCTTGCTTTTCACTCTTCGCTCTCCTTTGTTGTTTCCACCTCCATGTCACAGAATTCAACTTCCCAACAAAACCAGGCAGTTGAAATCCAGACACCACACCCACAAGACAAAACAGATCCCAACTGCCTAGTCCTCAGCTAGTCATCCACATACCTGTGTGTCTGTGTCCCCCCACCCAGTTTTGTGACTGAAGCCCCAAGCAACAAAATCCAGATCTGCTCCAGGGCTCTGCTCTGTTGAGTCAGCATCTCTCAGAGACTTTCATCTTACTGCACCTCATTGCTGTCTGCAGCTACCTGAAGAGAGGTTGTAGCCAGGTGGGGCTGGTTTCTTCTGCCAGGCATCCAGGGACAGAAGAAGAGGACACAGTCTCAAGCTGTGCCAGGGCAGGTTCAGGCTGGATGTTAGGAAGAAGTTCTTCCCAGAGAGAGTGATTGGCATTGGGATGGACTGCCCAGGGAGGTGGAGGAGTCCCCATCCCTGGAGGTGTTGAAAAGGAGGCAGCATGAGGCACTTAGTGCCAGGGTTTAGTTAATTAGAAGGTGTTGATAGGCTGGACTGGATGATGCCAGAGGTCTTTTCCAACCTGGTTGATTCTGTGTTCTTGCATGTGAGAATAAACACAAATGCATTTGAGACAATCACCAAAGGCTACTGTGCTGGTGTGAGGCTAATTGGAGTATTTTAATGAAAGAAATTAGGTTATTGGTGGTGAAAAGAAAATAATGATGTCTGTATCACTCAGTGGTTTACTGAGAGGGAGAAGAAGTCAAAACACAAGCAACGTTCTCTCATTTTGTCCTGGGGCTTTGCCCTGTTCCTTTCTCTGTCTGGTCTGTGTCCTTAGTTCTAATTACCACCTATTAACCCTGATCTGCTTTGATACCTGACCTCTAAACTTGGCAACTAACACAGAAGCTTTGTCAGTCTGAGATAGAGTGGGGAAGGGAACAGAGCAGGGAGGGCAGTTTTAAGCCCTTCTGGGCAGTTTTCTTTGGGAGGGAGTTTGGGTTTCTGTATTATTTCTAACTGGTAAATAATTGTAGATACTTGTATGTATTGTGCATGTATGCTTGTACATTTTGCCATGATGTAAACATAACTTCATCTTACTTCCTAACTGTCTGAGTCAGTCTGGGAAATTTCAAAGAGTGGGGGGAAAGTTCCTAACCCACCACAGCTACTGACAGATAAGAATTTCATGCAATCACAGAATGGCTCAGGTTGGAAGGGACCTCAGAGCTCATCTGCTCCAACCTCCTCACCATGCCCAGGGACACCTCTCAGCTAGACTCAGCTGCTCAAGGCCTCACCCAGCCTGGCTTTCAACACCCTCAGGGGGGAGGCAGCCACAGCCTCCTTGGGCAGCCTGTGCCACACTCTCAGCACCCTCACACTCAACAACTTCTTCCTCAGCTCCAGTCTGACCCTGCTCTGCCTCAGCTCCAAACCATTCCCCCTTGGCCTGTCTGCAGACCCCCTCAGCCAAAGTCCCTCTGCAGCCTTCCTGCAGGATCCCTTCAGCTCTTGGCAGGCAGCTCTGAGGTGCCCCTGGAGCCTTCTCCTCTGCAGGCTGCACACCCCCAGCTCCCTCAGCCTGTGTTCAACAGCAGAGCTTTCATCTATCTCTTCCAGCCCATTTCTCACCTTCAACAACCACCTTACTATCACTGCAGATCAGTATCCCCAGTGTTCCACTAAATTAGGCTGCACAGAGCCTCAGTTCTTCCACAACATTTGTTTTCCAAATTGGTTGCTATGTCATTCCCAGATATCCTTACTGTGCAAGTAAATAAAAACCCCTGCCTTTATAAAGCACAACACTTCAGTGGGTTGACTATTAATAAAGCCCTCCCAGGTCATAACTAAACTTTCTCTCCCTAAATGGATTGCCAGGCAATTTCTACAAAGTGGTTTTCTAGTAAACTCTGATTGAAAGATGTGGGTAACACAGAGAAGCCTTCAAAGCAGCAGCACTGAACACAGAGCATTCAAACCAGCCACTAACCATCAGGTCCCAAGAAGAATGAATGCTAATTACCATAGGCAAGTTGAGGCACCTGGTGACCACCACTGTTGACTTCAGAGCTCTGCTCCACTGACATGCAGCTTTGGGTGGCCAGCTGGTTTTCTCCATGGTCAATAATCAGTGCTTCACCATCATCCTCAACAGCTGGAGGTATATAACCTGTGGAAGTAGGCAGAGAGAGGAGGAGGTGAGACTGGACACCATTCTGCTCAGCAGTGACAGCTGTGCTGCTTGGATCACATCTAACATCAGCTGAACAGTGCCACTGGCTGATTTCAAGCAAGTCTGAAGCGGCAATACAGTCTTAACCAGGCACAAGAAGTGAAGCAGTTTACTGGTGCTCAGTTGGTGGGACTGCTGAAACTACTCAGTAACAAACTTCTGACATTGTCCAGCTTCAACAAGGCTAAGCCAGGAACAAGGTGATAGAAAGCAGCCCTGTGAATAGGACTTGGGAGCGGTGGTGGGTGAGAAGCTGAAGCCAGCAACACACAAGGACATGGAGCAGGTCCAGAGGAGAGACAAAGACTACTGAGGTCGCTGGAGCAGCTCTGTTATGAGGCCAGGCTGAGGGAGCTGGGGGTGTGCAGCCTGCAGAAGAGAAGGCTCCAGGCAGACCTGAGAGCAGCCTGCCAGGAGCTGAAGGGGCTGCAAGCAGGCTGCAGAGGGACTGTTTGCAAAGGCCTGCAGGGACAGGATGAGGGTAACGGCTTGAAATGAGAGCAGAGCAGCTTGAGATTGGCTGTGAGGAACAAGTTCTGCCCCAGGAGGCTGCTGCAACATTGCAACAGGTTGCCCAGGGAGGGAGCTGAGGCTGCATCCCTGGAGATGTTGAAGGTGAGGCTGGGCAAGGCTGTGAGCAACCTGCTCTAGTGGAGGATGTCCCTGCTGAGTGCAGGGGGCTGGGCTGGATGCCCTTTGGAGGTCCTTCCCAACCCAACCCATTCTCTGACTCTATGAACAACCACTTCTGAGAACTCCACCATTTGCATTCAGGCACATCAGAAGATATCCTAATGCTTAATATGCTTGAAACAAATCCATCTGCAAATCCTAACTGCCTATTTGATCGAATGAATCATCAGCCCCAATGAAAGGCAGAGCACACACTCTGAATGGCAAATCTCCAGTACCTTCCCCCCCCTCCCCAGTTAAACAGACTACACCAAGGAAAAAAGACTGTCCCAGTTTTGGAGTAACTGTGCTATAGCTACATTCCAGTTCTGGTGCCCCCCAGCAGAAAAAGGATATGGAACTGTGGGAGCAGGTATAGAAGAGGCCACAAGGATGCTCAGAGGGCTGAAGAAGCACCCTGGTGGGGACAGGCTGAGAGAGCTGGAGTTGTTCAGCCTGGAGAAGAGAAGGCTTCAGGGAGACCTTAGAGCAGCCTGCCAGTGCCTGAAGGGGCTGCAGGAGAGCTGGGAAGGGACTTTGGACAAGGGCTGGGAGTGATAGGATGAGAGGGAATGGATTGAAGCTTCAGGAGGGCAGAGTGAGATTGGAGATGATGAAGAAATTCTTTAGAGTGAGGGTGGCGAGACACTGGCACAGGTTTCCCTGGGAGGTTGTGGAGCACAGGATCACCCAATGTGATCTTTGATCTGTGATTCTATGATCTGTGACCTCCCTGGAGGTGTTCAAGGCTAGGCTGGATGAGGCCTTCAGCAGCCAACTCTAGCCAAGAGCTGTCCCTGTCCATGGTGGGGAGGTTGGAGCAGTTGAGATCCAAAAGCCCCATCCAACCTGAGCCATTCCAAGATTCTATGGTTCTACAGAATTTGGAAGAACAAGGGAAGAGTCTGGATAGTCTGTCATGGATCAGACAGGAGAATACTCTACCAGGGATAAAACAGTGGCCAACAGCCTGTGAATGCTGCAACAACCTTCAGGGTGCGGGAGTCACAACCTGCACGACTGAAATCTCCAGCAGATGAAGACAATGAGAGCACGTTCAGAGCAAATGCAAACCAGTGGCTCCCCTGAGCAGCAGCAGGACAAATCCAGAGGTCCCACGGCCTTAGGTTTCATACTGGGATCTCTAAAATGCTAAGACCAACGTGCAGCTTGGCAAAGCCCCCCAGGATAACCAAGCCCAACTTAGAACCCTACTCTGCAAGATTCACCTTAAACCATAGCCCCAAACACCACATCCAAACCACCCTGAAACACACCCAGGCTGGGGGACTCCAACACTTCCCTGGGCAGCTCATTCCAGTTCCTGACCACTCTCTCCATGTCCAAGCTAATCCTGCTCAGCCTCACCTTGAGGCCATTCCCCCTTGTTCTGGCTCCAATCACCTGTGAGCAGAGCCCAGCGGCAGCCTCTCCACATGCCCCTGCAGGTAGCTGTAGACAGCAATGAGGTCTGCCCTCAGCCTCCTCTTCCTCACACTAACCATCCCCAGCTCCCTCAGTCTCTCCTCATCATATTTATTCTCCAGGCCCTTCCCCAGCTTCTTTGCCCTCCTCTGGACCTGCTCCAGCACCTCCACATCTCTCCTGTATTGTGGTGCCCAAAACCGACACTCAAGGTGTGGCCTCACCAGAGCTGAGTCTGAGGGGGCAGTCACCTCCCTGCTCCTGCTGGCCACAGCATTTTTAATCCCAGCCAGGATGCCATTGGCCTTCTTGGCTGCCTGGGCGCACTGCTGGCTCACACTCAGCTGCCTGTCTATTAGAACCCCCAGATCCCTTTCTGCCAGGCAGCTCTCCAGCCACACTGCCCCAAGCCTGTAGCCTTGCTTGGGGTTGTTGTGCCCCACAGCATCCTGGTCTAGTTGAAGATGTCCTTGCTCACTGCAAGGGGGTTGGATGGGATGACTTTGAAAGGCCCTTTCCAACACAAAGCCTTTTATGATTCTCCTACTGGCAAGTAATTTAGAACTGTCTTAGTATTTAAGATTACTGAGCTATAGACAAAGCAAATCAGGAGACAGAATTTGCTGAGGACAAAGGAGAAGGAGCAGACACCCAACGCACTGCTGTGGGTTTGCTTAACCAGGAGTGCACCAGAACTGCTCTGTTTCTACCCTCTCACAGCTCAATCTCACCTCCTTTACACCACACTGACACCTGCAGAATTGCACAGGGGACTGGCAGAAGCCTAACCACACCAAAAGTAATATTGCTTTTTCATAGAATCATAGAAT
>VWZE01000744.1:6468-50708 GCA_013396675.1 Eubucco bourcierii
CTGCCTACGGCAGGGGATTGGAACTGGATGATCTTTGAGGTCCCTTCCAACTTTACCATTCTATGATTCTATGAATCTCAAGTTTCCTACAGCTCTCTCTCTCTCTCTTTTTTCCCCCAAAGAGTTTTAGGATGTTTTCCTACATAAATGGCACTTCAGATGGATGAGTTATCACTTTTAGGCAGTTTCTGATGTTTTAAAAGTCAAATGCTCAACAGAAAAAAGGCTTTTCTGCAACCCATCCCACATTGTGGAGGCCTACAAGTCACAGAATCATAGAATGGTTTAGGTTGGAAGAGACCTCAAAGCTCAGCCAGTCCCAANGCTCCTCCTGCCATTACAGCCAAGTCCTTCTGCAAGGTTCCACTGAGAGTTTTTAAAGCGAATACGCAGATATGGTTGCCTGAGACCAAAGGAACTCCCTCCCAGCCCACCTTGGAAGTTTCAATATGTTGCAAGAATCAATCCTGTGCCATCCCCTCTGTGCTCTGCACCCTTTCCCTGTGCAAACCCATCTGCAGCCAAGGGCTTTTAAAATGTATTTATTTTTTTAAATGCATTTAGGCAGAATTATCTTGCATCTTCATTACGCAAGCAGCACATCTGTGTGTATCAGACCAAAAGCATTTGCACAGAAAACACTGTATTAAAATTCCTGGGTTTGGTCTCTCATTCCCAGGGTTATGGGAGTGCCTTGGATTGCTCAATGGTGACCCCTCCATCAGCCTCTCACCCCACAAAGGAAAAGTCAGATTTGATATAATCTGCATCTCCATGGCACCTACCAGCTCTGTGTCCTACATGCTCCAGGCTCTTTGGATAGAATTATAGAATGGGAAGGTTGGAAGGGACCTCAAAGATCATCTAGTTCCAATCCCCTGCCATAGGCAGGGAGGGACACCTCTCACTACTACAGGTCACTCAAGGCCTCTTGCTCAGGGATCTCAAGGATCTTGCTCAGGCATTCTGGAGGTGATGCTCTTAATCCTGAAACCACCACACTTCTATCCAGAGCAGGTCTGGATCCAATGTGTTAAGGGGGACCCAGGATCCCTCCAACTACCTGTGATAGTTTGGGAGTTACCTGCCCCCCACACACCATGAATAAAAATCCCCCAGGCTAGACTCAGCCTCAGCTGGAAGTTAAGGACTGAAGCTCTATTTACAGCTCAGCACAATGTACAAGCAGAGATACACACAACAGACAGGAATAGTTACAGACATAGACAAGTTAAAGGTAGTACAGAAACACAACTCCCCTCCCAGAAATCAGAGTCCCCAGTAGGGGCTCCCAACCACCCTTCCACCTTCTTCCCACCCCTCTACCTTACCCCAGGGCCTGCCTTATGTGCAAGGTGAGTTTGGAGGATCAGCAAGGGGGGTTAGAAGCAGAGTGATGAGTTGGGTTACAGAGCAGAAGGCAGCAGACACAGCAGCTCCCAGAGAGAGACTCTCTGTCTTATCTATGTTTGTGTTCTTGTTCTTCTACATCTCAGCAAGCCTCTGAGTGCAGCAGACATCACCATTGTTTGCTTTTCACAGCCTGTAAACTATTTTTTTTCATTAAGAATATTCCAATTAGTCTCAAACCAGCACACTGCCACAGGGTCTAAGCATCTCCCTATCCACCACTGCTGGACCCACTTGAGATTTTGAGGTTGGGGGTTCTTGTCTCAGAGCTGGCTGCAGCAAAACCACCATGCAGGAGGTGACATAGGGAGTGCTGTGGGTCCCTCCCTCTCTCCTGGCCTTGGGTGAACAGTCCCAGCAGGGACTGGGTAAGGAAAAGCTGCCTGAAGGTCAAACCCACAAACCCAGCCCTCACCTCTCGCTGATCTGCTGAATGGATGATTTCAGCCACGCCTGACCCTCCAAACTTCAGCAGCTTCTTTCATGTCTAAGACCTAATTTTTTTCTCCTCCTGTAATGCTGCCTTGGTTATTTGGCCTCCTTAATAACCCCCAGTTGGGAAGACAAGGCAGCCCCAGAGGAGGACAAGCCCTGTGCTTGGAGCGTGCATCTGAGTGCTTCTCGCATGTGTGCCTTGTGTGCTCCTGACACAAATGTATTGCTGAGTTCATTTTAGAAGGATAATGTTACAAAGCAAAGTAATTCTGGCACAGCTTCTAGTACTTCTGACATGAAGTGGCCTTTTGGGCCAGTCAGGAAAGCTACTGAGAGGCTCTGGGCTGTCTCCCCTCTGCAGATTGATGCTGAGGAGGAAGCAGGACTGGAATTTGGGTTGAATTCAAAGGAGAAGTTAAAAGTTTGAGGGGAGCAGATGCTCAGCTGGTCCAAATCAGAAGAGTTTTGTTGATGAAATGATGTCACCTTGGACTCAGCTTTGTCTGCTCCTCTAAACAGTTCAAGGCTCTGGAGTTGGAAAAGCTCAGGTGGAGATCTAAGGAGCAGAGGTCTCCTCCTTTCATTTCCCCAGCGCTACTTTTGAGTGTTGCTGAGAAACTCCAAACCCTTCCAAATAATCCCAGCTCCAAACGTGACTTCCTTGGTCTATTTAGCCAGTTATTGCCAAGATTATGTTGCCATCACTGCTTCAAGCAGACCAATTTTCTGAACACAGACCCAATTTTACAAAGCACTCAGAGCTTGCAGTAGTAGCCTTAAAATCACATCTCTACCTAGATTGAGTATTAACCCAGCCTGGAAAAAACAACATGAGGCAACCTTCTGGGCTCATTCTCTTGCAGGATTGCTTGAGGCTCTTAATACAGTCTCTCTTATTTCTACAGCTCCAAATTCTGATGCTAAACATGAAGGAGCCTTGATAAAAACCTGACATCTGAGGCTTCATTTGGCCCTGTATTAATGGACTTGTTCTGCACAGTGGCTTGTGTTTGTCCTCTTGAAACCAGAAGGCAGCAGAAAGAAGGGAATTGGATGTCTTCACTTTGTAAATCCATATTTTTAAGACCTGTTCCCAGTACTGATCCTAACATACTCTGCCTTTGCAGTTGCACTCTCACAAACACCATCAAAGCCTGTAGATGAGTGTGTGTGGGGGAGGATAACCCTTGTGTGAAATCTAAAAGACCTAATGGCAAACCAAGGCATTCCTCTGGCCACAGCCCACATCAAAGGCAATCTAAATCATCTCAAGCTGTGCAGGGCCTGCCTTGTATGTGGGCATCTGGCAGGGAAGCCAATATAACTACCTACCCTTCACCATGTGCTCCTCTGTAGACTTTTTGTCCCCCTAGAGTACTGTGTACAGCTCTGGAGCCCCTAACACAAGCAGGACATGGAGCCAGTCCAAAGGAGGTCACAAAGATGCTGAGAGGGCTGCAGCAGCTCTGCCCTGAGGACAGGCTGAGAGAGTTGGGGCTCTGCAGCCTGGAGAAGAGAAGGTTTCCAAGAGGCCTTGGAGTGGCCTTCCAGTATCTGAAGGGGGCTACAGGAGGGATGGGGAGGGACTACAGACAAGGTCTTGTAATGACAGGACGAGGAGGAATGTGTTTAGACTGGCAGAGGGGAGACTGAAACTGGATGTTAGGAGGAAGTTGTTTGCAGTGAGGGTGGTGAGACACTGGCACAGGTTGCTCAGGGGAGATTTAAACTGGATATTAGGAAGAAGTTCTTTGCAGTGAGGATGGTGAGACACTGGCACAGGTTGCCCAGGGAGGTTGTGGAGCACAGAATCACCCAACGTGATCTTTGATCACGTTGGGTGATTCTGTGCTCCACAACCTCCCTGGAGGTGTTCAAGGCTGGGTTGGATGAGATCTTGAGTGACCTGTACTAGTGGGAGGTGTCCCTGCCTATGGCAGGTGGGTTGGAACTGGCTGAGCTTTGAGGTCTCTTCCAACCTAAACCCTTCTATGATTCTATGATTTCAATGGGTGAGCAAAGAGACAATACAATCCTGCCACAATACCACCTGAAGATTTTCTTTCAGAAGGATAAAAGCAGCCCTAGGTGAAGGGGAAAAAAAAATCCCACCTGGATTCCAGGTTAGAGACTTGTTCCTGTACCATTTACCTCCTCACTGCAGGTGAGGGAGGAAAGCTGCAAGGTTAATTTGTCTTCTGCTGAATGCCTCCATCCAAACATCATTTCCACCTGACAGCCTGGCCTCGGCTGGAACACCCAACAAGAAGAGCTGCTCAGAGTGGTCTGTGGGAATAGGTGGGAGATGCTGTCCAAGGGAGTGCTGTGCTCTCCCTTAGCAGAAAACCAGCACAGCAACATACTTCAGCCTCCCTCCACAGCACATTGTGTGGTACTGGGTACCCCAGCATGGTGCTGCCAGTGGGCATCATCACCATTTCCACCCCACTCACCTCAACCAGGGCACTGCTTGTGCTCACCACCCCTACCCACCCACAGCTCCTTGCTCTCATGCTGTGCCACTGAGCTGGAGCAGAGCAGGTCCTGGCTGCTGACTCTGCTGGCACCTTCCATTTCAGCCAGGGCACTGTTTGTGCTCAACAGCCCCATCCACCCAGGACTCCTTGCTCTCATGCTGTGCCACTGAGCTGGAGCAGAGCAGGTCCTGGCTGCTGACTCTGCTGGCACCTTCCATTTCAGCCAGGGCACTGTTTGTGCTCAACAGCCCCATCCACCCAGGACTCCTTGCTCTCATGCTGTGCCACTGAGCTGGAGCAGAGCAGGTCCTGGCTGCTGACTCTGCTGGCACCTTCCTGCCTGTGGCCTTCCCAGAAAAAAACAAAAACCATCTTTGGAAAAGGTTGGAGAAGTGATACTGACCCTTTGTCTTTCACAACACCATCAGCTTTTGGTGTAAACACAGAGTTCATGTGTTGGGCAGATACCCAGAAAGTCACTGACCGAAGGAAATAACAAATAAATAAAGAAATAAACAAAAGAGATGGTATTTGAGCTGTGGGGGGAATAAAAGGGATGAAATGCTTCATGCAGCAAAAGGCAGTAAACAGTTTATGTCCTGGAAGAACCATTTTACAGGGTGGGTGGTTCCCTGGCGTGTCAGGAGGTGACAGGCCACCAGCCAGCACCAGGCATTCCCAAATTGGGTTTCTTTGCACAACAGCAAATGGTTGCTCAAAAAATTCATCCCTGTACCACTTATTTCTGTGTGCAGTGAAAAGGAATTCCATCCTCCCAGGGCTGTGGATAGGCTGTGGGGAAGCTGCTGGGAGAAAACCTGCAGAGTCTTGATAAGGTCTGAGAAACGCAGAGCAAAGGCTAAAAGCCAAGCAGCAATGAAAAGCATCACTGCCTCTGGAGCAACAGGAACGAAAGGCAGATTCTAAACAACACAAGTGGGGGGAAAGCTCTTTGCATTTCTGAGAAGTTTCACTCTTTCCTACATGAGTTCAGGCATCACCAAGCACAGAGTTATCAGTGGCGACTTTAGAGGGCACCAGCGGAAATGTGTCTCTGTGTTTTGCCCCAACAGCTTCTCCAGCCTCTGTGAACACAACTTCTACATTTTGACAGAAAGAAAACACCTGCAGAAGTTCCAGCCTCTTCCAAGAACCTCCACAGGGGTCCTGAATCCTCTCCACTTCTGCTGGGGCAGCAGCAGTAGATGCTTTCTGCACCTGGGAAGGAATGAAGCCCTGCAGCAGCACAGGTGAGGGACTGACCTGCTGGAAAGCAGCTCTGGGGAGAAGGACCTGGGAGTGATGGTGGATAATAAGCTCACTGTGAGCCAACAATGGGACCTCGTGGTCAAGGTGGTCTCCTGAGCTGCATTAAGAGGAGTGTGACCAGCAGGTCAAGGGAGGTTCTCCTCCCCCTCTGCTTTGCCCTGGTGAGGCCACAGCTGGAGTATTGTGTCCAGTTCTGGGCTCCCCGGTTCAGCAGACACAGGGAACTGCCAGAGGCAGCTCAGTGAAGGGTCATGAAGATGATTAGGAGACTGGAACATCTCCCTTAGATGGCTGAGAGACCATGGGGAAGAGCAGCCTGAGAGGGCATCTTCTCCATGCTGCTCAACAGCCAAAGGTCATGAGGATGGGGCTGGGCTCTTCTCAGTGCTGCCCAGAGACAGAACAAGGGGCAGGAGATACAAACTAGAACCCAAGAGGTTTCACTTGAACTTAAAGAGAAACTTCTCTGGTGTGAGGGTGCTGGAGGACAGGACCAGGCTGCCCAGAGAGACTGTGGAGTCTCCTGCTCTGGAGACTTTCAAAACCAGCCTGGACATTGTGATCCTGGGCAACCTGCTGTAAGCTGGACTAGATGATGTCCAAAGTCCCTTCCAACCTCTACCATTCTACGATTCCCCATTTTCCAAACACTTCCAAAGGCTTCCATTTGTCATTTCTCTTACTCATTTTCCTCTCTGTCAGCCTCTTGTGCACACAATATTGAGCAATAACAACCAGAGGAGGATGAAAACTGCTTGCAGCTTGAGAAGGGAGCTCAGGATATGATTCCTCCTCACCGGATGCCTGGAAGATGTCACTGAAATTCTCTCTTCCTTAGTGCAACCAGTGTGGAGCCAATATGAACTCCCAGCAAAGTGCTTAAACCCCCATTATTTATAATAACTGTTAAATGATGAGACATTGTTTACCCAGATCAGAAGATAAATTCTCACTTAGAGAATGCTTGCCTGAGCGTCCCGAACGTCATCTGGTTTTTATTTAAATGCAAAATGCAATTAGGCTCCCAATAACACAGCAGAAGAATTCAATAAGATAGGGCTTTTCACTTACAGTTTAATATTAACATTTTCCCATAAATGTTAATGAATAAAAGTCTACTGTTTTATGTAGCATCCATGGTGGGGAGACAGCAGGCTAGGAATGGAAAGAAAGTTAATCTTTGTGTACCGCAAATGACAATCTATACCTCATGGAGAACTAACTGTTCCCAGCATTGACAGGGATCTGGCCACAGCACAGATTTCTCCTGGTCCAGTGGGATGATCAGAGGGCTGGAGCAACTCTCCTATGAGGACAGGCTGAGAGAGTTGGGGCTCTGCAGCATGGAGAAGAGAAGGCTTCAAGGAGACCTTAGAGTAGCCTTCCAGTATCTGAAGAGGGCCACAGGAAGGCTGGGGAGGGGCTATTGGCAAGGTCTTGCAATGCCAGGACAAGAGGCAATGGGTTTGAACTGGCAGAGGGGAGATTTAGGCTGGATGTTAGGAGGAAGCTGTTTGCTGTGAGGGTGGTGAGACACTGGCACAGGTTGCCCAGGGAGGTTGTGGCTGCTCTCTCCCTGGAGGTGTTCAAGGCCAGGTTGGAGGAGGCCTTGAGTGACCTGTGCTAGTGGGAGGTGTCCCTGCCTATGGCAGGGGGTTGGAACTAGATGATCCTTGAGGTCCCTTCCAATCTTACCATTCTATGATTCCATGATTCTATGAGTTCCAGGGAGTCTCTCTCCCCATTAATCCTTCCTCAGTCAAAAATTCCTCTTTTTTCTCTTCTTTCCCCCTTTCCCCTCATCCTGCTTTCTGCCTTGACCATCTCCACTAGATTAATGAGCACCAGAACACAGAATCACAGAACTGTCAGGGTTGGAAGGGGATCACCTAGTTCCAACCCCCCTGTCATGGACAAGGACACCTCACACTAGATCAGGTTGCTCAGAGCCACATCCAGCCTGGCCTTAAAGACTTCCAGGGATGAGGCTTCTACCACCTCCCTGGGCAGCCTGTTCCAGATAGTGAAGAACATGGCTGGTAAGCGAGGATACAGCTGCAAGCCCAGATGTTCTCAGCCTGCCTCATGGATAGCAAGGCTAGACTGGGAAAAAACAGCTTACTGATATTCTGTTAGAGACATGAGAGGTCATGGCAGGGCTACAGACTACAGTATAATGAGAGGAGATGATATGGCATCTGAATGGGTGGGAGAAAGCTCTTGGAGCTGCTGGAGGTGGCATTTTGGGAGTCCACCAAGGAACTTATGCCTCATGATAGCAAAGCATTCTATGGTGGAAAAGGGACCTCTATGGCTAAGTTGACTGAAAGGACCAGAGGGTTGGCTCACCCTAGAACATTTAAATTGTTTTAGCTTTAGACCTTCCATTTCTTGCTGGAGCTTTGCGGTGTTAAAGCCTGTTTTGCTGTTTGGTGACTCATACTTTGTTGTATCTCTCTAACAAGAAGTGTTCATTTACCAGTTCCACTGCTTAACAGTTTATTGCATAAATGTGTTTTCCATTCTACAGCCTCCTCTTCCTTCTCCCCTGGTGAGGGCACTGCATGGTTTGAGAACTTTGCAGTGGCCTCACAGTTGGACTCTATGATCACAGAATCACAGAATCAAAGAATGCACTGAGTTGGAAGTGACCTCTAAAGGTCATCTAGTTCCAGCCACCCCTGCAGTAAGCAGAGACATCCCCAACTAGATTAGGTTGCTCAGAGCCCCATCAAGCCTGACCTTAAAGGTCTTCTCCAACTCTATGACTTGGGCCATCATCCTTTCACAGCCTGGGCAGCAGTAGACGCCCTCAGCACCAGTGCGGTGTGAAATCTCTGCATGGGCAGCAAAGTTGCCATAGGTTGTTTTAAGGTAACTAAAAGGTTCAAAGTTCCATTTGCAAGACATGCAGGAGACCTGCAAGGAGCAGACATGGGAGCAGCGTCAGCCTTGCAATCCCCAGCAGTGAGCTGGCTGGGGAGCAGGCTGGTGACAATCTCTGTCTGGCCACATGTCCTCCGCCGCTGAGAACACAGCATGCCCTGTGCTCATCCTCAACATGAGCACTGTGGGAGTCATGTAAGGCTGTACAGGGATTTCAGGGCATGCTGGCTTCTCCAGGGCTCAGCTGGCAAAGCTGGAGCCTCTGCTCCAAGGAGGCACAAAAGCAGCAGCAGAGTCAAGTGGAGACCAAGCCAGCAGCAAGCCCCAGCCAACGCTGCACACACCTAAAATTGCTCCTCATGAAAACCAGCCAAATTCCATAACGCTCTCTGGGGTTGCTGGGCTTAGGAGGAGGGAGAGGAACTGTCTTGTCTTTATTCTGCCACCACCTCAGCAGCTGCAACAAGTTTTGGCTCATAAAGCAGCTGTAAAAATACCAGTCTTGGTTCAAATGCTGGGAGACAAGGCCTCTCACCCTTGCTGTGAGAGAGATGCTCGCCATAAGCTGTATCCTACATAAAAACACCATGCAAAGACTCCTAAAATGAGTAACAAAGCAATTAGAGAGACCAGAGCTGGAAAAAAATCCTGCAGCCTCCCAGTCTCCTGCACCCCTGCTCACTGTGGGACTGCACAGTGTGGGGCAGGCTTCAGACCTTGGACTTTTAAAGGGAAGATTTAATAAACACTGAGAAATATTTCTAAATATTTATAGAGAACCCAAAATAACAGATTCCCAAGCCAAGCTGTACACACAGAAAATGAATTTAGAAAAACTGTTAAAAATCAACAGCTTCTGCCTGCCCCAAAAGCCATCTCTTGAAATAGCAAGCATCACCTCGCGGGCATGATGCTGCAAACAGAGCTGCAGGGATGCTCAGCCCTTTGCAGAACCAGGCCCCACTGTGGCTCTCCTCTTGTACTCCTCAAAATCAATAGCAGAAGCCTCAGAGATGCAAAAAGCTTAATGCTTTAGGAGGTACTCAGCAAAACAGTCAAATGTGAGCAGAGCCAAGCGAGGCACAACAGAGCTTCACATTCTCCTGTGAAACCCCAGAGTGCTGCAGCAGGAAAATTAATTTGCTTAATCATTAGGAGACAAAAAAAAAAAAACCCCAAACCAAACCCCCCAAACAAAACCACAAAGCAAAGTAACCCAAAATCCAACCCAACACCACATTTCTAAGGAGAAAGGGAATTGTTTTGCTCTTAACTAGTTTGAAGACAACAGAACTGGAAGAAAAATGTCCAGTTCCAATAATGCCATAACCTGATTACAGCCTGCACTGAAGAGCTCAGACCCGTGCAGAACAACGAGGAAGAAATTAAGTTTGAAATGGAGTGCTGGCCCTATCTTGTGTCACTCTTTTATGTTCTAGTAGAAAGGACACTGCTGAGCTCATTTCACATAGAGCAGTGCGAGCTGCCTGGCTGCAGACATCATTTACTCATCTCCTAGATGCTGCTCCCCATTTCTCTCCACCAGCAGGAATGCCAAACCCAGCAATGGGCCCTGCACTTTGTTTTATTATGGTATCGATTTTCCTGCAAAGGGAAAGTGCATTTATCCCCCAGGTCTGCGTGCTGGCAAGAAAGGGTTAACAAAATGTTTATCACAAAGCTGGCTTCAGAGTTGAAAGTAATGTGATCAGTAATGAATTTTGTGTTACATTAGGTTGTATAAATGGACAGACAAGCGCAGACAACAAGTGGCCAGGAGTCGGGGCTAATCTAATGATGTAAAAATAGAGACAGCACCAATTATACTTGGGGCCAGCTCAGAGCTCCTGCAGGGACTGCAAATGAATAGGTACAAATCAAATTACTGACTAATAGACGCACTACAAGAGAGGGCAGTCAATGCTAAATACATTAGGGCCTTGTGACCTCTCTGCTCTGAACAGCAGAATCCTAAATTTGACTTAAAAAAAAAAAAAAAAGAAATAATAATTAAAA
This sequence comes from Eubucco bourcierii, assembly GCA_013396675.1. Lineage (NCBI taxonomy): Eukaryota > Metazoa > Chordata > Aves > Piciformes > Ramphastidae > Eubucco > Eubucco bourcierii. The sequence continues at coordinate 16,962 of VWZE01000744.1, forward strand.
AAAAAAATCAAAGAAAGTCTTCTACGTGTAAGGAGGGAAACAGAACAATGTTATTTGTGAGATGGTTTCAGACTCTTAGATGGGTTTGGTTCTTTTTTTTTTTTTCTTTCTGCTGTTGTTTTGTTCCCCTATGACCACGTTAAGGATGTAACCCTTGGAGAGCTGATGGGGGTGGGGGGGGTGGGTGTTAGCTTTTAGGACAAGGAGAAATGATTTCTTTGTGCACAAGTTAAGACCTGATAACAATACAGTTGTGTTACATACCAAAACATTTCAAAGCCATGTGCCTCTTTGTGGTGATGTTTTTTACTGCTACTTCACCGGCTGTGTCTGTGGCAAAAATAAAATAGTTCTTAACAAAAAAAAAATAAAATCATAAAAAAATTGCCTTGGTTTAAGAAGAAAAGAAAAAGAAAAAGGAATCTCCCCACACCACAAGTGATAATAAGCAAATGCAGTTGATCAACTTGTTACCAAAAAGCAGAAAGTCAGAGCTGTCTCGGGGCATTGTGGTCCCTTCAGAAACAGCAAAGCCACACCAGAAACATTTGTGGTATCAACATTCACTCCCCTCCCTTCCCCCTTAAATAATGTGTGACCTGGAAGAAATTCCACTATAAACTCATGGGGCTGGTAGTGAAGCAGATGTGGAACTCTGGGAAATGGTTGAGAATTAAAAATGCCCTTGCTGACCTTGGCCGGGCTGTGGGATGGGGCTGTGCAGCCTGGAAAAGAGGAGGCTCAGGGCAGACCTCATTGCTGTCTACAACTACCTGAAGGGAGGTTGTACCCAGGTGGGGTTGGGCTCTTCTCTCAGGCAACCAGCAACAGAAGGAGGGGACACAGTCTCAAGTTGTGCCAGGGGAGGTCTAGGCTGGATGTTAGGAGGAATTTCTTGCCAGAGAGAGTGATTGGCATTGGAATGGGCTGCCCAGGGAGGTGGTGGAGTCACTGTCCCTGGAGGTGTTCAATACAAGCCTGGACGGGGCACTTAGTGCCATGGCCTGGCTGATTGGCATGGGCTGGGTGCTAGGTTGGGCTGGTTGAGCTTGGAGGTCTCTTCCAACCTGGTTGATTCTATGATACTCTGATTCTGTACTCCAGGGATAGCAGGTCTGGGGAGGAGAGAGCCAGAAGCCCCCACTGGAGTGCCTGATGTCCCACACGGGGCAGTTGTGTTGTGGTTGCATGTTGCAGGTGAGAAATAACTAATAAACCCATGGCAAAATGTGGACACTGCCAATGCTGCTGCCCTTCTCCAGCACCTCAAAATGGTGGCTCCTGAAGAGCTCTGAATCCTCATCATTTTTAAACAAGGCTCATGAAATAAACCTTTTGTAGGAAGAACTGTATTGAGCTCTTGGATTTATTTGAGGGGGTAATTTAATCTCTGACCCTAGGATGAATATTCTGAAAGTTCAAAGGCTGCTTTTAGCATCAGTGTTATTTGATAGGCAACTGTGTTTGCTGCCCAGGCTGATTTTGCACTGAACCCATGCACAAATCTCTTAGCAGAAAGGCTCTTGGGAGAGAAAATCAATTGATCTGCATTTCTGAGTTCCTAGATCCCATGTCCCACTTCGGATGAACACCAACAGAGGAGAAGGAAAGGGATGAAAAACTTGAAAGGAAGGGAAAGGAATGAGAGAAGGAAAGGAGGAAGGGAGGACAGAGGAAGGGAGTGGAGGAAGGAGGAAGGGAGGGGAGGAAGGAGGAAGGGAAGGAGGAAGGAGGAAAGGAGGGAAGAAGGGATGAGATTTTGACTCTCTACAGATCTAGTCCTGTTCCTGAAACTAAATGCCCAGGTCCTTCTATGTCCAGGTGACTGCTCCTCCCTAATCACAGCTTGTGAGCACAGTCATTTTCTCTTTTGGAAGGAACCCAGGAAGGATGCTCTTTGCAGGGATCAGAGAACAGTGCCTCCCTCTCCTCTTCTAGCAAAGATGCACACTTCCACCTTAGCTAGGCAAGCCAGAAAGTGAGTGACTTCCCTTCTCCAACCACAGATTTCCTACCAAGATTCAAAAAACCATCCCTCTGCAAGGCTCAGAGGTGTCAAGATCTGAGCTAGGCTTGGGCTGGTGAAACCACACAGCTTTGGCTGGGGAGGAGAATCCCAATTGCCCTCAGCACCGATCCCAGGCTATTCCCTACAGCACATCTAATTAGCTCCACTTACTTACATCCCATTAATCAGGTTAAAGAGTTTGCTTCAACATATGAGCTTCCTTCATCACATTATGAGTTTGCTCATGAAATCTGGAAGGAATCCAGATGGTTTGTTCCGAGGGCCAGGTGCAGGGCATTCGCACCTCACCTCTGTGCTGCTGGATTTCTGCAGCTGGCAGCTGACAGACTTGGAGTTTTGCAGGAATTTTGGAAGGGAATTTGGTTGTCAAGGTCTGGAATAGGCTGCCCAGGGCAGTGGTGGAATCACCATTCCTGGAGGAGTTTCAAAGCTATGTAGATGTGCTGCTGAGGGGCATAGTTTAGTGGCGGGCTGGCAGTGGTGGGTTAATGCTTGGACTGGATAATCTTAAAGGTCTCTTCCAACCAAAATGGTTCTGTAACTCTCTGGTTCTAAAGTGACCACACTTTTGAAACTGAAACTTTGTAATGGGCTTTAAGCACCTTGCTTCAGATTCTTCAAATGACAGTGCCATACTCTCACCCTTCCCTGCCCAGACCTACAGCACTGGTTCTGAGGTGCCAAATTTGGGGACTGCTCTACTGTTTTTAACAGAGGTTCTTACTACAAGTTTGTATCCAATCCTGAGGCAGGATAGGCAGAGAAAAAAAGGGATTTTGCTCCACAAAGTGCAGTGCAAACTGAGCTATCATAAGGCACTGGATTTCATAATGAACTAAATCAACAAAACATATGGCCACAAAAAAACCCAATTCTGCTCTTGTACATCCACAAAACTGATCCAACACCTGTGAAACACTGCAGCAATGGGGATTTGGGAATGCTCTGTCAAAATAAGAAGTTAGATATAAGCACAGCATTCAAGCAGCCACCCAAACTATCAGAGAAGGCACAGCAGAGGGGCATGGACTGGAATCAAACACTGCACACACAGCAAGCCCTATCTTGCAGCTCTTCTGGCAGACAAGCCAGAGGTTTGACACTGGCAGCAGCACTGAAGGGAGTCTGCAGTGCTGTCTATCCTGACAAATTCACCTGAGCAGTAATGAATCCTCATTTATTTTATACACTGACAATTCTCCCTTGGAGACCTGTCTGTTGTGTTAGACTCCTGAAAAATAAATCTCCACTTCTGCCACTGTGCTGTGTGCTTTACAGCAACAAACCTGGGAAAACACAGAGAATGGAGGTTGATTTGGTGAATCATGTGAAAAGCAAGCCTGAAGTTGTGCCTAAATTTAACAACCAGGTCAAAGGAAAGTGAAGAAGCTGGGATGAACTCCTCAGAGTTGAAAGTATCTTTCCTCCTGGTGCTGCAGATGCAGAGCTGCACCATTTCACACTCTCTGATGCTCTCCTGGAATGAGGAACTCCTTTCTGGGATAGACTAACAGATCTACTGATTTCCCTTCAGGCCAGTCTATATCTTCAGTGGAAGCCTAATGAATTTGGCTCCCTGAGACATACACAAACCACAGAAGAACCCACATCAGCAGCATGGTTGCAGGCACTGTCCTCATCCCAGAGGGGATGGGCAGAAGGCACAAGGAGAAGGTGTCTTCAGCAGTTAACTCCCATGGCACAGGAACAGAGAATAGCCACAGCAATCACCTTCCACAGACACATTTCAGAAAACATCCTGCAGCTCAGGCTGTAAAGGCTTGGTCCTCTATTACAACCTAACTCCCAATATTCTGCCTAGAGATGGCTAAAACGCATTTGAAAGCTTAAGAAACGTACTTGTGGAAGGACTACATAAATCAGAGCATTTTCTGATTACAGTATTTTTGGAGGGAAAGGTTTCTAGCCTGGGCTGGTCATTTCTGCCTACCCATTTTGAGTGGAATATTGTCAGAGATATTTGTCTCCTGGAAGCAGAGTTTCACAAAGCACTTTGATTTCTTCATGATTCTGTTTTGTTTGCTTTGAGAACACGATGCAAAGCTCCAGCACATACTCGGAAGCTATACTGCAAACATGAATACTGTAGCTGCTCAAAAACAAGACTCTGCAAGCAAAGGGGGTCACTGACCACCAACACTTTGTCAGTAGACCTTGATTTTTATTTTTTTTTCCAGTGGGAGCTTGCCAGAAACTGGACAGCAAAACCATCTTCTTGTGTCTTTGCCAGTTTGCGCCTCCTTCGGAATTACATCTGGGTCTAGGCTGACAGCTTATGTACAGCAGACTCCACTTAAGATAGACATGGGTCGTCTGGATAATTGGATAACAAGGAGAAAAGCTGGTTTCCCAATCAAGTCAACTAGCTGGATGACTGGAGTTATCATTTAGGTCATAAGGAAAGTAGATTTTTTTTTTTGGGGGGGGTCATTTTCCAGACCTGGTTCTTCTCCTATCCCCTGTCCGACAGCCCTTGGCAAGCAGTAGGAGCCAGAGGTGGGAAAGACCCAGCAGCAGCAGCTCGTTCCCTTTCCTTGCAAAAGCCAGATTATTCCTCCTGTTTTTAGCATCCTCCCATTCAAGGTTTTCTCTGCAACCAACTTCTTCCCCTGCCAGGAGCCAGGATGACAGAACCAGTGAGGTGTTGCCAACTCTGCTTTGCATTGCAGTGAGGTAGGTAAAGGAACAAAAAGACACCGCAAATATCTACTGCCCAGAGTGGTCTGTGTGCCATGGGCATGTGTTTGCTCCACACTCCTGCAGCATATCAGCCTGGATTACTAAATAAATCTACGTGTCAGCTATGTCCTAACAGTTAAGGCATTAAAAGAATCTATTTATCTCTTGCCATGAAGTGCATGTCAGGACCAGTCGAGCGCTTGATAAAGTCTCACTGTCCACCCTATTGCCCATTTGGTCTTTGTCCATACAGTGGACCTGAGCACTGCACACACACACACACACAAACACACCCACACAAACACACCCACACACCCACACACACCTTCAGAGTCAGAAATTATTCAGAATTCACCTTTTGGTTTGAAGAAGGCTTTGTAAGTTGCATTAAACCTCTGCAAAATGCATTTAAGGGCTGAAGAGTCCCCAAGGAGCAGAAGCAGGGGTTAAGGGCATGCAAAACGTAAAGGCATGCATAACATAAAGGCATGCAAAATACAAAGGCATGCATAACATAAAGGCAGGCTGGAGCTAAAATTAAGTCATTTTAGGTTTATTAGAGAAAGGCTCATAGCTTCCATAGTTTTGAGTCTAAAGCAGAAATGTAAACACTGTCATTGGAAGCAGCACCGATGTATAAATCAACTGCTAACAAGCCCACTGCTGGTGTCCTTCTCTGCTGAGCTCTTTGCCATCATCTCCCTGAGGTGAGTGGGCAGCAGAGAACCCACGGGAGAAAACTGAACCTTTGCCAAAGATAATTTCAGTTTGGTCTTGGTTTGTGAAGATATTAAGTGGTTGGGCGAGGGGAAGTGAAAACTCTCCTACTGGTTGTGAGCCAACAAAGACACCTTTTCTTTGAAGCAAGGGTAATGTACCTCCAAAACTTATCTTCCCTCATTTATTAACCAGCAGACAGATGCTAGCACTTTGCTGTGCTCCACAGCTTGATGAATGCCTGGCTGGCAGCCTGCTGTCAGCCTACCCACCCTGTTGTAGCTACTCCACTCCCATGGCAAGTGCTGTCTTCCAGGTATCATCTGAGCAGGAGAGAACTTTTTATGGCCATCTGGTAAGAAGAACAGCTCAAGAGCTGTTAGGGGATGGAAGTGGAAAGGGCACAGGAGTTCACAGCCTTATCACTAGCTTTTCCCTGCTGCACTGAGTCACCAGATGCCCAAATCCTGAGAATAAAGCACATTAGTGGCAGAGAGGAGCCCATGGCAGGCAGGAAAACACAGAGCGCAGCGACAGCGAGAGGAGGGTGGTGGGATGGGGTGAGTTGGGTCAGTGCTCATGTTACTGTTGCTGCTTACATTTGCTGCTTTGAGAGGGCATCTGTCTTACCCTCCTTATGAAGATTTATGTGTCTGGAGCAAAAGCAGGGAGAAGTCTCTTTGGGTGAATTTTAGCTCAGTGATGGCAGCTCTCCACAAATCTTTGTCTGTGTACCTGCAGTACTGTGAGCCTCCTCTCACACCAAAGAAGGTGGCACTGGCTGCCCTCAGCTGGGTTTGGGGAAAAGGGAAGGAAAATATGGACATCTGTCTCTGACCAAGTTCTGCTTTACAATCTAATAAAACATCAAGTCTCTGGGGCAGTCACCCACCAGAGCCTGGCATGTCTAGATGGCTTCACCTCTCAGAGAAGGTGTCCCCCTCACCTTTCCCCTCACACAGGCAGCCTGAGGGAAGCTGACCCCTAACTGGAAGCAGACACCACCCTGAAGTTCACTCTGATCACAACATGGGGCAGTAAGTGATGAAATACGTGCCTCGGTCTATTTTCACAGCCTGTTTCTCCACCTTCAAAGCCCTCTACAGGCATCAGCTGACTCACTTCCATACCAGCAATGTGAGGCACATCTGTCACTGCAGTGCTGGAGCACTAGAGCCATGGATTTGTTCAGTGCCCCATCCAGGGCAACAAGCTGGTGAGAATTTGCACCAGATCTGTAACCGGGACTCATACTTGGTGGTCAGCCAAATCTTTCTGTTAATACCAAATCTTAATCCATCCTTTGTCTCCACCTTTTTCAAGCTGGAAATCAGGGCAAAGCCAGTTTGAAAGGTGCTAAGTTGGGCCATGAAGGGTGCTTCACTCAGCAGCCTGGATATTGCTATCTGCACCTACACACAAGGGATTAAGCTCTGCCTCTTTGCAGCCTCCTGCTCTGGACTGGGGGAGGTAGCAGCACTTTGGTGACCTGTCACAGGCTATGTGCTCAGTAGTGATGCATTTTCAAAGCAGGGTGATAAGCCCTGATGGAAGAGCTCTGGAGCTTTCTCCAGGAGCGGGGAGAGCTCAGAGCAGCACGAGGCTCTCAGCAGCTTCTGCTCCCCACAGCCTTCCTGCATGTTGGCATTCCCATACGTCTCCTAGAGCTCATCCTCTTTTTCCTTCCCAGCCAAGGTGCCAGAAGAGTGACAAGCCAGTTGGCAGCTGATGTTGGAAGCCACCATTACAATTAGCTACTGGTCACAACACAAATGGTGCATGGATCAAGGACGGGCCCAGACCTTTCACTGGGGAGTGTTTTAAAACCCAAGTCAGAATTAACGGAGACAATAAAACCGCAATAGCTGCGCTTGAACGTTTGGGAGCATCTCCTGCCCCTCCTGAGCAGCATAATCCCTGATGTGCCATTCCATTTACTTACACAGATGATACAATTTATCAATATAATGGACACTGATGAAGACGGATTAATTTGGATTACAGAACCAACGCTTCACAGAGGCTCTCTATCCAGGACACAAAATGAGGATGAGTGTGATTATGACATTGTTTGGAGCAGGGTGGGACAAGGGCAGCAATCTGCACAGAGCCTTGGATGCTTCTGAGCTGGCAGAGCCCTTATCACAGCTATATAGAAAGGAAGCTCCAAGCAGCAATGTTTTTCAAGTTACTTGAGCCTTCTCAGGCTGCATTTGTGTGTCCCACTACTGCTTCCTTTTTCTAAATGGTTTCTCTCGTGCTAAGTGAACTGCCTGAAAAAAAAGTTCCTCGAGCGGAGAGGCAGTGGACAGAGAAAAAGGAAAAGCAGAACTTGAAAATGAAAATCAAAATCACCATTGGGTGAGATGTAAGTGATCTCTGATCACACCTCTTCTTTGTACCTGTTCCTGAGCCCACTATGTCCCTGCTGGGAGATTCGCACATCGCGTCGGCCAGGCGCTCCCGAAGGCCCTCCTCGGTGTGCTCCATGGATGACATGTGGCGGAGACCAAAGTTCTCAGGCCAGCTCCCACACACCTCCAGCAAGGTCACGCTGCGGTCGAAGGCACCTTCAACAGACAAAGGGGAGATGTTTGGGAGATGCTGGAACCAAACTACTGAGTCATAGAATGGTAGAGTGGGGTTAGGTTGGAAGGGATCTCAAAGCTCAGCCAGTTCCAACCCTAGACACCTCCCACTGGAACAGGTCACTCAAGGCCTCATCCAACCTGGTGCTGAACACCTCCAGGGAGGTTGTGGAGCACAGAAGACCTTCAGGGAGGTTGTGGAGCACAGAAGCACCCAACGTGATCTTTGATCACGTTGGGTGCTTCTGTGCTCCACAACCTCCCTGGGCAACCTGTGCCAGTGTCTCACCACCCTCACTGTAAAGAGCTTCGTTCTAACATCCAGTTTCAACCTCCCCTAGGCAACCTGTGCCAGTGTCTCACCACCCTCACTGCAAAGAACTTCCTCCTAACATCCAGTTTAAATCTTCCCAGGGTAACCTGTGCCAGTGTCTCACCACCCTCACTGCAAAGAACTTCCTCCTAACATCCAGTTTAAATCTTCCCAGGGTAACCTGTGCCAGTGTCTCACCACCCTCACTGCAAAGAACTTCCTCCTAACATCCAGTTTAAATCTTCCCAGGGTAACCTGTGCCAGTGTCTCACCACCCTCACTGCAAAGAACTTCCTCCTAACATCCAGTTTAAATCTTCCCAGGGTAACCTGTGCCAGTGTCTCACCACCCTCACTGCAAAGAACTTCCTCCTAACATCCAGTTTAAATCTTCCCAGGGTAACCTGTGCCAGTGTCTCACCACCCTCACTGCAAAGAACTTCCTCCTAACATCCAGTTTAAATCTTCCCAGGGTAACCTGTGCCAGTGTCTCACCACCCTCACTGCAAAGAACTTCCTCCTAACATCCAGTTTAAATCTTCCCAGGGTAACCTGTGCCAGTGTCTCACCACCCTCACTGCAAAGAACTTCCTCCTAACATCCAGTTTAAATCTTCCCAGGGTAACCTGTGCCAGTGTCTCACCACCCTCACTGCAAAGAACTTCCTCCTAACATCCAGTTTAAATCTTCCCAGGGTAACCTGTGCCAGTGTCTCACCACCCTCCCTGCAAACAACTTCTTCCTAACATCCAGTTTCAACCTCCCCTCTGCCAGTCTAAACCCATTCTTCCTCATCCTATCAATACAAGACCTTGTCGATAGTCTCTCCCCAGCCCTCCTGTAGCCCCCCTTCAGATACTGGAAGGCCACTCCAAGGTCTCCTGGAAGCCTTCTCTTCTCCAGGTTGAAGATCCTCAACTCTCATAGCCTGACTAATATATACTGTCATATATATTATTTATTGCATTAGAAAGAAGGAACCCCTTGTGCTTCCAGGTCCTGAAAAGCCGATTTTGGCACATGGGCATGAAAACCTTGGTGTTACTAGCAGGAGGAAGCAGAGCCCTAAGTGCTGAACAGTTTTGACCAAGCAGCTGTAAGCAAAATAAAAGGTTAAATTAAAATTACAAACCAAATTCTGGTCTCCTAGTAGTGAGAATCAGGAAATCAGCACAATGGCATAGATGCAAACAGCAGGAGATGACAAAAACCTGTGTGGATGTCATCAATTACACCTCAGACAACTAGAAATTATTTTTTTCCAGTTGATTTGTCTTTCACCAGGCTGCTGTTGAGTTCCCTTTCTTTCCCCCTTCTCATCCCAGATAATGGAAACAGCCAAGCTGGAGCTCTGTTAGTGGCAGGTTCTGTATAATATAAATGCAGGCTGCTCAGGGAAGTGGTTGGATCACCACCTCTGGATGTGTTTTAAAGCCATCTAGATATGGTGCTCAAGGATATGGTGTAGCAGTGGCCCTGGTAAAGTCTCTCGTGCCCAGAGAAGGGCACCAAGACTGGTGAGGGGTCTGGAGCACAGCCTTGTGAGGAGAGGCTGAGGGAGCTGGGGGTGTGCAGCCTGCAGAAGAGGAGGCTCAGGGCAGAGTTCATTGCTCTCTGAAGCTACCTGAAGGGAGGCCGTAAGCCAGGTGGGGTTGGGCTCTGCTACCAGGCACTCAGGGACAGAACAAGAGGACACAGCCTCAAACTGTGCCAGGGCAGCTTCAGGCTGGATGCTAGGAAGAAGTTCTTCACAGAAAGAGAGATTGGCATTGGAATGGGCTGCCCGGGGAGGTGGTGGAGTCCCCACCCCTGGAGGTGTTTAAGAGGAGGCTGAATGAGGCACTCAGTGCAGTTAATGAGAAGGGTTGGACTCGGTGATCCTAAAGGTCTTTTCCAACCTTAATTCTGTGATTCTGTTAGGTAAGGACTGGACTTGATGATCTTATAAGCCTCTTCTAATCGCAATGACTCTGTGATTTTGTGATCCTGTGAAGTCTCTTTGTCTTTGCTAGCGGGCACAAACTTTAGCCCAATCCCTTTTTTGCCGCTAAGCAGAGAAGTGCCACTGTCACACACTGCCGAGGAAAGGACGCCTCGCTTTCTGCCTTGTGTTCAAAGCCTGCCTGCCGAAGGAAAAAAGCCAGCCCTTCTCCCCCAGCCTGGGATAGCTGCGGCTTTTCTCCGTTCCTGCACTGTGAAATCCTCGCTCAAATGTGAGCTGCGAGAGGCTCTTTCAGCAGCGGCACTTGGCTGCGGCTGCTCTTGTGACGGAGCGCACGTACCTGCTACAAAGGGACTTTAAAGAACTCCTTCACCTGCAGTTCCTGCCCCCAGCACAGCAGGGTAGGATGTTCTGCCGAACGCAGAGATGAGATTCCGAATTCAAGATCACTTCAAAGTACAAATTAAAATAATTCTGCTTTATTATACGGCAAGTCTTGGGCGAAGGCTTGCTTAAATCATTCCCACTTGGAACGAGATTACAGTTGCGCTTTGTTGCTTCAAGCACATACCATTTACTCCGCTGTTAGGTAACTGAATATGCAGCATTTATTGTGCCTGCTTTCTGCCAGCCTGCCGAGGGAGAGGAGGGGGGGAAAAATGCAAATGCCAGTGTTTCTCAAAGTTAAAAGTACATGAAACACGTCCTTGTTATCAGGCTTTTGGTTTTCCCCTTTGATCAGCCGTCAGAAACTATCTACACTTGTAGTCTGTGACTGTACAGCTTCACAGCACACTCCCTGCCACTGACAGGTGGTAATAGAAAGGGTGAGAGACCAAGCCCCGCGGCAGGCGTCCCTTCCTCTGATAACGTCCAAAGTACCGGGTGATAACCGTTGGTAAACACTCGGGCAGCCGGTTAATCCATACATCAGCAAAGAGGGGCAGATAATTTTGAACTCTAATGGCACGGACAAAAGCACCAGGGGCTGGCATGCAGGGATTTATATGGGCTGCAATGGTGACTCCTGGCTCCTGAATTTCATCGGCGTGCACGGCTTTGAGGCTTTGATTTATCTCTCCGCCTGGCTGCAGAGTAGATTCCTGGCACTAGAAAACCATCAACGCTAAAATGGACCTCTACAAAACGGGACTGGGGCTCTTATGTGATACATGCACTTGAACTCTGGATGAATCCCAGTTTAAACCGAGAGGAAGAACGACAAAATATTTCAACTTTTAATGGGGCTTTGGATTTATAAGGTTACTCCAGCCTACTAATCTGTTCTAAAGTGAGGGTCCTTGAAGCTTCGTGGAGAAAATGAAGTGAGGAGGAGAAGCAATTTCAATGATGTCTAGGCCTCTGCAACATTTCCATCCTGTCAGCTATCCCGACTGCAGGAGGAAAAGTAAAATTTGGCCCCTTTTTTTTGAAGCTTCTTTTTCAAGCCATCCTTCTTGATGCGGCCCTGAGACCCCCCCCCACTCTGCACATGCTCCAAGACCACACCGATTTCAATTGGTTTTGATAGGGCTGTTAATGTACTTGGAGAGAGTTAGCAGGGGGTGGGCTTTTAAACCCCCATCCCCAAACCCCAGGGTTTGCTGAGCTCCCAGAGCCGTGCCAGAGATGAGAAATCTCTTCTTTACTAGTGCCTGCCCTTATTCCAAACGTGAGAAATGGGAGCATTTCTGCTCCTATAAGCAGACATATGAATAATAAGGCAAATGGCTTTTGAAGCTCTGCCAAGATGCCTGGGTATGTGTACAGGGAGAAACTTCCTAGTGCCGGTCCCTGGCTCCTGAGATGCTTGAGTGAGAGCAAAGGAGACAAGTGCAGTGTTACCTCTGCAATCAGGGCCAAGAGCTGCCAAAACTTCTTAGCAGCAGCGTGTGAGGTTTGCAAGTGTTAATGCAAACACAGGTTAGAGGGATTAACTGCACACAGGATTTTCTGGAGGAAAACTGTAAAGCTGGGGAAGCTCCACTTTTATCTCTCCTCCCTTTTCACTCCTTCTCCATCTTAGCAGCACACATCTGGCAATCAGAGGATTGTAGAATGGTAAGGGGTGGGAGCAACCTCTAGAGAGCGAGTCTAAACCCCCTGCCAAAGCAGGATCACCCAGGGCAAGTCACACAGGATTGTGTCCAGGTAGGGTTCAAAAGTCTCCAGAGGAGACTCTACACCAGTACCTTCCAGAGGTCCCACTCTGATTCAGCAGCCACCACTGTACCCCACGGGTGGATCACTCTGCCTGTGAGCAGGGGCACGCAGAAGACTCCTGTGCACTGTCATCTGCTTTGTGTTGAAGTGCAGTCCACGAATTCCTCATTTACAAACATTGATAAAATGGGTTCCACACAAAGCTGAACACACAGATGTGCAACTCCTCAGTCATGGGGGGCAGAAAACAGTATCACAGTATCACCAGGGTTGGAAGAGACCTCAAAGATCATCAAGTCCAACCCATTACCACAGACCTCAAGACTAGACCATGGCACTAAGTGCCACGTCCAACTTGAACAGGCAAGTCCTCTCCTACCATAAACCCCTGTCTCTGTCCCTCTTTTCCAAACTGTTTTGGGAAAAATAAGACAAATTGTCATGGACCTTCCCAATTTTCTTGCCACTGTATCAACAGACACAGCACAGGTATAAATTTTTTTTTTTTTTTCCAAGGCAGAATCAAGTTCTGAGTATTTTCATGCCTTGCAATATTCTCCAGTCCAAGAGACAGCAGATCGATTGGTGCTCCCCAGGAGCCTTTGGGTGCTTTGCCCTGCATGCATCACTACCAACAGCAGATGAGCTGATGGCATTAAACTTACACTGATAGCAGCTAACCACATCTCTGCTATTTATTAAATGGTAATCTCTCCCTGGCTGCTCTGCTCTCCCCTTTTCAATCCCAGTATCTCAGTTGATAACGTATCGAATTCCCCATCGGCAGCCAGAGAGAAGTTTACAAATAAACCTCAGTGGAGTGTCCTGCTCTCAAAATCCCCCAGACCCACAGCCAGAAGGTAACTGCAGAACCAAGGCTGCTGAGAAAGCTGCTGCTGATTCCAGGGATTAGGCAAGGGGTGAGGGAAGGCAGGCTCCACCCCGTGCTTTTACTGACAAACCTACTGACAGCCACCAATATCAGACCATGAGGTGTGAAGCCCAAGCCCTTCCTCTGTCCTCCTCAGACCTAACCCAGCTTTGCTGGTGGAACAGGTTCCACCTAAACGGAGCAATTCATTTAGAAACAACTCAAGAAAGTGGCAAATTAGGCATTATTTCAGTCAAGCAATTACTAGTGAAGTCCTGGTGAAACTTCATTAAATCACTGAGGGGGGGGAAAAAAAAAAATCCCATTGCCTTCAAATTGTGTCAATATTTCATCCTGTCGCGTGGTGCTTTTCAAGCCAGCAGAGCATTTATTTCTGCCTGTATTTGCTGGAGATGAAACCAGGTGGAAATTCAGACCTCTGCGTGATGCCCAAGCACCATCCCAACACCACAGCACTGCAAACAGAAACCAGTCCCAACTCAAACCAAATGGAGCAAGCAGAAGCCTTGGCTGGGAGATGTAGGCTGAAAGGGCTTGGTCCTGCAGTTCCAGCACGGTGAGCTGTGTGCTGCCCCAAACGCTCTGAGCCAATTCTGCTTCACACACAGGACTTGAATTTTCTCCTGATACTGATCTCCCACTTCTGTCCTTCCACTGACATTTGCCTCCTAGCAAGCCCTGCCCTCTACTTGTAACACTCTTGAGTGGTGCAGAATCAGGTCCCTCATCTTTCTGCTCAGTGTTTCTCACACTCTATTAATGGTAAAGGCTTCTGTTATTACTGACACCAAATTATCACACTTAGAAGCACAGGATTTGGCCAGCAGTACCAGAGCAGTGATCATGCCCCTGTACTCAGCACTGGTGAGGCTGCACCTTGAGGAGTGAGTTGAGTTTTGGGCCCCTCACCACAAGAAGGACACTGAGGTGCTGGAGTGGGTCTGGAGAAGGGCAATGAAGCTGGTGATGGGCTTGAAAAACAGGTCTGGTGAGGAGCAGCTGAGGGACCTGGGGGTGTTTAGTCTGCAGAAGAGAAGGCTGAAGGGAGACCTTCTTGCTCTCTACCCTGAAAGGAGGTTGGAGCCAGGTAGTGGCTGTTCTTTTTTCCCTAGTGTAAAGTGATAGAAGGGGAAAGCTTAGGTTGGATGTGAGAGCGGCAAGAGTGGTCAGGGGTTGGAACAGGCTGCCCAGGGAGGTGGTGGAGTCACCATCTCTGGAGGTGTTCAAGAAATGTGTGGACATGGCACACGGGGACATAATTTAATGGCAATGGTGCTGCTGAGTTAGAGATCCTTCCCAACCACGAGTTGCCTTTTGCATTGCAATTATTTCAAGGCTTTTAGTAATAACAAGAAACAATAAGTTTTACATAAAGAAGGGGGAGGAAAAAATAAATAAAAAGGAAAGCCCCAATCCTTGGAATCATCTTTTCATTTCACAGTTGGAGCTAACAACCAAGACGGAGAAAAGCAGAGACGTTTGTTTTCTTCTCTGAAAAGATCCTAGTAGTAAAAAGTATTTTTGCAAAATATTTTAGTGCTTCTAGTGTGTTATTTTTCTAAGTCAAAATAGCTAAGTTAAATCTTTCACCACAGCCCTTTAATTCCAAAGCCAGGGGAAATTTTTTTTTTTTTTTTTTCATTAAACCTCTGGACGGCTTTGTTTAAAATATGAAATCAAGTAGCTCCATTTCCTGTCTTCTAAGGAACAGTAAATCAAAACGAGTATGTTCTCCAAAAATACAGTAATGGTTCTATTAAAGAGCTTGACAGTTTTGAGCCTCACCTTGCATATTGCAACATAAGTGTGAGCAAAAATAACAGAGTAAATAGGAGAGGAAATGACCTGCCCCTTTTAACCGATAAAAGATGCATTCCTCTCGTGAAAGGGATGAGGGTCTGACCCCTGGGGACACCATACCCTGGGGTATGCCCAAGATGGTCTCAGAGGGAGAGGAAGGGCTGTTCATCACCAAGTCCTTGCTGCTTCTGGCTCCTTCAGAAGCAGGAGCAGACTTTGAAGGGAGTCCTGATCCACTTGGCACTGGAGGTAGCGGTAACCACAGCATGAGCATGACAGAGCTGCCCAGAAAACCCTTCCCGGAGCGGGAACCCCATGGGTGCGTGAGGAATCAGCCCATGGAAATTCCTTGCCCAAAGTAGTGAGTCAAATTGTAACATGCCCTGTTTAAATATTAATGGCTCAACTTTCCTAGGGGGTTTGCCAATTCACTTCCTTGCCATAACCTTGTTACTGCAGGGGGAATGCCACAACGCAGCAGCAGCTCTCGGTACTGGAACAGGGACCTGGGCAAATGCCTGATTTAAGTGTGGAGGAAGCAGCATCTCCATGACCTGCCCTGTATCTGACTTTGGAAAACCTTCCCGAGGTTTAGGAAGAAGCTTCTTGACTGAAAGGGTTCTCAAACACTGGAACAGGCTCCCCAGAGGGGTGGTTGAATCCCCATTGCTGGAGGTGTTTAAGAGAGGCAGAGATGCAGTGCTGAGGGACACGGTTTGGTGCCAGACTTCATACAGTTAGATAATGATTGGAATCAACGACCTTCAAGGTCTTTTCCAACCATAACGACTCTATGATTCTATGCTTGGTGGCACAAGTTGCAGGTCCTGGCAGGGTTCACAGCTGCCTTCCTGCTCTCTCACGGCACGTGCACGTCAGCTTGCTTGTGACACTCTGCAACACCTCACCTCCATCCAGGGCTCTCAGCCCAAGGTGTGAGTGCTCCTGACTGCCTTTGGAAAGGACCGCGGGAGCTGCAGCCTGGGTGAGTAACTCTGTCATCCTCCCTCCCACGGAGTTCCTTGCTTTCCAGACTCACTCACAGCTCTGCTATAAACAGGACATTACTCACCAGCTCTGTATCCTGTGAGTGCATTTAATTAATGGAGACTTCAGCTGGGGTACCCAGTCCCACAGGCAACCAACACTTTCAAATCCCTTTGAACTTTTGGCTAAGTGAGGCTGAGAGGTTCCCCCGTCCCTCCTCAGCGCCCTACAGACTTGTAAACAAAAATCTTGTTTATTCCTCTGTCACGATTTCTAAATGAGATTTAAGCAAACATGCAGCTGCTGGGAGGAGCAAGCCCAGCAGTGGGGTGGCCTTGGAAGCCCCCATGTCCCCAGCAGCTCTGTGGGCACAAAGGCAAATGGTCAGGCAGGAGGTTGCCCAGACATTGCCCACGTTTGATGTGGCAGTGGCCATATGGTCCTGGATGTGACATTTGGGATCACAGAACGGTAGGAGTTAGAAGTGACCTCTGGAGATCACCTAGCCCACCCTCCCTGCTAAAGCAGGCTTGCCTAGATCAGGTTGCACGGGAGTGTCTCCAGGTGGGTTTTGAAAGTCTCCAGAGAAAGAGACTCCACAACCTCTGGGCAGCCTGTTCCAGGGCTCCAGCACCCTCACACCAAAGAATTATTTTCTTTATGTTTAGGTGGAACCTCCCAGGTTCTAGTTTGGACTTGCTGTCCCTTGTCCTATCACTGGTCATGATTGAAAGGGGTCCAGCCTCATCCTCATGACCTCCACTGTTTGGCTATTAATCAGCATTGATCAGATGCCCTCTCAGGATGCTCTTCTCTAGGTCTCTCACCCTTTCCTCAGGTCTCTCAGCATCTCTGTAGCCTCTGTTTGTCTATCTCCAGCCTGCCTGTCTTGAACTGGGGAGCCCAGAACTGGACACAATACTCCAGATACAGCCCCACTAGAGCAGAGTAGAGGTGGAGGTGGATGGTCAGGCAGGACCTTGCCCATGGCTGAGGTGGCAGAGGCCACATACTCCTGCTGCCCAGCTAGGAAGTGTGATCGAGGCACTGGATGGCAACGCTCAAACCCCCAGCAGTGCTGGACCATCTCACCCTCCTCCTCCTCCTCCCCAGCACTGTCTCCTGCAGCCCTGCACCAAGGGTTAAGCAGGGGCTCAGGAGCAGCATTTCAGATGATTAGGAAGGCAGCCAGCCATCACAGCCATCCTGAAGGCTTTCAAATGGGAGCCAGGCTGCAGTTTTCAGCGCTGCAGCAGCGAGATATTTTTATAAATACATAAATCTTTTCAAGGAAAAACAAATAGAGAGGAAAGAATGTAAACATTATTGTAAAATGCATAATAAAATGTCTGTTGTTTGTTAATTTTGCTCCTTATTATCCAGTCTATCTCTACCACCGATGTTGAAACATTTTTCTTTTTCCTTTTTTTTTTCCTTTCCTTTTTTTTTTTTTTATATATATATTTAAAAAAAACCCCAAACACACAACCCTCTCTTATTCATTTAAAAATAGTTTCCTGCATGTTATATGAATAAGCAAAACCTAAGGTCCTAAATCCAGGAGAACTTTGAAGTATGAAACCCACGGTCTATGGGAACTATGTTTTCATTAATCAAAGTAGATGTTTCTAAAGCCATCAGATTTATCATGACTGGATTTCATATGTGAAACCCAATATACACACAGACATACACTGCTTGTCCTTTTGGATTAGCTCTGACCTTTTACTCTCCTTTCTGAAGGATCTGCCTTTCCTCAGAGCAAGGCTGCCCTGCTCCACCACTGCATCAGCCAAAGGAGCCTTGACAAACTATGCTTCCAACTCTCTGCTCTCTGAGTACAAGTCTGGGCTAAGGTCAAAACATAAATGATTAAGTATATTTATTAAACTCTGCCTTTGCCTCGAATGCTCCCTGAGACTGTTAAATGCCATCCACACCGCAGCTTCACACCAGCCTGCTGCTAATACACCTGGCCACCAAACCAGGGAGCGCTGACACCCAGCCCTGGGCTGCCAAAAGCTCCCACAGCCCTGGCCCAGCTCCTGGCTTCCCCAGAGGCATGGAGGTTAGCAAGAGGACACAGCAGAGACAGGATGGTTTAACAACTGGAGGCAGGATGTGACATCCATCCAAAGCAGGACTTAAAAGATAAAAAGAAAAAAAAAAAAAATCCTGTGTTTGGTGTCAGCAAATGCATGCCTGGGTTTTGCTGTACCAGAATCACAGGACTTTGGCATCTTGCTTAAAAGGCCAAGATGCTGAGGGTGAGCTCTGCTGTAGCCACGGGTGGCTGGCACCGTGCTGTGGGCACTGGTGAGGAAGGTGCAGCTCAGCTACAATCTACGGAACACAGTGCATGGAAAAATAACACCGAGGTGTTTGTACTCTCTTTGCAAAGAAGGCTCCAGGGAGACCTTAAAGCTGCCTTCCAGTACCAGAAGGGGGCTACAGGAAAGCTGGGGAGGAACTTTATACAAGGGCTGGCAGTGATAGGGTGAGGGACAATGGCTTTGAGCTGGAAGAGGGGAGACTTAGACTGGATGTTAGGGAGAACTTCTCCACAGTGAGGGTGGTGAGACACTGGAGCAGGTTGCCCAGAGAAACTGTGGACACCTCATCCCTGGAAGTGTTCAAGGCCAGCTTGGCCAGGGCCTTGAGCATCCTGGTCTAATGGAAGGTGTCCTTGCTCATGGGAGGTGGGGGAGTCAGAACTAGAGGATCTTTAAGGTCCCTTCCAACCCAACCCATTCTATGATTCTATGAATACTGGATGCAATTGATTCAGTGGTCTCAAAGCCAAAACCAGATGGAAACTACAGTGTAACTGGATGCTATTACAATTCTAAAAGCAAAATATCCCTTCCATAATAAAACTAATTTCCAAGAAAATATGTTTTGGGTTTTTTTTTTTCCCCTTCTTGAATAACAAGATTCTTGCATATTTTAACTCTTCACAACTTCACAGAATCAGAACGCCTGGAAAAAATCAGGAAACTCTGATCAGTCCCAAGCCCCCTTAGAGATTAACATTTCTTTACATTTAATCCTGACATAAAATAGAGAGCCTTGAAGAACAGAGAGTTTGGGGTGGGTGCACATTACCAGGTACAATCCTGGCCAGCAGAAACTTCACCTGGTGTGCTTTCAACCTCCAGCTCTGGAAATTTCATTAAAAAAGGATTCGCAGAAGATCTTCAGCACTTTTTAGTTTTTGCAAGGCTGGAAATGTTTTCTTGCAGTATTCACATACTTATGATGCCCAGACCTGGTTAAAATTAGAAAATCCAGGAACTCTTTTAGGTTTTTTATCCCCCCCCCCCAGTAAATTTTCCCACTCTCTGAAGATCTTAAGCTTGCAATAAGATGATTATTGAGATTTTTGGGAATGCCTAGGAAATTCAAACACACAACCAATTCCATTACATCTCCATGGAGGCTTTTTAAGAGGAGTCCTCATTTGGATTTACTTCTCATCTGAATAAAAGCTGTGACTTTATGGTGCTGAAGCCTTTGTACTGGCTTCACTGGGAAAAGCTGCGTCAGACGCAGGACGGACACATCCGTTCCTGTAACGAGTCTTGGTTGCTTATTTGTTTACATGCCAAATCATTTCTGAGCTCTTTGGAAGAGGTTTGCATACCCTGCCTTAGTGAGCTCACTTTGTGAGGCAGAAATATGCCAATTCCACTTGGAGGAACTTGACTAATACATTACTTGCCTTAAGAAAACAGCAAGATTTATCTTGCTCATTATCAGTCTCGTGGCATGCGCAGAGGCAATTTCTACATCTATACCCGTACAGAGGACACAGAATGGATTTTGAAAGGCTCACATTTACCCACAAGTAAGGAAAGATCTGACAACTCACTGGGCTTTTCTGCCTAACTAAGATCTTAGAGACCCAAGTGTGGATTTGTCATATTGCTCGAGAATTAGTGGTGATCGGCGGAGCCAAGGAATTTAGTTCTGATTGTTTCATTGGAATTAAAAGAAAATTCTTGTGTTGAAAAAACCTTGGAACTGTGTTACAGATGAATATATCACTCAGAGTGTAATAGGAGACTCTTTCTTGTGTAATAAAGAGTATACTGCTTGGAAAGGCCAAGTTCATTCTGGGTAGGGATCTGCCGCAGTTGAGTGGTAGGAGATGTTGTACCTTCAACCTGCCGCAAAGGAGGGATGAAGGTTTCCCCATCACAGACCCACCTGGATAGAGCTGTCCAGCAGGGATGGATGTGGCCCAGTAGCCCATCCTATAAACCCTGCCCCAAAATCCTTAACAGTCTCCCACTAAGCAGATCCAGCCTATCAGAGAGAATTCTTCTGGGTCTTGAGTCCTCACTTCACAGAATCAGTGACTCCTACAATGGTTTGAGTTGGAAAGGACCATTAAAGGCCATCTTGTCCAACCTCCCTGCAGTGAACAAGGACCTCTTTAAATACTGAAAGGCCACAATGAGGCCTCCCTGGAGACTTCTCCAGGTTGAACAACCCCAGCTCCCTAAGCCTGTCCTTACAGCAGAGGGGTTCCAGCCCTCTGACCACTTTTGTGGCCTCCTCTAAAAGAAAAGGTTGGAGCATATGATCCCTGGTATTCTGTGATTCTGTGGTCTTCAATTAGATCAGGTTGCTCAGAGTCCCAAACAGTGTTTCCAGGGATGTGGCATCCACCACCTCTCTGGACAACCTGAGCCAGTGCCTTACCATCATTACCTACCCACACAGAGAAAGGTTCACAAACATGGGGACACAAAGTGACAGTTTCTTATAGCTAGGAGCAAGTTTCCAGCAGGGAATCACAGAATGGTAAGGTTGGAAGGGACCTCAAAGATCATCTAGTTCCAACCTTCTGCCATAGGCAGGGGCACCTCCCACTACTACAGGTCACTCAAGGGCTCATCCAACCTGGCCTTGGACACCTCTCTGGGCAACCTGTGCCAGTGTCTCACCACCCTCACTGCAAACAACTTCCTCCTAACATCCAGTTTGAATCTCCCCTCTGCCAGTTTAAACCCAGAAGTGGGAATCTGTAGGAAAAGAGGCTGAGCAGCCACTGAAGCTCCAGAAATGTGAAATCTGATTTGTATCACTAGCAACCAGTTCAGAATATTTTTTGCATTCGATGAGCAAACGTTTCTCTGCTCTCCCATCACCTTCTCCAGATGAAACATTTCACAACCCAGCTGTTGTATAAACAGAAACCAAAATATTTTCCTAAGGTGTATCACTGATCCCACTCAGGGCCCCTAACTTGTCATGTATTTGTCTTACCTCACTATGAGATAATGCACACCTCAGGTCCAAGCTACTGTCTGATAGCTACTTGTGCACAGGAGAAACAAATCTGACTTCCAAACACCAGGTATCCTCTGGGTGTTTGGGAAGAGCCCACAGGGTGAATTCTGTTTTCCAGGCTGGATGAGGCTTTGAGCAGTCTGGTGCAGTGGAAGGTTGGAACTAGATGATCTTCAAGGTCCCCCCCAATTCAAGCCAATCTACGTTTCTATGACTCCTGCCCAGCACATGCCTGGCAGTGCCCCAGCTCCTGCCCTCTTTTCCCTTCTCATGCCCCTGCCCAAAGCTGCCAGCCCCAAGCTGCAGTGTTCACAAGCACAAAGCATCAGTGTTTTGGAGCTGCTTCACAGAGAACAGAATATTGAAGTTATTTATGGCAGGGGTCTCCATGTCAGTGATGTTAACTCCTTTGTCATACACCCACCCTGTAATCAGCTTTTCCTTAGGGAATAACCAGGGAGTGATGACTTTCTAACACCACTTGAGGCTGGACTAGATGACCTCTAGAGGTCCCTTCCAGCCTGGACCATTCTGTGACTCTATTAGGCAAATCTCACTGTGTTAACACCCACAGCTTATTAGCAAGATTAACATCCAGTTAATTAGGATTCTACCTAACACTACGTGCACAGCCTGCTGGAATCACAGAGGCCTGACGAGTATTTCACAAACAGCACAGGAAGGTTTCAGGTATCAACCCAAAGTGATGGAAAAATGTTTGGAGCAGCAGAGAGGCTGCCATGAGGATACAGCACCATTAACATCAGGAACTGGTTAGGAAAATTACTCTTGCTACTTATTAATGGAGTGGCCAAGAGCAGGGAAAGGAGGAGGGATTGCAAAACACACCCAGAGGGCCAAAGCCTCAGCCAAGGGAAAATGAGTTATCAGCGCTGATATAAAGAGTTTTATGGCTTACACCAGGGAAGAGCTGGAACATCAAGGTTTAAGTAACTCATCCAAGGTTACTCTACCAGGCCCTCCAAAACCCACTCTTCAGTCTGAGGACAACCCAATGCAATGCCACATCTTCCTAGAAGGTATGAAAACACAGACAAGACCTCCAGAGCCACCGAGCCCTGCCCTGGCCAGGCAGCAGTTCCCAGATACCTTTCCATCAGCTCCAGGCATTTTGGAAATGGCTCCCTCCAAGTCTCTGGATCCCTCCAAGAGCAAGAGGAAAATGTGCTTCTTTAAGGGTCCAGAGAAACTTCACATTTGATCTTTAGAAAAATAATAAAAAATTCAACCCCCCCCTTAAACGTGTTTCCTTGTAAGCCTTCCAAGTCCAGCAAGATAAATTCTTTTGGCCTGATTTTGAGCTCACTAAAAGCATGTGCCAAGTTGCACGAGCTAAGTTATCTCAGCTCCAAGCAAGGACTGGACCTACAAAACACTGAAGTCTCTGGGCCCAGGCCAGCTTAAGCATATACTTAATTTTAAGCACGCAAGCAGCCCCAGTGACTTCGATGGTATTGTACACACATACACACATATATAGATATGCTGAAAGTTAAGTGTGTGCTTAAGTGTCCTGCTGGAGAGGGGCCAGAGCACTTGGTGACTCACACTACCAATATCTGATCTCCCACCAAACCCTGTCCAAGGGAGGGATTTCACTCCAGCCAGGCAGGCTTTGGCAGGACCAGGCAGGACGCAGCTGGTCAGGAGCCAGCAGAGCCATCCTCACTGTCTGAAGTTCTCCTCTGCACACACTGAGGAGGTTTTGCCCTTGTCACTTACATTATCCATCAGACATCTGGTGGCTGGATAAGGCAGAGCGACATCGCAAGGTGAGATGATGGAGTGAAAAAATTATTGCAGCTGGCACGTCCTGGCCTGAGGCTTTTGGCCATTTAACTCATCTCCCTCTCATCCTCGGCAAAGGCTGCACTCCAAGGGCAGGAGATTTACCCTTCCGCACGCCTCGTGTTTGCGCCTGGCCATTTGCAGGAACAACTCCACGCGCAAAGAGGAGGCAGGCAGAGCTGCCTCCCCGTTTAGGGCTGAAAGCAAAGCTTTTAGGAACAAGCAAGAAGTGCTGATAAAACCCCAAGTCATACAAGGACTGGGACTGCCTGGAATAACACCACTGTGCTTCCACTGACAGCAGCCTCCTGAGCTCCTCTGAGAGGAACCACAGAAGGTGACTGGAAGGGTGTGTCTGGAGGGCACTGTTCTTATGGGGGCACACAAAAGCTTGTTAAAGCCACTGCCAGTTGCTCAGCAAAGCTCACTTCAGGTGGACAAGGTTGATGGATACTGGTGAAGATGCTGACAGAGGGACCACAACAGATACTCCATCCTCTGCAGGTTTCTGCTCTGCTGGCTGTTGTCCATGGGGAGATGCCTCACTCCAAGATACAAGCAAGATACTTCCCTCTGGATCATTGGGATAAATGGATCACCCCACAAGCAGAAAAGGACAGAAGTGGCTGCACCAACCCAAACAAATGCCAGCAAAAAAACAAGGAAACTCTGATGATGCTGTTTATGAAACTGTGCTCTCACTTGGAAGCAAAGAACTGGACTTCCCTAGCCAATTTTCTTTTTTGTTCCACCAATACAACCCATTTTGGAGCACAGAGGACAAAGACCTGCTTTGCTGTGATTTATCACAGAATTGTTTTGGTTGGAAAAGAGTTTTAAGCTCATCCAGTCCAACCATTCCCAACTCTTACCAAGTCTGGTGCTAAACCATGTCCCTCAGCACCATATCTCTGTCTCTTAGAAACATCTCCATAATGGGGTTTTGACCACCTCTCTGGGGAGCCTGTTCCGTTGTTTCAGATCCTTTCAGTGAAGAATTTTCTTCTAATATTCAGCCTAAACCTCCCCTGGTGCAAATCGAGGCCATTTCCTCTCATCTTAAAACAAGAAGCAATGAAACTTAATTTGAGATTAACCATTCGACCAGAGGCTACCCAAAACCCAAAGGCATCAGGTACAGAGAGAGGGATGGAGGAGTAATTTCAGTGAGAGAGAGGGATGGAGGAGTAATTTCAGTGTCTGGAAGTCCAAATTCTTGCAGGATACTTCAGATCCTGTCCCTGACCCTGTCTGGTAGATTTTCCCGGATCCAGAAAGAACCACTCCAGTCTTCCCAGCTCCTTGGCCCCTTCCCAGCACATCTGGGATGATTGAAGTGGGTGTTTCTCTCTGCCTGCTTCCCCAGGAGAGGCTGGGTCAGGCAGTCAGCTCTGCACACACTTTGTAGCACCCTATAAATACACTGTACAGCACCAACTGGCTTAAGGACCCCAGCAAACATGGGACCACTCACGCCCAGAGATGCAGCTGCCCCATTACGCACAGCCCCACAGGGCAGGGAGGAAAAGTCCACCTCTCACCAGGGACCCCAGCACCTAAAACCTGCTACCACCACTCAAACACTGCAACAGGCTGCCCAGGGAGGTGGTTGAATCCCCATCCCTGGAGGTGTTAAAGAGACTCAGAGATGTGGTGCTGAGCACCAGGGTCAGTAGAGTTAGAGAACGACTGGACTCAATCATCTTAAAGGTCTTTTCCAACCAAAACAATTTTATGATTCCATGACCTTCTGGGTTGCCATACCTAAATCCTCCTGTGGAACCTGCTTGGCTCCATGTGACTGGTTTGATGGCCATAACCATGCTGCTTGCCAAGGCAAGATGGCCTCAGAGAGCTGCAGACTGCCATTCTTGTGAGCAATAAATATTCCACTTAAATCAGGGCTTGTACATATTTGAAAGCATAAACCTGCTGCTCATAACTAAAGGGAATCAAAAGGGAAGATTCCATTTTTTATGCCAGAAAGCTAACCAAATTCTTCAGTGTCTTATAAACAAGGATCTATCATTATAAACTAAGTTCAGCACGTAAAAACCCAGAGATGGAGTTTATTGTCTTTAATGGTTGAGAAATGACAAGGGTGTTTGGCTGGACAGGAATTTAGTATGAAGCAGTTCTGTGCAAGGACCAAAATCTGCCTTAAACCAAGAAAATCACTGTTGACAGATTTACTGTAGAATTAAGCTGCTGTGAACTCTCACAAGTGGGGCTAATCACAAGATTCTGGGGAATTTAATATGGAAAAGAAATGTGACTATTAGGGAGAAGCCTACAACTTAGGGAGAAGCTGATCCTGCATCTTTTCCAGGCTAAAATGAAGAGCGAAGCTACTGATGCTTGGCAGAGGGATTGCTGTCTGACAGCCCTCTGAGCCACCTCCCTTCTGTCATCAGAGTGATCATCTGTGAGCCCATCAGAGCAACACCATCCCACCCTTGTGCCCCAGCAATCTTCCCAGCAGCACAAAGCCATCTACAAGTAGGCTTGGTACAATGTGTCAGGAGGGAAACTTGCTTTAAAGCCAGAAAGAAGCAAATACAAGGAGGTGAGGCAGTGAGTGTCACTGGAACAGGCTGCCCAGGGAGTCGCCATCCGTGGAGGTGTTCAAAAAACATGGCACTTGGAGACACAGTTTAATGGCCACAGTGGTGTTAGGCTGATGGTTGGATTTGTTGATTTAAAAGGTCCTTTCCAACTGAAGCAACTCTCTGATTTCAAGATCCTAAGACTCAAGCAGTCAATGAAGATAGGAGAGGGATGTGCCAGGTCTGCTGATGTTGGCTGTGCTAACACAAGGTGAAGTATTTCCTACAGTGGGCAAGCTCAAAGGTGGAAGCTATCCAAGGGGAAAACCCTGGATAGCAGCAAAAAAAAAAAAAAAAAAAAGTGACCCAAAACTTGCCAAATGTTTTAGTGCTCTGCTGAAAGATCAAGGTGAAAGAGCCTCTGCTCTGGAAGTCTTGGAACAAAGACAGACTTTCCTGGAACACAGCACAAAGCTCTTCAAACATCAACCCAGCATCTCAGCTGTGAACTGAAGAAGTAACAATCATCATTTTACACAGAAGGAAAAAGGGAAGAGGGTAAAAAAAAGAAGTAAAATCTGGTGCCAGTTCCAGGTACTCTGACATCCTAGCTGCAGATAAACTGAAATCAAAGAAAAACACCAAAACCAAACCAAAACACCAAAACCAAAACAAGACAAAAAGAGAAAAAGTGGGACACAAGACGAAGCAAAGGAAATATTCTGAAGTACAGTAGGTGACCAGACTGGAAATGTATCCTGGGAGAAGTAACTTTTCCTAAGCACACATTGATTCATTGAAAGGTCAACAGAGGCAGGAGTTGTTTCATATATGGAGCAGAGATGCAAAAGGTATGTTTGAGCACGTTCAAAGCACCGAGGGGAGCGGTGCTGCAGCTCTGGTGTCTATCAAGCCGTGTTTATTGATGTTCTTGCTAGCTGAGGGAAGGTTTGGGAACATGGATCATAACACCCTTTTTATACCCTATAAAAGTACACTGCAAAGTGATGAGAAATGAGGATTGCTGAGCTGTGCCAGGCCAGTCCATTAGAGCGTACTTTTCCGTGAGGCTTTTTACAATGCAGAGAGTTAAGTCTTTGCTCGCTGTGAAAAAAATAAAATTGGGACCCCTCCAAAGCATATGTTTCACAAATCTCCAAAAAGTGGAAAACAAGATTCCAAGAGGAGAAGTGTAGGAGGTGCAGTGTGAGAACAGAAGTTCAGGACAAGTTTCCTGTGTATCCCACCTTGGGGACAGATGGGGCTGGGGCTTCCTCCCTGAGCTGTTTGCCCCATAACTGGTTTTAGGACAGGATTTGGGACTGGATTAGAAGTTGCCCTGCAATCAGAGAAGGTTTTAATTGCATTCAAAATGAGGCAAAAATAGAGAGGTGTTTAAGATCACTGACATTTTCTGCTTAATTGAGCAGAGAACTGCCTGCTCATTACAAGGGTGAGAATTAGCATTTGAGCACCTTGTTTCTCCAAGACACTTGACCTTTGCAGCTCTGCAAACTGAGAGACTGGCTAATTTTCATCTAGTTGGACACCATTTGGAAGCAGCTGAAGAAGTGGGACACGCTGGGGGTGTTCTGGTGAAATATTTAAACTGGAGAGTTGTCACTCAGCTGAAGGCTCCTGAAGCCCTGCCACGGCACAACGCAAGGTCCAGAGATGATGAAGACCTTCGAGTGCATAATTCAAACTGTTTTCATGTCAGCTTTAAAAGTCACTCCCAAATCCATGCTCACATCTAAACAGAGGGCAAGGGGAAGTATCACCTGAAGAGGTTACATCAGGATGAGCTCCTTTGTGTAGGTACAAATAACGCTGCAAGGATTTCCTTACTGAAACCATTTCCAACACACTGCATGCTGTGGAAGTCAGAGTGGGTGGAGAGAGCAATGCAAGTCTCCAGCTTCATCTCCAAGCCTTGCTGACACCACTCTGAGCAGCCCAGTCATTTGTCCATCTTTTGCTTATTATATAGGTAGAGAAACTGAGGCATGAGACAATACCTGACATCAGTTGTCCAGAAATAACTATCTGGGAATGCTCTGAGGTCTCAGTAGCAGGGCAAGTGCATACCACTGCTGACAAAAGACCCCCTGTAACTATCAACATGACTTTAGAACACCTCAAAAACCCAAACCAGAGGCGTCCTGTGCCCATCTACCTCACAAAGCTGCTGTATTTCAAACCATCCTGTTGTTAAGACAGAGAATCTGCAAGGCCTCAGCTTCCAAGGGCTGTGGGATCCAGTTTTAGGCAGGTTTAAAGAACCCAACCTATCCAGTGAAGATACACAGCCAAAGCTGAACTGGAAATCTCACTGTTCATAATGAAATTCACCTCCATGCTGAGGAGCAGGCACAAGGCCAATATACCATTTAAGACCCATTTCCCAGGCTTAGTAAGACTTAAGTGGTGCACAGACCTTGGGTGAGCTTTTGGCACGGGAGGCAATTTTATCCATAATGAACTAGCAAGAGCCCAAAAGGCAAACTTCTGCAGGACCTTTGACAGGATGTCAGCTACAGAAACATAATCCAACAGTCTTGTAGCCACGAGTCCACCTACTTTCCTCACATAAATAATAGGTCCAAGACAAAGGAAGTGGAAATTAGATGCTTGTGGTGAATTGCAGAGAGCCAAGGACCTTATAAGATACCCAGTACTTACATCTACACTTAATTAGGAGTGAAACTGCAGACATGAGACCTCAACATGTGGTATTCACATGTGGGCTCAAAAATACTGTCAGAGCCAGTTTTCTTATGGTTCAAACTCTGAGGAGATGATGCAGAGGGAAAGTTTGGAGCTGCCTGATCGACAACCCCACCATGCTCTACCAGCTCAAAGGCAGGGGTGCAGCAGATGCCAGCTTTTGCCCTTGCACCCTGTGCAAACCAGACAGTTCCAGTGGGGTCCCGAGATGCCTGCTGCATGTACTGATTGAGCACCCCAACCTAAACAAGAAGAAATCTGAAATTCAGATGTTAAGTGTCAAAACTAATAGGAAACAGGATGCAGCTATAATGCAAATCCAGTGGTCCAAATGCTGGTCTCAGTTATGAGCCAGCGAGTCCAACATGGGAGCAGGGAAAATGCATCCTGGAGCACATTAATGAAGGATTTTGTCTCACAGACTTAAAAATAAGCCTGTAACTTTTCCTGACCCTCCATAAAATCCCAGCAAGAGTTTGTCCAGGAATAGACACAAAACTGCTTGGTATTTTGACATGACTCGACTTCAGAGATGCCTACAACAGGGTCTGCTGGTGAAATCCCAGTTCCACCAAACAGGACTTTTTCACTCAGTGTAGGGAGGGTTTCAACCACCCCCAAAATTCTTACAGGAATATAATTTGTCGAAGAGGAAAACACATTAGACCACAAATCCTTTCTAGGCTTTGAGGAGACCTTATAGTAGCCTGCCAGTATCTGAAGGGGGCTAAAGGAAGGCTGGGGAGGGACTATTGACAAGGTCTTGCAATGCCAGGACAAGGGGCAATGGGTTTAAACTGGCAGAGGGGAGATTGAAACTGGATGTTAGGAGGAAGTTGTTTGCAGTGAGGGTGGTGAGAGACTGGCACAGGTTGCCCAGGGAGGTTGTGGAGCACAGAAGCACCCAACGTGAGCTTTGATGATGTTGGGTGATTCTGTGCTTCACAACCTCCCTGGAGGTGTTCAAGGCCAGGTTGGATGAGTCCTCAAGCAACCTGTTCTAGTGGGAGGTGTCCCTGCCTATGGCAGGGGGTTGGTACTAGATGATCCTTGAGGTCCCTTCCAACCTAACCATTCTATGATTCTATATAGACCCACCTGGATGCATTGCAGTGTGATCTGGTACAGGTGATCCTGCCCTGGCAGGGGGGAGAGTTGGACTAGATGATCTTTTGAGGTCACTTCCCTAACATTCTGTGATTCTGTGATATTTAAAACTGATTCTAAAGCAGGCACCTAAGTTAATTAAGAGTGCTACTAGGTGGATGTCATCTTCACATGATCTACCACGACTCACATTGCTCCAACACTGCAGTGAGTTGGACTGGCTCTCTGTAAACCAAACCAGAGACATCTGCAAATAGGATTTTAAAATCTCTCTCTCTCTCTCTTTTTTTCCCCCCTGTTTTTCCTTCCATTTAAAACAAAATGATTAAAAGTTGAAGAAACACTTCCATATGGAAGGATCTTACCCCAACAGGTCACCACCAAGACACTTCAAACACAATAAAACAGGAAGTGCTAAAAAAAGCATAGCAGTTCACAATAAAAAAATTTTAAAAAACAGAAAACCCAACCCAAAACCCCACCACCCCAAAACCTTTTCCACAGGAAAAAAGAATAATATAGATGTCACTCTGGGTAGAAAAACCATTTGGCAGTGTAATGTGTCTTTAATCTGCTCTATTTGCTTATTATAGCAAAGGGTTAGAGGAATTTTCAGGCAGTGGCCAAAAATACAACAATGATATCCTCTCTCTCTCCCCCCCCTCGAAAAAGTAAACTGAACTTAGAGCAAATTAATTTCTTCAGCTTCAAGATTTCAAAGCTGAAAGTACCCTCATCCCAAAATCAAAAGGCTACTGTCCACTAAGGGCAGTTTAACTGCTCCAGCCCAGGACTTGTCATGGTTTGTCCCTGCCAGGCTGTGCCAGCCACTGGCTCTGTTCCCCAGGCAGCCCCTGCAGCGCTTGTGGGAGGTGAGCAGCAAACACCCAGCTCAGCTTTTTATATGCTCCTTATTGGGCTTTACAAGGCTAAAGGTACTCTGAGGCGTCACAGAAATAAAGCATCTTAGTGCTCCTTGGGCCTCTGTGCCTGATGGATGTGTGCACAGGGTTGGGAGTGCAGCACCAGGAGCAGTGGGTGGAAGTACTGCTGGCACCGGAGCCAAACTCAGGATTGACTGACGTCAGAAACAAATTGATTTTGAGCCTATCGATTTGCCAAATCGCTTATCAGGTTTGAGAGCCTTTAAAAACCAAGATAAGAGTGAGAGGAGATGGATATAACCCATCAAACCCAGCTCTGAAGGGGCACATTCGTTTTGTGCCCACCCCAATCCAAATGGGGTAGGAGATGAATTCAGTTGCTGTTATTCCTGATGCTCTCAGCCTAGTGACTCGAGTCTTTGGTGATGATAAACCTGATCATTTATAGAAATGCTCTGCCAATTTTCCAGGTTACCTACAATGAGCACTGTGTGACACCAACTTGTGCCCCACTTGTGGCACCAATGGGAATGGCACCAGACTGGGAGGAAAGCCAACAGCATCTCTCCTTCTGGCACTACAGAGATGCCTGGAAGAGCCCAACAAAGATAACAAAAGAAAAAAATAAGCAAATCAAGGTTGTTTGCTCTTGATATGTAATATCCACGAGTCAAAGACAGAGAGGTGCAAAAAGCTTAGTAGTATTTGTGGCTGAAATTAAAACTTTAAAAGCAACTTCTAGCGAACAGCAAATGTATGCAATGACATCTGGGACTGCAATCAGCAAACCGCTTTCAAGAGCTGCCAAAGCAAACAGCCAAATAACAAATCCACTTTACAGATCATCAATCTGGTCGGGCACTTGCCAAGGTAAATAGTACAAGGCTGAAGTTTGCTTTGCAAACCAGTGAGCTGGGAGTAGAGCAAGGCCTGCTTCCAGGACAGCAATACTGAGGCAGGGTCCTCCTAGGGCCGGCGGAGAGGAAAGTTCAAGCAGCTGACATTGAGCCGCTGCTGCGGGGTGCGTAGAAGGATGACATATAACCAACATTAGGGATTAAAAATGGGAAAGAGACTCCAGTTATGTTCATAACTCATTTCATGATGAGGACCATTAGCACTGGTACCGCTCAAACAGAAACCCTCAGATAGAGTCCAGTTTATTGTAACGCTGCTTTGGAGATTGGGCAGCGTTTCATGGGAACTCCAAACCTACGACTGAAAAAAATTAGTAGGAAATGAACCTTCTTTTATTTTCAAATGAGATAAAATCTGGCTCCAACTACCATATTTTACATTTTAGGGAAGAGGATATAAAACATCAAACAGGGATTCTTTTTCTTTTTCTTTTTTTTTTTTTTTTCATTATGGATGCAGGAAAGATAATTTATGGCGGCTGCAAAACATTTATTTAAGCAGCAAAGCCTTTATGTTCTGTATACAATTTACAGGGCTGTAAAAAGAAAGAAGTGAAGCAACTGCAGCCATAACATGTGCATTTATGAATAATAATTGTAAGCCTGTTTTGTTAAATAAAACTCCTGCTTCCAGAGCTCAATCTGCAGCTGATTGGGAAATCCTCGAGTGCGAGCTCAGATTTGTTTAATGTTACACTCTTGGCTGTCAGGTGAAAAAAAAATAAATAAAAAAGAGTTCAAGACAAACTTGCCTGGCAGTGTTATGTCAAGGATGGAGCAGAATCATAGAATGGTAAGGTTGGAAGGGACCTCAAAGATCATCTAGTTCCAACCCCCTGCCATAGGCAGGGACACCTCCCACTAGCAGAGCTCACTCAAGGCCTCCTCCAACCTGGCCTTGAACACCTCCAGGGAGGGAGCAGCCACAACCTCCCTGGGCAACCTGTGCCAGTGTCTCACCACCCTCACTGCAAACAACTTCCTCCTGACATCTAATCTAAATCTCCCTTCTGCCAGTTTAAACTTGTCCCTTGTCCTGGCATTGCCAGACCTTGCCAATAGTCCCTCCCCAGCCTTCTTGTAGCCTCCTTCAGATACTGGAAGGTTACTCTAAGGTCTCCTGGAAGTCTTCTCCAGGCTGCAGAGCCCCAACTCTCTCAGCCTGTCCTCATAGCAGAGCTGCTGCAGCCCTCTGAACATCTTTGTTCAGAATCACCCAACATGATCTTTGATCATGTTGGGTGGTTCTGTGCTCCACAACCTCCCTGGAGGTCTTCTGTGCTCCACACAGAAGGTGCTCAAGGCCATATTGGATGAGGCCTTGAGTGACCTGTGCTAGTGGGAGGTGTCCCTGCCTATGGCAGGGGGTTGGAACTGGATGATCCTTGAGGTCCCTTCCAACCTTACCATTCTATGATTCTATGATTAAGGAAGTTGAACAACTTCCTTATGAGGACAGGCTGAAGGAGCTGGGGCTGTGCTGCTTGGAGAGGAGAAGACTAAGAGGTGACCTCATTCATCTTTATAAATATGTAAGAGGTGAGTGCCAGGAGGCTGGAGCCAGCCTCTTCTCGGTGATGCTCAGTGACAGGACAAGGAGTAATGGGTGGAAGTTGAGGCATAGGAGGTTCCATGTGAACCTGAGGAAGAATTTTTAATCTGTAAGGGTGACAGATTAAAAGAATTTTTAACCTGGAACAGGCTGCCCAGGGGGGTTGTGGAGTTTCCCTCTCTGGAGATATTCAAGAACTGCCTGGATGCATTCCAATGTGATCTGCTCTGCTTGATCCTGCACTGGCAGGTTAGGGGGGGCTGGAGCAGACAACCTTATGAGGTCCCTTCCAGTCCCTGACATTCTGTGATTCTTTGCAAGCCAAACCCCCATTGCTTAAGTGCTGTGTTGATAAACCTAAACCAAATGTGATGCAATGGGCCTGGTGCTTGCAGCAGGAAAGGTGCCTGTGAGCACAGCTGTGATGTGAGGTGGGTGCAGGGGCTGGAGCTATGCAGGTAAATGTGTGCTTACCTCCTCTCTCTTTTTTTTTTTNAATGTGATCTGCTCTGCTTGATCCTGCACTGGCAGGTTAGGGGGGGCTGGAGCAGACAACCTTATGAGGTCCCTTCCAGTCCCTGACATTCTGTGATTCTTTGCAAGCCAAACCCCCATTGCTTAAGTGCTGTGTTGATAAACCTAAACCAAATGTGATGCAATGGGCCTGGTGCTTGCAGCAGGAAAGGTGCCTGTGAGCACAGCTGTGATGTGAGGTGGGTGCAGGGGCTGGAGCTATGCAGGTAAATGTGTGCTTACCTCCTCTCTCTTTTTTTTTTT
>VWZE01000744.1:50718-65102 GCA_013396675.1 Eubucco bourcierii
CTTTTTTTTTTTTTTTTTTGGCATTCATTTGCCATTGTTCCTGGGAACCCACAGAATTCTAGTTTCAAGGCCTTGAGTGACCAAGTCTAGCTAGGAGGCACAACTGCCTGTGGCAGGGAGATTGGAGTAGATGATGTCTGAGGTCCCCCTCCAACCTAAGCCATTCTATGATTCTAATCATTTGACCTTAGGCTTTAAGAACACCCTCACCAAAATGAACACAATTAAAAAAAAAAATATAAAATCAAGCAGCCCAAGCAGCTCGAAGTTCAAAATTAATTTGCAGTTTGTTGTTGTTTTTTTTTTTTTTTCAGTTCAATTCTTTTGGTTGGAAGAGACAACTTTAAGATCAGCAAGTCCAATGCCATTAAGCCAACACTGCCAGGTCACCACAAAACCATGGCCCTCAGCACCACAAGGGGCAACAGGCACACAGTGGAGCCCAGGAGCTCCCACCTGAACACATGGATAAATTTCATTCCTGCAAGGGTGACAGAACCCTGCACCAGATTGCCCAGAGAGGCTCTGGGGAGCATCCAAACCTGCCTGGACATTGTGATTTTGGGCAACCTGCTGCCAGTGACCCTGTTGTAGCAGGGGGTTAGACTAGATTCCAGAGGTCCCTTCCAGTGCTCACCATGCTGGGATCCTGTGATCTACAACGTACAGCTGTGCTCAACACATTGAAAGAGTGCAGGTGACACATCCCTTCAGTGCTCAGGAACCTCTGGTGGGGTTGCCTCCAGCCACATTCAGGCTCCATACCCTCAGGCACCACCAGTCCCTGCTCTGTACCCTGTGGCCTGATCATCATCACCAGTTTTTTCGTTATGGTAAGTGCCCCAAATGCCAAGATTTTAGCTAATCAAACCATGATGAAGCATGGGAACAATTCAGAGCTGTAGTTGGAAATGAGTAAATGGATCCCCCAGGGGCACAATCAAATTCTGATGATGACTCTTTCACACTAATCAAGAGGTCCTGGATTTGTGAGAAGCTGAGTCTCACCAACGTCAGGACAGCTGGGCCAAGATCCTGGTGGGTATTCAGGGCACAGCTTTGAGAGCTCAGTCCTCCACTCACCTATGACATTTTTCTCTTCTCACAGAATCATTTTAGTCAGGAAAAAACCTTTAAGATAGAGTCCAACTGTCAGCCCAACACCACCACATCCCCAAGTGCCATGTCTACAAGTTTTCTGAACCCCTCCAGGGATTATCCTGCCCTCAGACTCCGAAGCTCACTGCCTTATGCACAAGCAAATGCTGCTTTTCCATGCCAGTCACTGTGATGCCAACCCCACCAATGTGCATGTTAGTCTGGTGACCAGCCACCAGCCCCCCACCTCCAGCTCCAGCTAGCAAACGCTGACCCTCAGCTTCCCTCAGTGTGACCCTGGGTTTTATTCATGTGGGTATTTTCTATTTTGGGGAAGTTTTCTACTTCTGTCACACTGAAAAAAAAAAACCCCAACAACCCAGCATCTGGTACCACAACCCAAAGAGATATGGCTGCCCTAAACAGAGAGCTTTCAGAGGCTTGGCAGGATCCCCAGTCCGCGCTGCGAGGAGGAGCTGCCGGTGGCCAAATCCACTGATAAAAAGGATGTGTAACTCCTCACCACTATTCCTGATGGAAACAACTGCAGCTCTCACTGGAGGTCAGGACATACACCAAAACAAGCCTACATGTGTAGCAGATTACAACAAACACATGGCCAAGATGGACTCGACAGATCAAATGTTGGGAGTCGTCCGATGACACATGGAAAAGAGGAGCTGAGCTGGGGGGAAAGCAGCACGGCGGAGCCCACATGTTCAATTAGCAAGAGACAAAGCTTTTGTTGTAGCCCCAAAATAGCAAATAAAAAGCCTGTTGTCATTTTTGGATATCCAGATGTGTTTCATTTCCAGCTTCACATCTGAACGTGTGGGACCTGCCCGAAGATGAAAGAAAGGAAAGTGTGGCAATGGCTGAGGGGTATAATTACATCAAAACTCTTCCTTCCAAACAAGGGCCTGGTGCTCCCCCATGCCTTGCACAGCCCAGGGCCAGCTGCTCAGCCTTCAGCAGGCTTCTACCTGTTTTCCAGAGCAGGGAGAGCATCTCAGCAGAGATGTAACCTCACAAAAATGGTTCCTCCTCTCCCATCTGCCACCAGCTCGATGCATGCAATGAAACAACGCTGCAGGGGAGCCACAGGCTCTGAGGGGAAATTCTAAGTGGCCAGCTAAGGAAAGCATCCACCTTGGTGGGTACTTTGAAATATCTCTGCTCTTCAAAGGATCACACGAGGACCAGGATTTGCATCTCCTGAGCAACCTCCCAGCAGGCAGAAGAGAATGCCAAGCCCATGAGCCACACAACAGCTACCTGGCCAGAGCCTGCATAAAGAAAACACCACTCAATATCCAATAAACACAAGCTACTTAGGTAGCACTCAAACAAAACCAGATGGTCTCATCTACTGCAGGTTTCCCTTCCACCCCCCCTCCCCCCCATTATTTTTGAATTTAAGTTATGCTCAAACAAGGACCATTTGTCAGTGATGAGACCTCCCAGATGAGGCTTCAGGTGTGCCACCCTGGTCTGATACACTAAGGCAGGAGATCATTCTAGCAGCCTTTAGAGAAGGAGAGGTGAAGCTCTGAATTCCACTGCCACCCCTGCAGCACATACCTCCAGCAGAACACTTTTAGTTATGCCTTATCCTGGTGGTCACCAACACCATCTCCAAGCCTACACCTCCCAAGCAGCAAAGTGTTTATCCTGCAGGCAGGGCTGTGGGGCAGTATTATTATCTCTCCTTCACAAATGGAAAAACTAAACCATGCAGAGATTAAGTTACATGCCCAAGATCACCCAAGAAGCCTGTGGCTGAGCTGGGATTAGACCTTGGAGCTCGCCAGCACTTGCCCAGCTCTCGACCACATCACCATCCTTCCTGAATGCTTTTATGTAGTTATATTTATCTTTATGCAGGGTCATCTTGGCTCCCATTATAAAAAGCACATATGGTTTCCAGTCCTCAAATTGCCTGGGTAAGGGTTAAATATTCAAATATAATGTTATTCCTGGCATTTATGGAAAAGTTTCTCAGTGCAGATTCCAAAATCCCATGGCTTTTTTGGAGCTCCTGCTCCGTCTCACTGATAGTTATAAACTGCTTTGTCACATCCATGCCTGTGAAGTGATAAAATTGGAGTGCTTGAGCCAAAGGAGGATGAAAATTGGGCTGCAGGAGGAGAACATGGCCACGCATTTGCATTTGCTAATGCCCTAACAGGAATTTTATGATGGCACAACTGGTATCAAGAGAATTACAGGAAGGAGGAAAACCAGGGAATGCTGCTGCAATAACCTGTGCACGCCCAGTTTAATCCCAAGAGCTCAAATTCCTTGTGTTAAAAGTGTTTTTGCCATAAATTCTCAAACCATAAACCCCCTCCCAGCTGCAGCCAACAGCTGTAGTACACAAAAGGTTAACCAAAGCAGAAATGACACTAATAACCACCCAAGGGAAATGAGCACCTCTTGCCACTACAAGCTCATGGGTACTGTTGCTAAAATTATTCCTAAAAGACAGTTGGGTTTGATGGTCTTAGTGGGTTTTTTCCAACCTTAATGATTCCAAGATTCTGTGAAATCCAAATGGCAAAGCCACTTGGACTCAACTGTACTTGGGATCTATTCTGGGCATGGTCTCCACCTGGGCTGTGTGGTTAAGCACTTTATTCCTGATTCAGCTAAGCCAGAACTGCCACACTTTGTCTCAAAGTCCTTTGGTTGCCTCTAGACCCTCCCAGAGTAACCATTCTGAGGTTTGTAGATTCATAGAATGGTTTAGGTTGGAAGGGACCCTGAAGATCACCCAGTTCCTAACCCCTTGCCATGGGCAGTGACACCTTCCACTAGCCCAGTTTTTTCAAGGCCTCACCCATCCTGGCCTTGAACACCTTTTGGGAGGGGACATCCACAACCTCCCTGGGCAATCTGTTCCAGTATCTCACCACCCTCACTGATCCCAAGAAAGGGGCAGTTAGGTCTTGCCCTTGTGCTGGGGGTAGAGCAGACAGACATAGGCCAAGGCATGATGTCTGCACAGACACCTTTTACACACCCGAGTGCATCCAAGCAACTTAGTTCTTTTGGTGTTACTCTGGTGTGTTGTATTGCTGTGTGTAAGGACCAGAAAGAAGAAGAAAAAAAGAGATACACTATCAAGGTCCATCTTCTAGGTCAGCAGTGATTGATGGACTCTGGGTTTACATCTGATTTTTGTTTCCACTCTGTGTAACGTATAAAAGAGTAACAGGAGTGTGTAATGTGGCTTGCTCCCAGAGAGCAGAGAAGTAAACCCATGCTGGGTTTGCACCGTGCAGTGCAGCCTTGGGACTTGCCCAGCAAGTGCCCAGGGACAGGAGCTCCCTGTACTGCCAGAGCAGAACCTCCAAGTCATAGAATGATAGAACTGTTGAGGTTGGAAGAAGAGACCTTTGAGATCAAGTTCAACTGCTTGCCTAGAGCTCACAATCCCACCAACTCCTGCTAAGCCACAACCACCACACCATGTCCCACAGCACCATATCCATGCCTTTTGAACACCCCCAGGGACAGTGACTGGGCAGCCTGCTCCAATGCCTGATAACTCTTTCTGTCAAGAATTTGCTCCTAAGATCCAACCTGAACCTCCCCTGGCACAACCCGAGCCTGTTTCCTCTTGTCCTGTCACTTGGTGCATGTCCCAGCTGCTTCCCTCCCCAAAACACCAACCCCAGGAAGGTTTCATTCACAGGATCAAAGGATGTTAGGGGTTAGAAGGGATCTCCACAGATGGAATCCAACCCCTGCCCCTGCCAGAGCAGGCCCACAGAATCTAGTTCAGGTCGCACAGGAACACATCCAGACAGGTCTTGAAAGTCTCCAGAGAAGGAGGTTTTCCATCTCGAGATATCATTTCCATGTCCAAGATAACATTCCATGCCACCACGTTTTTCAGCTCCTTCAGAAAGGCTGTGGAATGATCTCTGCATGCACTGGTTGGAGGGCACTGATAACCACCCCCCTCCAGGAAGGAGAGCTCCATGGTTCCACCTAATCTTGTACCACGTGCAGGTCAAAGATGCCAACTTGCTTCTGCAACTGTTCACTTCATTATTTTTAAACAGATCAGCCACAAGATCCATCCAGCCAAAACAAGGAGGAGAAAACACATTCCACAGACCAAAGGCAGTTGGATAAAAACCCTTCCTGTGCTCATTAAATACCGTGTCAGACATTCACCAGGCACCAAGCTTTCCAAAGATCTGCCTGTTTACTCCATCATTACTAATATTCAAGATACATTTAAAGTAAATAGGTTAGAAAAGCATTTGAGCTCATTGCTGTGTAGTGCAGAATCCCAGCAGGCTGAATTTCCTGGTAGAGTGAACTGTTCTGAGGTTCCTTGAAATCTCCACTCCTCCTCCTCTATTCCAGCACTAATACCAGTGCTGCTCTGGTGCAACTGACCTGCTCTTGGGAACCAAAAATCAGTCTGATTTCCTTAATAAACTAGTAACTATGGTCCCAGCTCAGCAGAGGTCCCAAGCACAGCTCCAGGTTGGGTGGGGAATGGCTAAGAGCAGCCCTGAGGAACAGGCTCTGGGGGTCTGGGGTGAGGAAAAGCTCAACCTGAGCCTGCAGTGTGAGTGCAGCCCAGACAGCAACTGTGTGCTGGGCTGCAGCAAGAGCAGTGTGGGCAGCAGGGCAAGGGAGGGGATTGTGCCCCTTGGCTCTGCTCTCCTCAGACCCCACCTGCAGTCCTGTGTGCAGTTCTGGAGCCCCCAGCACAGGAAGGACATGGAAGTGTTGGAGAAGGTCCAGAGAAGGCCACCAAGATGCTGAGAGGGTTGCAGCAGCTCTGCTGTGAGGACAGGTTGAGAGAGTTTGGGCTCTGCAGCCTGGAGAGGAGAAGGCTTCCAGGAGACCTTAGAGTAGCCTTCCAGTGTCTGAAAGGGGCTACAGGAAGGCTGGGGAGGGACTATTGATAAGGGCTTGCAATGCCAGGACAAGGGGAATGGGTTTGAAGTGGCAGAGGGGAGATTGAAAGTGGATGTCAGGAGGAAGTTGTTTGCAGTGAGGGTGGTGAGACACTGGCACAGGTTGCCCAGGGAGGTTGTGGCTGCTCCCTCCCTGGAGGTGTTCAAGGCCAGGTTGGATGAGGCCTTGAGTGAGCTGTGCTAGTGGGAGGTGTCCCTGCCTACGGCAGGGGGTTGGAACTGGATGATCTTTGAGGTTCCTTCCAGCCTTAAAATCACAGAATCATAGAATGGTAAGTGATTGCAACGGTGCTCCATGCCTTGATGACTCCAGGAGGCAACTTCACAGGTTGCCCATCCCTGGCACCATCCCATATCAGGTTGAATGGGGCTCAGGGCAACCTGAACTAGTTGAAGATGTCTCTGCTAAATGCAAAGGGACTGGGCTGGATAAGCTTAAAAAGTCCCTTCCAATCAAACTAATCTGTGACCACTCACGACAGAGGAGCTCCTACTCACCACCCCAGCCAGTGCCAGGAGTGCCCACTCAGCTCTTTGCCTGCCTGGTTCTTCAAACAAAACCTCTGCAAAGTAATCTGAGTGTAATGGTAGCTGCAAGAACATCTGGCACCAAAGTCCAACTGAAAGGTTGCTGCTGCCATGCACTTCCAAGCCCTTCCCTTGTCCTTCACCACCATCCCTCTGCTCCAGCACGCTGTGCACTCCATCCT
The DNA here is from genome assembly GCA_013396675.1 of Eubucco bourcierii. NCBI lineage: Eukaryota > Metazoa > Chordata > Aves > Piciformes > Ramphastidae > Eubucco > Eubucco bourcierii. Next base: position 57,470 of record VWZE01000744.1, read on the forward strand.
GCTCACACACATTAAGGAAGCATCCTGTGCTTCATCACTGAAACAACACAAGGAAAGGAAAGAAAAAAACCCTCCAGACCCCCAAAACTCACAGTAACAGAGCTGAGGGGAAACAAACCATGGGGTTGGAAGGAGAAGGTAGGGTCAGGGAAGGGCTGGGAGCCTCTTAAACTGGCTTTGCTGTGGGATAAGATGCTCATGTAACTACACCCTTATTAGTGTTATTTTTCTAAAGCTGGATCATTTCACAGATCTGCTTTAAAAACATGTCATAAATGAGATCTGCTGCCCTGGAACAGGAATATGTGCCTACAGCTGGAGCCTGAACCAAGCCAGGCTAATTTAGGCCAGCTGAAGACCTAAGACTGCATCACCCCAAACCTTTGCTTCACCAGGTTGAAGGGGGCAAAAAGTCCAAACTGTCCAGGCACAGCTCTTCCTCTCTTCTCTAACTCCTGCCCAAAAGGTTAATTCTCTCAATACTAAAGATTAACCAAAAATTAAACAACCCCTCCCTCAGAAGTGACTGTTTTAATTTAAGGTTTCATTTCCAAACACTTGGAAAATGTCCAGATCTGCAAAGTTATGCCCAAAAATAGAAAGTAAGTTCTGCAACTGATTTTAAAGATCTGTTCTGTTTATTTACTAACTCTACTACTACCACAAGTGCTCTTTTAAGGAATGAATCCCAGGGATTTTGTTGCCATCAGGCCTTGGCAGGGAGGCAACTCTACCTCTCCACTGTCCTCCAGGCAGGTTGTGATGCTCTGGCAGGGAAATGCTGGTAACTGCATAAAGGGATTACCTGGCACTCTTTAACAGGGTGGCAGGAGAGCCCTTTGGCTTTTAATCATAGACTCATTAAGGTTGGAAAAGACCTCTAAGATCATCAAGCTCAACTGTCAACCCAGCACCACTGTGCCCACTAAATCACATCCACATTTCTTGAACACCTCCAGGGATGGTGACTCCTCCACCTCCCTGGGCAGTCTGTTCTCACTCTTGCAGGAAAGAAATTTTTCCTAATATGCTAAACTTCCCCTGGCACAATTTGAGGCCATCACAGGCTCACAGGATGTCAGGGGTTGGGAGGGACCCAAACAGCTCATCCAATCCAATCCCCCTGCCAGAGCAGGACCAGACAATCCAGCTCAGGGCACACAGGAACAGGTCCAGAGAAGGAGACTCCACAACCCCTCTGGGCAGCCTGTTCCAGTGCTCTGGGACTCTTCCAGTAAAGAAGTTCCCCCTTGCATTGAGGTGGAACCTCCACTTTTTACTAGGGAGAGCAGACCAACATCCACCTCACTCCATCCTCCTTGCAGGTAGTTGTAGAGAGTGAGGAGGTCTCATCTGAGCCTCTTCTTCTCCAAACTGAACAATCCCAGACCCTTGAGGCACAGCATTCTCCAGCCTCTGCTGCAGTACCCCAAGTGTAGCTTCAGGCAGGTCACTTCATCTCAGAAGCTGTTTTCCAGCTGTCCCAGCTGCACAGACAGTTAATATCTCCTTGCACTGCACAGCCTAATTCAGCAGTGCCTATAAAACAGTTGGTGCTTTCCACATGCAAGTGTCAGGAGGAGGAGGAGGCTGCTGCTGCTCTTTCAAGGAAATGTTCTGCGGCAATTACATCGTGAGAGACACCCTGGTGCTGCCAAATGACAGTGTTAGGAAAGTATGCAGACAAAAGCCAAAAGAGGAAACTTTTTTAATTATTATTTTGGCACTCAAGCCATGATTCATACTTACAAGTCTCTCTGCAAGCTACTCGTGCTCCTGCCGATGGATGCACGCAGCTCAGGCTGCTGGCTCAGAGGAGTTTGGATGGAGCTGGCACCAGGAGAAGGACAGAATGGTAGGGGCTGGAAGGGGCCTCTGGACATCATCTAGTCCAGCCCATAGCATGTTGCCCAGAATCACAGTGTGCAGGTAGATCTGGAAGGTCTCCAGAGGAAAACTCCACAATTTCTCTGAGCAGGTTGTTCCAGGGCTTTGGCACCCTCACAGGAAAGAATTTTCTCCTTAAGTTTAGATCACAGCTCACAGGATGTCAGGGGTTGGAAGGGACCCAAAGAGATTGAGTGCAACCCCCTGCCAGAGCAGGACCAGACAATCCAGCTCAGGGCACACAGGAACACGTTCAGGCAGGCCTTGGAAGGCTCCAGAGAAGGAGACTCTACAACTTCTCTGGGCAGCCTGTGCCAGTGCTCTGTGACCCTTCCAGTCAAGAAGTTGCCCCTTGGGTTGAACTGGAACCTCCTGTGCTGCAGCTTCCATCCATTGCTCCTTGTCCTATCCCAGGGAGAAATCTCCTAGTTCTAGTTTGTGCCCACTGCCCCTAGTCCTGCCACTGGGCACCACTGAAAAGAGCCCAGCTCCATCCCTGCCACCTCCACCCTCTAGTTACTGATAAGCTGGGAGAAGATTCTGCTCTTCTCCAGGCTAAAGGGCCCCAGGTCTCTCAGCCTGGTAGGAGAGATGCCCTAGTGGCCTGACTGTCCTCATGTTCCTTGTTGGACTCTCTCCAGTAGTTCCCCACCTCTCTCCCCATCAGTTCTCCTGCTGAGTATGTGAAACGTACCTCCCAGTTCCCAGAAGGAGAAAAATGAGCTGGAAAGAGCAGAAGTCCTGCTGCTCCCATAGGATAGCAGTGAGCAATGGGATCTGGGGCTCAACTGGGCTGCCTGCACTGGGCTCTGCATAGCAGGACTCACCCCACAGCTGATCATAGATGACAGACTCATAGTATCACAGAATGGTCTGGGCCCAAAGGGACCTCCAGAGGTCTTCCAGTTCATCCCCCCTGCAGCCAGCAGGGACATCCCCACTAGCCCAAGTCACCCAGGGCCCATCAAGCCTCACCCTGAATGTCCCCAGGGAAGGGGCCTCAACCGCCTCCCTGGGCAGCCTGTTCCAGTGCTCCATCACCCTCACAGTGCAGAACTTGTTCCTAACATCCAATCTCAATCTGCTCCTCTCAAGCTTGAACCCACTGCCCTCATCCTGTCCCTGCAGGCCTCTGCAAACAGCTTCTCTCCATCCTTCCTGTAGGCCCCTTCAGATACTGGCAGGCTGCTACTAGGTCCCCCCAGAGCCACCTCCTCTGCAGACTAAACACCCCCAGCTTCCTCAGCCTGTCCTCTTAGAAGAGCTGCTCCAACCCTCTGATCATTTTCATGTCCCTCCTCTGTCCCTGCTCCATCAGCTCCATGTCCTTCCTATAATGAGGGCTCCAGAGCTGGACGCAGTACTCCAGGTGAGGTCTCATCAAAGCAAAGTGGCAGAATCACCTCTCTGGCTCTGCTGATCTTGAGCCCTTCCCCACCAACATGAAAACTGGACCTTGACCATCCACTAGCCTGTCTTTTCTGACCTTCTCACTCACAGTGTGGTAGCTGGTGGACAAATGTTTGCCAAGCTTTTAAAGACATTCCAGGAATTACAGGTGCCAGGATCTTTCTACAGGATTCAATCAACTTCCACAGGAAGACTCCCATGATCTGTAGCACCATTCCTATAGGAAAAGCAGGAATGTCACCAGGGAGAAGAGTCTGGTAGCTGATGTCTCTGCCACCCTCCTGGGATGCCAGTGGGCAGCAGCAGGACCTGCCCTGCCTTCACCCACCGCAGCAGCAGAGTTTTACTGTTCTGTACCATGTGTGGTTTTGACACGTCCTGCATAAACAATTTATGATGGAGCCAGATTAGAGTTCCAGGGCATTAAATCTTGCACTTCCAGCTTCACAGAAGCTTTCACTGCTGCTGGGCCTAGGGCTTGTTTGGAGTAGCCCAGAGAGGGGAAAAATCCACAATGTTCCCATGATATATGTTGAAGTAAGCTGCTTTTTATTTCAGTTTGGGGAAAGTTAAGTAAAGCAAACCCTCAGATCTAAGCTATGGGATTGAAGGAACAGGTCGCAAGGACAGGAGGAAATTCAACCCTATCCACATGAATGACTTGGGTTTGGTTTCTAAACCCAGATCTGATTAACCAAAGACCTCCATTTTCATCTAGTGACTACACTGAACATAAGCAGACATCAATCACAGGGAGAAAAAAAAAAGAGAGATAATGACTGCGTCTATCAGTGGAAGCCATCACTTCCATGCCATTTGGCAGAGACCTTTTCACAACATCCACATAATTGGGCATCTTGGGGCAGCAAGAAAAGCCTCTCTTGGACATGCTGCTCAACACCAGCCTGCTGCAGCCCTGTGCACTGCTCTGCTGGTGTGAAGAGCCAAAGGCTCACAAGCTTACAAATCACCAAGCACAAATATATCACCAATATATCATAGTAACAGCACAAAACTCTGACCAGACCCTTCCTGAGTCACCAAGCCACTTCTTGTTCTTTTCCCTAGGATTTCACTTGCAGCACCCAACAAGCTCTCAGCACTCTCAGAGCCAGGCAGAAATTTTCAGCCCAAGCCAGACACACAGGTCTGACTGATGCAAAACACAGGCACTCGTCACCAAAGCTGTCCTTTGGGAAGCTGTTTCAACACTTTGCTTTTGTGCTCAGTAAGATCCTTTTCAGAGCTACCAATTGTCTGTGAAAAATCAGAATCTGGAGCTGTGCTTCTCAGAGACTGTAAAAAAAAAATCCAAAGCCCAAGTGGGGAACCCCTAATAGATCAAAATGTCACTGATACAAAATGCATTCTAAGAAAGAATTATCCTGGGGAGGGGAGGGATGCTATTTATTAATCACTCTGATGAACTTCATATCAACACACTGGAGCTGATTTCTCACAGGGACCCTTTTGCTGAGCTGTACCACACGACCAGAGCAGCAGAAGACAGAATCACAGCAACATGCAGGTTGGCAAAGACCCTGAGGCTCACCAAGTCCAACCCATACTCTACAAGGTGCACCCTAAAACACATCCCCAAGCACCACATCCAAACCACCTTTAAACACAGCCAGGGTTGGTGACTCCACCCTGGGCAGCCCATTCCAATACCTGACTACTCTTGCTAGGAAAAAAAATAATTCCTAACATCCAGTCTAAACCTACCCATTGGCAGTTTGAGGTCATTCCCTCTTGTTCCATCACTGTTTACCTGTGAGAGGAGACCAGCACCAACCTCTCCACAAGGTCCTTTCAGATAGTTGTAGACAGCCAGGAGGCCTCCCCCCAGCTTCCTCTGTTTCAAACCAACCAGCCCCAGCTTCTTCAATCATTCCTCCTAAGATTTATCACAGAATGGCAGGGGCTGGAAGGGACCTCCAATGCTCATCCAGTCCAAACCCCCTGCCAGAGCAGGATCTCCTAGACCAGATCACACAGGAACACATCCAGGTAGGTTTGGAATATCTCCAGAGAGGGAGACTCCACAACTCCCTGGACAGTCTGTTCCAGGGCTCTGTCACCCTCACAGGGGAAAAAAATTCTTCCTCATGTTTAAATGAAACTTCCTATGCCTCAGCTTCCACCCAGTACTCCTTGTGCTGGCACTGGGCATCACCCAGCAGAGCTGGCTCCAGCCTCCTGCCACTCACCCTGCACATATTGATGAACATTGCTGAGGTCACCTCTCAGTCTCCTCCTTTCCCAGCAGCACAGCTCCAGCTCCCTCAGGCTCTCCTCCTGCCAGAGCTGTTCCATTCCCTTCGGCATCTTTGTGGCTCTGTGCTGGACTCTCTCCAGCAGTTCTATGTCCCTCTTGAACTAGGGGGCCCAGGACTGAACAAAGGACTTCAGATGTGGCCTCACCAGGGCAGAGCAGAGAGGCAGGAGAACTTCTCTCAATCTACTAACCACAGCCCTTCTAATTCACCCCAGAACGGCATTGCCCCTCCTGGCCAGAAGGGTCCTTCCCCATCTTCACTGCCCTCTGCACTGGCTCCAGCACCTCAACATCCCTCCTGTACTGAGGTGCCCCAAACAGAACACAACACTCGAGCTGAGGCCTCACTGGAGGGGAGCACAAAGGGACACAACAAGACAAAACTCTCCCCTTCTTGTGGCCTTTCTGTCATTTAGGAAAACTGAGTTAAAGGTCTCAATACACTTAGCAAAAGCAACCCAAAGCCCAAGCAGCCAAAACCCAAGCAAGCCACAGCACAGTCTGCTGCCCAAATCCTGCATGCCCAAAAGGCTTTTCACAGTCGCCGTGAGCCAGTGCTTCTGTTTGCCACCTCGGCAGGGACACCCCACCCAGAAAAGGACTTCACTTCTCCCTTCTAAAAATGGGCTCTGAAAAGGTGGGTGAGAAGCAGCCAGGACACCCCCCCCACCTGCTCCCCACGCAAACAAAGCCACCTTGTGCACAACACCATCACTGCAGTGCTCTTTCATGAACTCCAAATTCACTTCTTTTAATAAAACATGCGACCTGAGCCATCTGACATTTATTATGCTTAAGCAACATAAAATGGAAAAGAAACATCTATGACCAGAAACAACCCTTCCACTCACTTTTATTGCCAAGGGTCTGAAATGCTTTCCTTTTTTTTTTCCTTTTTTTTCCCCCTTATTTTTCTTTTCCTTTTTTCTTTTCTTTTTTCCCCTTTCCTTTTTTCTTTTCTTTCCTTTTCCTTTCCTTTTCCTTTTTTTCTTTTATTCATTTTCATTTTTTTTTTAAACCTCTTTATTTTTGCTCTTAACAGAGCCTCCCTGCTCCACCTTGCTTGCTGCAATATTGCAGGAAATTCCCTGAAAGAAAGTCTAATGTGGATTGCAGCTGTGTGGTTTAAAGCTGAACAATCCCTTTAATTTCAGGGTTTCAGGTTGGAAGAATTGTTCTTGTGTCCTGCTGCAAAGCTGCAAATGTTTTTTTTGCTCCTTCAGAAATTGTTTCCTTAGCAGAATGAGTGAGCAGAGAGAAATGCTGAGGGGACTCGAGCATCTCTTATGAGGAGGTATGAGGTGAGGCCCTGGTGAGGTTTCACCTGCAGCACTGTGTCCAAGAAGGTTAAGAAACTTCTGGGAGGGATACAAAAAAAGGCTCTGAAGATGATCAGGGGACTACAACATCTCTCTTTTGAAGATGGTGCTGGAGCACCTCTCCTATGAGGAGAGACTGAGAGAGTTGGAGCTGTGCAGTCTGGAGAGCAGAAGGCTCCCAGGTGACCTTATTGTGATCTTGCAGTATCTGAAGTGGGCTACAAGAAAGCTGGGGAGGGATTTTTTTAGGCTGTCAGGGAGTGATAGGACTGGGGGGAATGGAACCAAGCTAGAAGTGGGTAGATTCAGACTGCATGTTAGGAAGAAGTTCTTCAGCATGAGGGTGGTGAGAGCCTGGAAGAGGTTGCCCAGGGAGGTGGTGGAAGCCTCATCCCTGGAGATGTTTAAAGCCAGGCTGGATGAGGCTGTGGACAGTCTGATATAGTGTGAGGTATCCCTGGCCTGCTGGATGCTCCTTGTGGTCCCTTCCAACCCTGACTCATTCTATGAAGAAAGGCCAAGGGACTTGGGGTTTCTTAGCCTAGAGAAGAGAAGCCTGAGGAGGAATCTTCTCAATGTTTACAGCTACTCAAAGGGTGGATGTCAGGAGGATGGGACCAGTCTTTTTTCAGTGGTGCCCAGTGACAGGATTAGAGGTAATGCGCACAAACTTGAACACAGGAAGCTCCATCTAAACACAAGGAGGAACTTCTTTACTTTGAGGGTGGTAGAGCAGTGG
>VWZE01000744.1:65166-75877 GCA_013396675.1 Eubucco bourcierii
TGAACACTGCCAGGGAGGTTGTGGAGCAACCTTTGTGGAGCAAATCTTTGATCACATTGGGTGATTCTGTGCTCCACAACATCCCTGGAGGTGTTCAAGGCCAGGTTGGACGAGGTCTTGAGGGACCTGTACTAGTGGGAGGTGTCTCTGCCTATAGCAGGGGGTTGGATCCAGATGAGCTTTGAGGTCCCTTCCAACCTTCCCATTCTATGATTCTATGAACTCTGTGAGGCTGCTGGGTGAGCAGAGTTGCTGTGTCTTTAAGACTGCAACCCTTTGCCCGTGCCCATATATCACTGCTCCATGCTGCGGTGGCTTTTCTGCCTGCTGCTCAAATTTGTCCAATTAGACACGGCCCCACAGGGTGGAATTCAGTGTGAAATGTGTCTACTGATGTCTGCAAATCAAGCAACACAGACATGCTGCTTTAAGGTCTGGAAGTGACAGGCAGAGAAATGCCTGCCCAGCACAAAAGCAGCAGGACTGGGCTGTGTAAAAGCTCGGATCAGCCGGTTAAGGGATTCCCAGACTCAGCTAGGTAAAGTGTGTGAGCTGCCGCCGCACTTCGCACCTCAGGCTGTGCTGTCTCACACCACTGACCCCTCCATGGCGACATAAGTCTCAAGAAGAAGCCAGGATTATCTGTCTAAGAGCCTTACATGTGTCATGTAAGGTCAGGTGCCAACTGCAATGTAAATTAGTAGTTAAGAGTATTGGTAGCTAAACAGATGCTGGGAGCCTCAATTAGAAAGAAAAGTCAGATTATAAGTAATTAAGAGATACAAAAAATGCTGCAGGGACTAAATACCTAAACTGCCTCCAGCATGGGTTGGGTTTGGTTGGGGTTTCCCCCCTCCTTAGTAAAGCACACATTCCTGAGCTCTCCCAGATTCTGCATGAAACATCTTTGAGGACTCCAAAGTTGTCTCTGTGCAGACAAAAAATCCCTGGCATGCTGGTGTCAAAAGCATCAGAAGAGGAATGAGGGAAGCAGGGTGCTTTTATGGGCAGAGTGCAATCCAAGCCATCATTCTGGCTTCACAGCTGCTGGAAAAGGGTGAGCTGATCCATCTTCTGCCATGAACAGGTCTGATGGCTTTTCAGGTACGTGTATAACTTCTTCAGTTTTGGTTTAGATATTGCTACAGAGGAAGACAGCTACACCTTCTCCTTTGAGAAGTGCTCCTGCTGTTGCTGTATCCCCAGCTCCCCACAAGCACTAACGAGTTGCTAAAGACCTCATGACCTGAACCCAGTTTAGAAGCATGAAGACCCATGTTACCTGCAGCACAGAAAGAAAATAAAGCCACTGAGTCCCATATGAAGACCTATGTTACCTGCAGCACAGGAAGAAAATAAAGCCACTGAGTCCCATATGAAGACCTATGTTACCTGCAGCACAGAAAGAAAATAAAGCCACTGAGTCCCATTTTCATAAAACCATAGAACACATCGAGTTGGAAGAGACCCTCAAAGGTCATCTTGGCCAGCCCCACTGCAGTGACAGGGGCATCTCTACCTACATCAGGTTGCTCAGGCCCCATCATGACCTTGAGAGGGGCAAAGTGAGCCTAAATGACACAGCACAGGACCCAGGTGAACTTGCAGACGAGCTAGGAAGGGTCCTGCAGGATCCCACCTCCCCCACAGCTCAATGTTTTCCTGATACTCAGTTCTCAGCACCCTTTCCACGGAAGATTTGCCACGGGGAAGGGGGGCAGTTAAGAAGAACACTTGCTTGATTTAGAGCCACCCAGATTTAAGAACTGTGCTTAAATGCTTTCCTCAGCGTGGAAGAAGTTAAGCAGCCGCTTAAGTAAGTGCATTAGCCAAGCGATTACCCCCGGGAGGTGGTGGCTGCTGGGACCAGTGGCCCCACAGTGTGTGTGGGGCTGGGCTCTTCCACTTCAGAAAGCGTTAAAACATGTGGAAAAGCACCCACTTGGGGTCACTTAGCAGGGAGCTCCAGCTTTGAAGAAGCCACTCACTATTTTTAAGTGGTTCTCTTGGGGTTTTTGTTGTTGGAGTTGGTTTTTTGGGTTTTTTTGGAAGCCAAAAGACTGTAATGGGTTCCTGAGAACACCATGAGACTGCAGGAGCACCTGCAAAGGACTAAGGAACACTTAAGTCAACAGGGAGCTCAAAACTAAGGCAAGCACTTCAAAAACCCTGAGAAAATTCTTCCCAAAGAGCTTTGTGTTTTGTTTTTGCTGTGTTTTCAACCCTCTCCTCCAGGGAGGGATGCTCCATGTTATTTCACAAATCACTCTGTGCTTTCACCACCACAAATGATGGCAGGAATTGACAACCTCCTGAAATGGCTCAAATGGTAGCTGACTCCTGAAATGATGTTACCAGGATCTGTACAACACCTCAGGATCCCAAATGCTCTTAGGCAATAGCCATTAAAAAACCCCAATCCTCTGGCCACAGACCTTGCTCACATTTGATTGCACAGTAAATGATGATGAGCAAAGGAGCTCTAGCAGCAGAAGGGTGGAACTGGAGAAACCACTGTTGCCATCAAATCATTTGGTTAGAAAACACTTTTCAGACTGAGTCCAACCACTACCCAACTCTACCAACTTTACCTGCTTATCCTGCCTGGCAGACAGAACAGGGCAGAAGGGCACCAAATGAGATATGCAGTTGATTTTTAATTCCCCTCAAATCATCTTTGTGGTCAAAGTATTGCTTTTGGCTGTTGCACCAGAAGCAAGAGCCTCGAACTCCCTCCTGTTACACCAGAGGCATCAATCACACAGACAAACACAACTATCTCTGAATTTTCACCTTTTGTTCTAATTTACTTGGTGGGGAGGAAAAAAAAAAAAAAATCTCCACTAAATACATCTCTAGGTAGCTTTGCCACCAGCACAGCCCCTCTCTGTCCAGACCTTAACAGCCTTCCCAAGGGTACAGCAAAGAGAAGCCTCACAGCAAAAGCCATTTGGGAGCAGGCAGGGAGGACGAGCAGCTGGCACAGCCACTGACCACCCTTGCTGCAGGAACAAGCAGCTCTTGGTTGTCAGCAGGAATAGGGCTAATTGAAGACCTTGTCTTCTGCTCACAAGTTTTGCCATAGGACACGGAGCACAACAAACTCCTTTGTAATTTAGATCACAAGTTAGAGAGATGTTACCCTGTGACGGTGAAACTTGTCTTATGCAACAAGTAACAGCTGAATAGGGGTGAGGGAAAGACTGAGAAGTACTGTTAACACCAACCTTTGGAAGGATTCCTGCATATTTTTTGTCACCCTTTTGTCCTTTTTAGAAGCAGTGTGGATAGTTATGGCAGGGTTGGCTACGTTAGCTTATGGACTAAATCCGCCTAGATCTGTAGATGATGTCTTAGGGGGTGAAAAAGATTAATAAGGAATCACTCCAATGGCTTTAGGACAGCTAAGAATCTTAACCCATTTAACCTCCCCTAAAACACACAATCAGATCAGAGGAAGTTGTAGGAAACTCATTTCAAAGACTCCAGGCGACACTTTTTAGGTCAGATTTGCAAAGCTCATTAGAATGAAGGTCTGTTACTTTAGATTTTAATACTAAGACATACTAAGAAACCCTCTTGCCCCATTTAGGAAACATACAAAGCAAAGAATGCAAATTTTAAAAAGAAACTTAATCTTAATGCATGTGTGCTGCCACCAAATCTGAGTAAAACCTTCCTAGCTTATGTTCTTACAGGGGGAAAAAAAAAAAAGGAAGGAGAAAACACATCAAAAAGGGACAACAAATGCCTATTTATTTGCATCTTTTTATCCTTTGAGGCAGCACATGGGATGGAGAGAGAATGTGAGTCTCTGCAATTATATTTGCTCTGGAAGAAAGAGGATCATGTGGACACATAAAAGTTACTGTTTGGTTGGTTGGTTGGGTTTTTGTCCCTGGCACCTCCCTAAAAATCTGTTTTTCCATGGTGAGGGGCTGGAGTTGTGGCAGCTGTTCAGACAGTGGTAGGCACAGCACCAGCCAGCATCCCCTCCTCTCTGGGTCAGGTCCACATGCAGCTATGAAGAGAGGGGAAGGAATGGTGGTGGTCAAGGTTCCTGGTCTCTGTTTTGTGCCACGAGCCCAGATATCATTGAATCATAGAATGTCAGGGGCTGGAAGGGACCTCCAAAGCTCATCCAGTCCAACCCCCCTGCCAGAGCAGGATCTCCTAGACCAGATCACACAGGAACACATCCAGGCAGGTTTGGAATATCTCCAGAGAGGGAGACTCCACAACTCCCCTGGGTAGCCTGTTCCAGGGCTCTGTCCCCCTCACAGGGAAAAAACTTTCCCTCATGTTTAAATGAAACTTCCTATGCCTCAACTTCCACACATTGCCCCTTGTGCTGGCACTGGGCATCACCCAGGGGAGCCTGGCTCCAGCCTCCTGGCACTCACCCTGCACATACTGATAAGCATTGATGAGGTCACAAATGGAAGAGCATACCAGAGAACAGCAGGGGTTGGAAGGGACCTCTGGAGATCATTTAGTCCACCTCTAGCTGATCCCCTTTGTGATAAGGCAGCGCCTCTTAAGTAGAGAAATCAGGACAGAAAATGGAAAAAAGAATGCAGCAGAAGCCTGTCATTTCACAGCCTGATGTGATTGTACATCTCTGGCCAGTTTCTGGTCAGAGGGAAATGCTAGCCTGAGATTGGAATCAAAAGGAAGAGATGACTTTGTGTAAGATCAGAACGACAACCCAGCAAGATTTCCTCCTGCTTTATGAGGAGGCAAGAAGTCCTGTGCCGAATGAGGCGGATGGTTTGGCAAACTTTCATCTCATGGCATCTCCTAACAGACAAAAGGCCTCTGTGATCTATCAAACAGATTCATAAATGCCTGATCAATACATTTGGCATGTTATTTAATTATGATTCTCCACGACAGAGACAATATGAAAAACTAGTGTCACCATTCTGACAGCAGAATAAATAAATAGAGGTAATTGTTGCTTCCACTGATCCCAGATGAATTGTAAATGTATCAGGGCCAGCCTGTGGACCTCAGCTCTAAGGTTTCCTTAATATGATAGAGTTTGATGTAAGGGGTGTCGTGTATCCAATATTTTGCTGCTTTATTAGAACAAAAAGCTCTCAGGGGATTTCAAGTTCAAATGGTCACAAAGTCTCCTCCTCCCCCCCACCCCACTGCAAGGAGAAGCACTGAAATATCTTGATGAAAATGCTGGGACAGTTGGGAAAAGCAAAATGCTAACCTGCATGGATCTGGGAAAAGCCCTCAGCTCCGGAGTTGTGCAAAAGTTACCCCTAGGTGGGGGTGAGTTGGTAATTTTTCTCTACCCTAAGCACATGGAATCACAAAATGTCAGGGGTCGGAAGGGATCTTGAAAGCTCATCCAGTCCAACCCCCCTGCCAGAGCAGGATCATCTAGACCAGATCATCAGGAAAACATCCAGGTAGGTCTTGAATATCTCCAGAGAGGGAGACTCCACAATCCTCCCTGGGCAGCCTGTTCCAGTCTTCTGTCACAGGGAAAAAATTCCTCCTCATGTTTAAACGAAACTTCCTATGCCTCAGCTTCCACCCCTTGAGCTGGGGAAGGGGAGATCTGAACACCTGAGACCTGACGTGCAAACACAGCACTCAGGGCTGGGCTCAGCCTGGAGTTTCTTGCAGGACAAACCTGCTCCCCATGAGAGAGCTGAGTGATTTCATTTGAACTTCAGGAAAGACTTCTTTGCTGTGAGGGTGCTGAAGCGAGCTGCCCAGAGTGGTGTTGGAACCTCTGGAGAGGTTACAAACCCACCTGGACATCGTGATCCTGGCCAGCATGCTCTGAGTGACCCTGTTTTAGCAGGGAGGTTGGGTTGGGTGATGTCCAGAGGTCTCTTCCAACCCCCACCATGCTGGGATTGTGGGACTGTGTGAGTGCAGACATTCCTTCCTGGGGAGAGAAAGCAGTTGCGGCGGTGGGTCGGGCTGAAGGCAGCCAGCACACTTGTGGTCATTATCACACAGACAGGAAAGAATGCACTATCTGCTCCTTTGGCCAAGAGAAATTACAGTTAACATTTAACATGAGGGAACTCACTTCAAAGGAAAGCCAGCTGGGCTTGAATAATGGGAGATGAAAATGCTAACACCAGCACAAACTTGCAGGTGGTCATATTTGGCTGAAAAGAACAGAGCCGCAGTGGAGGAGTCTGCTGCAGAGCAGTGCCTGAGACAGCAGCCATGGCTGCTGGGGAGCAGGGGATGGTGCTGGGGAGCAGCTCTGCTTGGTGAACATAGAGAAGAGCACAGTGATGGCCAAGTGAACCCTGGTGGTGCTCATTTTCACAGAATCATAGATTGGTTCCATCAACAGTTTAAACTTTCATCGTATTTTCCCATTTGCTGAAGAGAATCGTAGATTGGCAAGACTGGAAGGGACCTCAAAGATCATCTAGTTACAATCCCCTGCCATAGGCAGGGACACCTCCCACTACAAGAAGTCACCCAAGGACTCATCCAACCTGGCCTTGAACATCTCCAGGTAGGTTGTGGAGCACAGAAGACCTTCAGGGAGGTTGTGGAGCACAGAAGCACCCAACACAATCTAAGATCATGTTGGGTGCTTCTGTGCTCCACAACCTCCCTGGGCAACCTGTGCCAGTGTCTCACCACCCTCACTGTAAACAACTTCCTTCTCACATCCAGTTTCAATCTCCCCTCTGCCACTTCAAACCCATTGCCCCTTGTCCTGGCATTGCAAGACCTTGTCAATAGGCCCTCCCCAGCCTTCCTGTAATCCCCTTCAGATCCTTCAAGGCTACTCTAAGGTCTGCTCAAAGCCTTCTCTTCCCCAGGCTGCAGAGCCCCAACTCTCTCAGCCTGTCCTCATAGCAGAGCTGCTGCAGCCCTCTGAGCATCTTCATGGCCTCCTCTGGACCTGCTCCAACAGTTCAATGTCCTTCTTACCAGTCAATAGACTGGTTTGAGTTGGAAGGGATCTTTAAATGCCATCTAGTCCAACTCCTCTGCAGTCAGCAGGGACATCTGCAACCAGAGCAAGCTGCTCAGAGCCCACTCCAACCTGAGCTGGAGTGGCTCCAGGGACTGGGTATCTACCACAGCAGTGGGCACCATGGGCCAGTGTCTCACTAACCTCCATCTAAAACATTTCTTCCTTCTAGCTAAACTAAATCTCCCTCTTTTATTTTTTCTGTGACTATGAAACAAGAGCAGAGCTGTGTGGACCACTACCAAAGCACTTCCAAGGGTTTCCATGCAGGTTTTCACAGGAAGTGGACTGGCAAATGAAACAAACAAAGTCCCCAGGCCCAGAGATGATTGACACTCAGCATTTGCACGAGACACCCACCAAAAGCTGCAGAGACTCAGAGAGACTCCACCTCCAATAAAGCACTGTGCCTTGCATGGCTTCATCACAAGAGTCAGAAGGAAAGCCTCAGTCGGTAGGAAACCACTGGAGCAGGTAGATTGTGACTCACAGAACTGTTTCAGCTAGAGAAGCCCTCCAAGACCATGCAGCTCAACCATCCAGTTGGGTTTACTCCTGAAAGCACCCCAGAGATCCTTTTGAGCCTACTGATACAAGCTGACTGAAGACCTCCTTCCCCTGCCAGCTCCTTGCACAGATCAACTGCATTTTAGTCAAACACATCTCCACTGGTTACACCAATGAAACCTGCTCAATTTAACCCAGGTATAACAATACCTGTGGGTATTGGGGGTTGGACCTGATGATCTTTTGAGGTCCTTCCCAGCCCCTGACATTCTAGGATTCTAATTATACCAATTATGACTAGGAGAAGGCACTAGATGCCCAAATCCTCTGCCAATGGGAATTTCCCCCCTAGATTGTTCAGTATTTTTAAAGGCAGCTGAATATTCTTTGACATCTCTGTTGACATTGACCTTACTGGAGAATTTCTAAACAAATAACACCTATAAAATTGGGACAAAAGTAACTATTAATTGCCTGGGTCTGGTACAAACCCAGCAGCAAATTAGAGCAAATTTGTTTCTTCTCCCTCACTTCAGTTTCAATACCAGAGATAAATGGCAAATAAAGGGTGGCACCAGTCCCTAAGGGACCAGATTCCAGCTCTATTAAAGCCAACTGGAAGTGATTTCTACAGGCACTGCACCAGGAATGCCTGGTCTCTGGTGGCTGTTAGATTTAAGGATTGTTTGCAAGAGGACAGAACTGTTTGGAGGTCTGAGACCCTGCAGTAATTCTTTTCATGATGTGATATGCTGATTATTTCACTACAAAAGGCTAGAAATAAAATAAGCCCTGGTTCTGTCTTTCCTTGGGGTCTGCAATAGCTGCTTCCAGCAGTCCATGGGGTTCCTACAAGAAGTAACTACCCGATTTATTTGTGCATTTCTGAATTTCTGTCATTACATGGACATTGCTTATTTTACCTTTTAAAAAAATTGCCCTGCAAGGCAACAAACACTTAATTCCCAGCCAGGAAAAATCAACCTGGCTTACAGGAGCCTCCAAGATTGGTAAAAGTCTGCACATTCAGGACTTGAATTTAGCTGCAGATGAAGCAAAAAGGGTGGGTTCCCCTCCTGCCCCCAGCATCAGCTCCCTGCAGAGCAGGTT
The DNA here is from genome assembly GCA_013396675.1 of Eubucco bourcierii. Taxonomy (NCBI): domain Eukaryota; kingdom Metazoa; phylum Chordata; class Aves; order Piciformes; family Ramphastidae; genus Eubucco; species Eubucco bourcierii. The sequence continues at coordinate 73,757 of VWZE01000744.1, forward strand.
GGAGGTAGATAAATCCTGTGCAGCTTTCTGGATGGACAGAGCACAGTCAGGAATATCTGCAGTGTAAGGGAATGACAACTGGGATGTAAAAGGGATCCTTATACCTATTAATATGGCTATAAAATGATCTTCAGACAACCTTGCAGGAAGCCCCAGGGGAAGGTTTGCTGCAGGATCTGTTCTGAAATCCAAACCATTGTCCCCCTCAGTCAGTAAGCAGATGATGCTAGTTTTAACAAATGAAGCAGGATTAATTTAAAGTATTTAAAGTGATCAGCAATCCTTGGGTTAAAGAACAGATGTCATTTGCTTCTGAGTTCCCATTCTGATGAAAATATAGTGCCAATCTGGGCTCTTCTACAGCTCGGCGTGCAAAGAGCCTACCTGAAAGCCTTGGCTACCTGCTCCACGACCTAGAAGCAGTCACACCAACAGCTGCCACAGATTAATGCAGAGCAAGCTTCAGAGAGATGGATTGAGGAGGTCAGGGAGCCACAACCAGCCATGACATGTGCCATGTATCACTGTCTGCTCTGCCTGCCTCAGGCCCTGCATCCCCACTGCCAAGCGGCAGAGCTCGTCCCAGCGAGCCCACTTAAAGGACTAATAGGTAAATGCATAAAACTATTAAATGTGTAAGAATCCTCTTCAGCAAATGGGAAAATATAATGAAAGTTTAAACTGTTAATTGAATAAACCTCTTAAGGACAGAGTGCATCAACACAGGGTGTTTAGCAGGCAGCCAGTTTGGTTCTATGTTGCTTCAAGGAGGTGTGTGTGACACAGACCTTTGCTGGAAGCCTGCCCAAGACTGCTCACACCTTCCAAAACCCAGACCCAGTGCCGGCATCCTTGCTGTGAGCTGCTTTCCTCTGCTTGCTTTTAAACACAGAAAGCCCTAAAAATGTTTGGAATGTCTACTTCAAGGCAACACACCCCCAAGGTGCTGCTGCCCTGGGTGCATCCCTGCATCTCCTATTGGGAAACTAAAGATGCAGTGAAGGAGCTCAGAGCAAAGCAGAAACTCTCAGTATGGTTTTAAGAGAAGAGGTTGTTCCTGCTGGCCCGAGGACGATGTGGCTTTGCTGATGCTGAAGCCCACAGTTGCTTTGTGAGGCTGCAGCACCAGATCTGCACACAGCTCCACACCATAAGCACATCCCTGTCTATGCAGCGATGTCCAAAGATTTTGGCCTTCCTCAGCCAAGCAAACCTACTCCACAAGACCATCAGCTCACTGCAAAGGCATCCCACAAACCCTGCAGTCTGCTTTCACAGGGCCCATCCTATGGACTGCTTCTGACACACAACCTTGCTGCTGTTTCAGAGGAACACAACCTGTGCTGCAGTGGTGACAATGGAGAGATGTGCTGAGCAGTAACTGGCTTCTCCAGAGACAAGCACTGCCTTTGGCCTCCTGCTTTATCCTCGTAGGAACAAGATTACTGCCTCCTAAAACAATTGCAAAGCTAGAGTATTATTATCCCTTAAACAGTAAAAGAAGAGGGGGGGGAAAAATGATTTATGAAAAATACCATGATCCTTCATAACCAGAGCCTGACTGACAGCAATTGCAGAGACAGTAACTAATCTAATGGTGCATTATAACAGCACAGAGAAGTAGATTTGGTCACTGAACAGAAGTCATTAAAGAGCAGAGCAGCTGGTTCAACAGTTAGGAATTGCTTCTGCCTATCTGAGCACAGGATACAATGAATGTGGGTTGATGATTTCATGTCTCTGTTGTAAACACTAAGACTTTTTGGATAAATCAATGGTTGACATTGACAAGACAGAGAACTTCCCTGGGCTGAGAGTAGCTTCTAAAACTCAGCTTTCCAAAGCTAAGCTAACAAAACCAGTCAGGTTCCATCCCAAAATACACACACTAAAATAAAGGTTTTGCAATGGTAGTCCATAAGAATATAATTTAAAAAAAACTATATTTTATAACATCATATATTTATAATAATAAAAAACAATATAATTAATAAGTATATACTATATAAATAACATAGTACAATTATATGTAATATGAAAATAGAGACAGTATACAATATATAACATATTAAATTTATATATAGTATAGAAATATAATATAAAAATATATATACATTTAAA
>VWZE01000745.1:6805-17844 GCA_013396675.1 Eubucco bourcierii
GGGGGGAAAACCTGCAGGAGGGAAGGAGAGTAACTACAGAGATTAAAATGATTACTTTATTGTTTTGTTTGTTTCTCAGAATTTGAAAGCTGCTCTTAATCAGGGTGTCCATGACACCAGCTCAGTGTTTGTCATGTATGAGCCCAAGTGAAGAGTCGCTGAGCTTGACATTGACTTCAAGCAGCTGTCTGTGTCATACAAAGTGGCCTCCAGAGAAGAGCAATTTGTACTCTAATGCTGCTGTATGCATCTTTCAGCAGCTTTTAGTGGAAAAAGGACCTGTTCACATTCAGAAGTGAAGAGGAGGCAGGAATGGGGAAGTACCAGCAGCACCCCACAGTGACTGAAAGACATTCAGGCGAGAAGAATGATAGGAGACAATTTTCAGCACTAAAGCCTAAGAAGAAAATTTTAATAAGATAAACATTTTCTGAGCTTCTGTAGTGATTTTATGCCCAACTGTACTTGTAGCAGGGAAACAACCATAAAAAATAAAATCCCCTTCTTTTCCAGGCATGCCAATCTAAACTTACTCTAAGGAAAAATACTTAGAGGGAGTGAAGCTATTAAAGACAGGAAGCCTGGCTAGGGTTTCAGGATCTACATCCTGATATCAAGGAATTGACTGGAACAGAGCCAGTAAGAAACATTCCTGCTGAAGCTCAGTATGAATTCAGTATAGCAACAGGGTGGATTCATTGTACTGACCATTCCCTGTCTGTTTTCAGATGAAAACTGTTTCAGGCAAAGATGTGAAAATAGGTTTTGTCTTCAGACTGATCTTGGTAGGAAACTCATCTGTCAGAAGCTTGTGTTAACATTCTTGCCTTCTACATTAAACTCTTTCTTGCTTTTCCTTATTTTGTAAGGGAAAAAAAAAATCTTTTTCTTCTCATATCTCCAATGTTTTTACTTTCTACATCTAAGCATATTTATTTATCACTACTTGCAGTTCCTCATCACATGTTTCTTACATTCATACATCAAGCAGTAGATCAAGTCAGACCATGCTAGATGGCTTCTTAGGTAAAGGGTTGAAGTTCTTCTGTAGCTGTAGTATCTTTCTGATTTGTGTGCCTGATTATCTCAGAGATTAGACTTCCTCACCACATGGAAACTAGTCATGTCAGGTTGCACAGAATCACAGAATGGTAAGGTTGGAAGGGACCTCAAGGATCAGCTAGTTCCAACCCCCTGCCATAGGCAGGGACACCTCCCACTAGTACAGCTCACTCAAGGCCTCATCCAACCTGGCCATGAACACCTCCAGCTGCAAGTGAGCCTCTGGTGGTGCCTCCTGCCGAGAGAGCAAGGCTGTGGTGAAGCCCAGGAGGCAGTGAGCACCACAGCTGGCACAGCTGCTGCCAGGCAAGCAAAGGAGGAGGAGCCTCAAATGCCTTCCCTGGGCACTTGGAACCCCTCCTGGGTTCCATCCCTAAAGCAGAGCAGAGTCACAGATTGCATCAGGCTGGGAGGGACTCTCCGAGGTTGTCTCAGCCAAGCCCCTGCAGGCAGCAGGGAGAGCTCCAGCCAGGGCAGGCTGCTCAGGGCTGAGCTTGGACATCTGCAGGGATGGAGCCTCAAGCACAGCCCTGTGTGAACCTCTGGGGGTTGAGNGAGCTGCATGTGCACACTGCAGGCTCATGTTGAGCTTTTCATCAACCCAGACTCCAAGATCCTGATAAGCTGACCAACTGTAGCATGTGCACTGACAGGTAAGTGTGGGGTGTTGGACCAAGCCTCTTCTCAAGACCAGATGCATCTCCTGTCTTTGTTGCAGCCACTCAAGTCCACACCAGTACCACAGCCCAAACTTGGGACTTCTCTGTAAGGAGGCCTGTGTACACTTGCTATGTGTTGTGTGCTGACATATCCCCCCTTTGTTCTTGAGTATATGTGGGACTGAGTGTGCTGCAGCTTAGATACCAATAGACAGTATGAGCTTGGTGTTGCCCGAACACAGTGTAGCTGACCCACAGACAGAAATGTGGATGCAAATGTTTAGGCCAGAGTGCACTGTGCTCTTCCTTAGCTTGAACAGATCGACTATAAATGCTGCCAGAAATCTTGTGAAAATCGACATGGAATGGTTGGTTTATGCCAAGTAGTAGGAGGGTGATTTTTCTGTGCCTGTTATGTCCTAGATATGGGCCCAAGCAAAATGCATTATTTATATTCATTGCTTGAAGGTTAGATTCCTCCAGCCATTGACATCTGTCTGCACTGGATAGAAGCTGCAACTGTGGCCTCAGCTAATTGTTTCTCTTCATTACATGGGGGGTTTGCCTTTCTCTCTGCTTTCCTGTCTCTTAATGTCAGTGTCAACCTTATCTCCTCTCTTCCCAGGTGTACCAATGCTGTTTGTTATCCTCTGGGGAGCTGTCAAGTACCTTTATGAAGATGAGGGGTTAGTTTAGTTCTGATTTTTTGAGCTGTCTCATTTGTGCTGTATGTGTGCACCAGCAGGTCATTGTTTGCTTTCTGTTCGGTGTGGTTTGCTTTGGCAATGTGCTGAAACCTCACGTAATTGCTTTTGTTTTGGCTGAAGGTCTTGCATAACATTTCAGAAAGGAGCATACCTTTCTTTCTGATCAGAATTTTCTGCATGTCTGGATAAATCTATCTTTTTACAGGTCAAGGAAAGGTATGTTTTATTTTCTCATAATTACAGTATCAACAGTAGAAGCCATCATACCTAACCAAAACTAGTCCTGATGCTGTGCCTTTACAGTTGTGCTTCAGAGGAAGGCAAAAGCCTCCCACAAGATTTTTGCCTGCAGTTTGTAGTGGTTATCTTGTGCCCAGCAGCAGAGATAGGATTGCCTGTTCTTGTTAAAGCTTGCATTATTTAAATCTTCTTAAAACAAAGATGTGTTCTCTGTCTGATTACATTAGTCTTGCTGAAGTCAACTGTACCACATACAAGGCTGCTACAAACCACAAAATAGAATCATAGAATCATAGAATGGTAAGGTTGGAAGGGACCTCAAGGATCATCTAGTTCCAAACCCCTGCCATAGGTAGGGACACCTCCCACTAGTACAGCTCACTCAAGGCCTCCTCCAACCTGGCCTTGAACACCTCCAGGGAGGGAGCAGCCACAACCTCCCTGGGCAACCTGTGCCAGTGCCTCACCACCCTCACGGTAAAGAACCTCCTAACATCTAGTCTAAATCTCCCCTCTGCCAGTTTAAACCCACTTCAACTGTAGAAAGAGTTCTGAAAAATTATCTATGTGTATAATGTATGAAATAGTTTCATAGTTTGGGAGTTTTGTTGTTTGTTTGGGTTTTGTTTTGGTTTTTTTTCAGGAAGAAAGCAGCTTCTTGTTCTCAGTGACAGCCTGGAAATATTTGTGTAGGTTTCTTTTTGGTGAAATAAATAATTTTATGCTATTTAAAAAAAAAAAAAATAAATGCACTATTTATTAGGTTTTTCCTCTTAATTTCTAAATAACTGAGCCACCACTTTTCATGGAGGAACCTCACCCCTCCCCCTTCCAATTTTTCCCCACCAGACATAATCCTTGCTGGAGAGTTGCTCTAATATGAAATTTCAGTATAACCAGAGCCATCACAGATTGATTAACTTTTTTGTCCTTGATGTTTGTGAGTACCAAGAACCAACCTTTTCCCACCCCTAAGTTTCCTTTGTAATACTGAGCAAGTTCACTCAAAGCTACCTTTTCAGGCTTGCACAATTCTAGGATTTTCTGACTTCTAGGTTGAATTGCTAATATTCTATAGCAAGATTGTGGCCATAGCAGTGTATTGTGCATTTGGAAATTGTCAGAGTAGAGAATGTGTGGTCTCTGAAAGGTGATGTTCCATGGCCATATCTTCTCATGGGTGTAGAAAATATATTCCAAGTGCTCACGCTGAGCCTTTTACATTATGTGGTGCTCAGAGACAATTTATGTTTTCTATTAAGGAAAACTGACACTCACTGCCTTCGGCAGACGTTAAAAGGGGCAATTTTGCACATTATTGAATTTTCTAAATCTTGTATAAATATTTGTAAAATACATCAATAAAGAAGCAGCAGCTCCTGTGAAAGGCAAGATTTCTATGCCTTGGGCGGGCATTTGCTAGAGCAGCCAGGAATATCTTTTATGCTGTTTGCCATAACACTGTCACCATGGATGTGCAGTGGGCTGTAAATTTCATTTGTGACTTAACTACTTCCCTAGCTATGAGGAATAACTGGAAGTAAATGTGATCAGGACTGGGAATTTGAGGCAGCCCTATGAAGATAGCCAATTGAATGAAGGACTGGAACCTGCAAGACTTACTTCTGGGCTGGCTCCTGCTTTCCTTACATGTGCGTGTGTTAACTTCTTTAGAAAGCAGTTACTGTTTTAAAATGTGAGCTGTTGGAAAAGTCTTTATGGAGATGATTAACAAAAGTAAAGGCAAGATGTACTTCTTGGTCATTAGACTGTACCAAAAGAACTGGTGCTTACACATTTTTCTTCTTATTTGGAATTAATTGTTGAAGAAAGACTGCCAGGCTACAGTCTTATTTAAAAATTTGAACCATTCAGCTGTACCTCTCCACAGTAAAAACCCAATGTTTTCACTTACAGAACAAGAATACTGGATTGGTAAACAAAGACAGAATCATTTATTTCATTGGGCCAGTTCTCATTGATGGTCCTGAGGTTATTAGTTGCCAAGCATCTTCTGAGTGGTGCTGAGCAAACTGCAAGGGTAGATCCCAAACACAATAGATGTCGGTGTATTTATCAAAGTAGCAATTCCAGAAAGCAGAAATGGACAAGAAATCATATCCAAATCTATCAGTTTTGTTTTCTGGACACTTTAATAGCAGTGATGTTTTAATTGGGCTCTAATGGCCCTTTTTTTTTTTTTAAATTGGAACATAGTTGTATAAGTTTTAAAATGTCTAAAATGGTTCTTTGTTATAGAAAGCAGCTTAATGGATGCATAAATTTAGCAGAGTTAATGTGAAGAATAATTTCTCAGGCTCTGCCACTACCAAGAAATTTAAAACTGCTTCTGCTTCTACTGCAGCTAGTCAGAAATTTCAGCTGTGCTTATTATCCTGTTGACTAATTTTAAAAGATCCATGAAGCTCTCCCCTAGTAACACATACCCATTAAGAATTGTATCAGCTCAGGTACACTGATGGCACACAATAGGTACACCTTCATTCTCCAGTATCTAAAATACAACTGAATTGTGTGTTGAGAGGCTGCTGGTTGCAATCCTATCCTTGTTTGCATTGAAAATAAATTGAAAGAAATAAATGAAATCTTCTCAGGCTTGCAGTACTTGCAAAAGAATATGGAATTGCCACAGCCAAACTGCTTCACTCTTCTGTCTCTTACATGAGTGCCTGTAAGTGTTTTGTATTATGGATTTGTACCACATAGAATCATAGAATGGTAAGGTTGGAAGGAACCTCAAGGATCATCCTGTTCCAACCCCCTGCCATAGGCAGGGACACCTCCCACTAGTACAGCTTATTCAAGGCCTCCTCTAACCTGGCCTTGAACACCTCCATGGAGGGAGCAGCCACAACCTCCCTGGGCAACCTGTGCCAGTGCCTCACCACCCTCACTGGAAAGAACTTCCTCCTAACATCCAGTCTAAATCTCCCCTCTGCCAGTTTAAACCCATTGCCCCTTGTCCTGGCATTGCAAGACCTTGTAAATAATCCTTCCCCAGTCTTCCTGTAGGCCCCCTTCAGATACTGGAAGGCTACTATCAGGTCTCCTCAAAGCCTTCTCTTCTTCAGGCTGCAGAGCCCCAACTCTCTCAACCTGTCCTTATAGCAGAGCTGCTGCAGCCCTCTGAGCATCTTTGTGGCCCTCCTCTGGACCCACTCCAACACTCCCATGTCCTTCCTGTGCTGCGGGCTCCAGAACTGCACACAGTACTCCAGGTGGGGTCTGACGAGAGCAGAGTAAAGGGGCAGAATCACCTCCCTTGCCCTGCTGGCCACGCTTCTCTTGATGCAGCCTAGGACTCGGTTGGCTGTCTGGGCTGCATGTGCACACTGCAGGCTCATGTTGAGCTTTTCATCAACCCAGACTCCAAGGTCCTTTTCCTCAGGGCTGCTCTCCAGCCATTCACCACCCAGCCTGGAGTTATATTAGGATTGTGCCCACCCAGGTGCAGGACCTTACACTTGGCCTTGTTGAATCTCATGAGATTGGCCTGGGCCCACCTCTGCAGCCTGTCCAGGTCCCTCTGGATGGCATCCCTGCCCTCTAGCAAGTCGACTGTGCCACACAGCTTGGTGTCATCTGCAAACTTGCTGAGGGTGCACTCCATTCCTCTGTCCATGTCACTGACAAAGATGTTAAACAGCACTGGTCCCAGCACTGACCCCTGAGGGACACCACTTGGCACTGGTCTCCATACCATATGATTTGCTAGTTTCTCTGAAATTGACTTGCTTATTAAAAGGTTGGGGAGAGTTTTACTTTCCAGTAACATCACTCAAGCTAAATTGAGCATTTATATGTCTTGGCATATTGCTCACATATTTGATTTTGCTTGCTTACAACTTTTAAAAGTCCCTTTGGCCCTGAAACCCAAATATACACACTGAAGGAATTGGGAGTTTCCTGACTTAGTTGCCTTCTGGTTGAAATTAGTACATCATTTTTGAAAATAAGAACAAATAAAGTAGCTGATCTCAATATTGATAGGAGAGAAGTGATAGTGAGTAATGGGATGAAGAACTAGGAAAGAGTTAAATAATAAGAGGAACTAAAATTGGAAGCTCAAGACTAATAAAAAATAATGCAGAAAGAGAAGAGCAGGAACCACACAGGAAAGGTCTGACTCAGACTTCTTTTCTCATTCTAGCCGCATGACAAATTTGACCTTGGTTTTAATGGAGCGAATCTTCGCAATTAACTGATGATAACTCGTAGCAAATTGTGGAGCAGAGCTAGCCATTAGTGGGCAAGAAAGGCCAGTGAGTAGTATCCAGTTGGACTGCAATAGCTGCTATAGTACAAAGCATTCAGTGTTTCTAAGAAGCGACTGCATCTGTTTCCATGTCAGCGTGATGTGCTTTCCTCTTAGTATCCGGTCCTCAATATTTGCTTTCTATCTGCATTGCTGTGACAGAATGAAAAGTTGGAGATTGTAGTAATGTACTGAAACTTTTTCTTCTTGTCTCCTCCTTTTTGCCACCTTCCTAGTTGTTGGACCAGAAACTATAATATGAATTACTGGTTGATCATCAGACTACCCATCCTCATCGCCATTGGGGTGAGTATGGGACGTGCGCAGCAAGTTGGCAGGCTTCCATGAGAACAGGACATGATATAGTACAAAGAGCAGATGTGCACATGACTGCTGTTTGTCCAAAGGCTAATAACCTTTGAGGGTGCTGACATTTTCATTCAGAAATGTTTTATGAAACCAAACTCTTTTCTGTGGCTGGAATTCACAAGCTGCACTTTGTTTGTTTAATTTGGACCCACGCTGTCACGTCGCAGCAGCAGCAACGCGTGATTAAGAGAGCAGCGTACCACAGCCGTCCTCTTAGCTCCTCTGTGCACAAAGCTATGACAGGTAGTACAGGGAGGTAAATGATAGTATTTCAGGTACTGGGCTACAGAACAACAACAAGTGGTGTGGTGTTGTGCAGAAATGTCACGTTCTGAAGCTACAATACTGTGTCCATCTCAGACCTCCAGACCAGGAAAATGGGACAGCTCACACCTTTACTTTCACTCCCCAGAGACATAAGTAAGTTCCTCCTCCTCTGCTTTTAGAGAACTGCCTGTGTTTTTTCTCCAAAGTGATCTGTGTATTTCCAGAGCATCTGTTAGAGTACAATTCCATAGCAAGTAGAGCTGAGTTACTTGGTAAATTCTGCAGCTGCAGAATAGCAGGGTGCACAAGAATCTACCTATGCATACACAAACTATCTTCTTTGAACACTTATGCACATGTGTCTCTTGATGATATAAATCCTTTCTTTGATTTCTCCAGGTAAATTTCCTGATCTTTATAAGAGTTATATGCATCATCATCTCCAAGCTACAAGCTAATCTGATGTGCAAAACTGACATAAAATGCAGGTATGTCGTATGGTGGTCTGACCTTTTTTCATGCCCGCCAAAATGGAAGCAAACTAGGAGGTGCATGAAAGGAATGGATTGACAAAGGTGGTTAAAGATCTCAGGCCTTAGGTAACACACAAGTGTGATGCCACACATTATTATGACTGCTTGGACAGTCCTCAGGAAACCCTCCTGGCAAAGCTAGGGCAGGAGTTACATCTGTGTGTAGATGAACAGAAGGCTTGATCTTCCACAGCTGTCAATTTATAGCCTTCCGTGTGCTGGATGAATATTAATCAGATGTTTTTTGAATATGTCCAGCATATGCAAGTGCTGGATGTTAAGGTCCTCAAATGTGTCCAGAAGATATCAACAAAGCTGGTGAAAGGGCCAGAGTGAAGACACTGCAAGGAGCAGCTAAAGGCTTTGGGCATGTCTAGTAAGGAGAAAAGGAGGCTGTGGAGTGACCTCCTGCTCTCTCTCATTTCCTGAGGAGGGGAAATGGAGAGGAAGGTGCTGAGCTCTTCTCCCTGTTATCCAGTGATAGGACATGTGGGAATAGTTCAAGGCTGTGGCAAGGGAGGTTTAGATTCAACATGAGGAAATTTTTTTTTTTTTTTTAACTGAGGGGGATGGGCAAACACAGAAACAACCTTCCTGGAGAGGAGAATGATTCCCCAAATTTGTCAGAGTTTGAGGCATTTGGACAGCGGTGGAACTAGATGATCACAATGGCTCCCTTCCAGTTGAAATCATAGAATGGTGAAGTTGGAAGGGACCTCAAGGATCATCTAGTTCCAACCCCCTCCCACTAGTACAGGTCACTCAAGGCCTCATCCAACCTGGCCTTGAACACCTCTAGGGAGGGAGCATCCACAACCTCCCTGGGCAACCTGTTCCAGTGCCTCACCACCCTCACTGGAAAGAACTTCCTCCCAACATCCAGTCTAAATGTCCCCTCTGCCAGTTTAAACCCATTGCCCCTTGTCCTGTCATTGCAAAACTTGTAAATAGTTCCTCCCCAGCCTTCCTGTAGGCCCCCTTCAGATACTGGAAGGCTAAATAGTCTCTCCTATGCTATTCTAATTTGGGGGGGGTGGGGAAGCATGAGTGATAGAAATAAAAGCTTCAGTGTTGCTTTTGAGTATTGCTTCTTGTTCATGCCAGTTGGGACAAACTTTCAATTTTTAATCCATAGGATGCTTTGAGAGAGATGTCAGGTCTATCACAGAAATGTGCACTGTTTATTTTTCAGGCTTTGGCCTGTTTGTCTCATTTGAAGTTAAGTATTTCAATGCTGCAGTTCTCTAAATGAGACAGAGCATGTACTTTGGTGTGCTCCCATCAGAGCAGAGAGTTGCCTTGTGTGTTACCTACCTTCTTTACCTCACAAGAAATTTTGGAAATCCTAATGTTTGCTAGAGCTCAAAGGAGAGAAAAGGACTTGTTTTAATGAACTGTAGACTTCACTTTGATTATAATGTTTTGAGGATCTAACATTGAGATGCTTGAGTGTGTCCAGAGAAGGGCAACGAGGCTGGGGAGAGGCCTCGAGCACAAGCCCTATGAAGAGAGGCTGAGGGAGCTGGGATTGGTTAGCCTGGAGAAGAGGAGGCTCAGGGGAGACCTTCTTGCTGTCTACAACTACCTGAAGGGTGGTTGTAGCCAGGAGGAGGTTACCTTCTTCTCTCAGGCAAGCAGCACCAGAACAAGAGGACACAGTCTCAAGCTGTGCCAGGGGAAGTTTAGGCTGGAGGTGAGGAGAAAGTTCTTGCCTGAGAGAGTCATTGGCTACTGGAATGGGCTGCCCAGGGAGGTGGTGGAGTCACCGTCCCTGGAGGTGTTCAAGGTGGGTTTGGACGTGGCACTTGGTGCCATGGTCTAGTCTTGAGGTCTGTGGTGATGGGTTACACTTGATGATCTTTGAGGTCTCTTCCAACCCTTGTGATACTGTGATACCATGGAGGTGAGAAGGAATAGCAAGCACTAGACTGTGCCTTTCAGACTCTCAACAAGGTAGGTGTTGGCCATCTTCTCTACATAGACATGGGGGGACAGGATGGAAATGAAGAAATCTTATGTACAAGAAAGCCCCTGGCCTGAGTCTGTAAGATTTTTCAGGTGAAATGCAGCCAGTAGCTGAATACAGAGCTTTGATCCTAGGAGGAAGTGGTCCGCAGTGGAGTGGCAGGAACAGATAAAACATTGAAAACTATGAAGGTTATTTTAAGGTTGCTATTTTTTATCTTTTAATTTCTTTTCCTGCAATCTCTGTAGAAGGACCCTGAGACACAAAGTGGTGCAGTGACTTAATTAAAGTTGACAACACAAAGTTGAGTCAGAAGCAGAATGCAGAAACAGTGACTCCCAGTGATCATTTCAATCAGTGATCATCTACTCAGTAGTGGTGTGTTTAGGTTTTTTTTTCTCTTTGTGATCTTAGGTTGGCCAAGTCTACGCTGACTCTGATCCCACTTCTGGGGACCCATGAGGTCATCTTTGCCTTTATTACTGATGAGCATGCCAGAGGGATGCTGCGCTTCGTGAAGCTTTTTACTGAACTCTCTTTTGCTTCTTTTCAGGTAGTGCTCATACTGTGCCCATGCAGATAAGATACTTGTAACCTGCCTTCTCTCTCATTAATTGCATGTTCCTTGTTCTTTGTTTCTCAATTTGGCACTGGATATTATAGAATTATGAGTGGAAGGGAAAGGTATGAGGACTGATTTTTAACAGTTAACTTAGATGTTAGTGTGATGCTCTCTTATTTTTCAGTGTCTTAAATGTACCACAATCATAGAATCATAGAATGGTAAGGTTGGAAGGGACCTCAAGGATCATCTAGTTCCAACCCCCTGTCATAGGCAGGGACACCTCCCACTAGTACAGCTCACTCAAGGCCTCCTCCAACCTGACCTTGAACACCTCCAGGGAGGGAGCAGCCACAACCTCCCTGGGAAACCTGTTCCAGTGCCTCACCACCCTCACT
>VWZE01000745.1:20835-40054 GCA_013396675.1 Eubucco bourcierii
GCTGCATGTGCACACTGCAGGCTCAAGTTGAGCTTTTCATCAACCCAGACTCTAAAGTCCTTTTCCTCAGGGCTGCTCTCAGCCATTCACCACCCAGCCTGGAGTTGTGCTTGGGATTGTGCCTACCCAGGTGCAGGACCTTCCACTTGGGTCCCGTCTCTTTTATTCTTTCCTGAACTGAGACATTTTACCTATATTAAATGAGAAACTGATTTTCTTCTGACAGGCTGTATGTGCTCAAGTGACTGTCCTTGCTTGTAGTATGGTCCATATCTTTTCACTTTTGTGGCTCACCAAATCCCTTTCTTTTTCCTTAACTATAAATGATGAAAGTTTTTTGTAAGTCCTAGTACCAGGTCAAGAGTAGGAATTAAGCTAAAAGTGATGTTAGTGTCCTTTTGGGTACTTACAGGAAAACATTAAATTATGTTCCTATTTCAGTCTTTTTTCACCTGGCAAAGTCTGCATTTTCCCTGATATTGCTCAGAAGCTAACGGTAGGGTCTCATCCGTTTGCCTGATATCACCAATGTTCTTTGCAACATGAGCTGGGCTTAATATGACCACTTTTCCTGAAGTTAGTGTTGTTTTCTGCAAGAAATGCTCTAAACCACAGAGATTATGTGTCTTTATACCAGAATTAGTTTATGCTGGTTTAGATTTCATTCTCTGTAATTTTGCTTCTCTTTTTTTAAATCATAGAATGATAGAATGGTAAGGTTGGAGGGGACCTCAAGGATCAGCTAGTTCCAACCCCCTGCCATAGGCAGGGACACCTCCCACTAGTACAGGTTACTCAAGGCCTCATCCAATCTGGCCTTGAACACCTCCAGGGAGGGAGCATCCACGACCTCCCTGGGCAACCTGCTCCTTTCTGTCTCCTTTCTATCACAATGAAAGTACACTTTACTCTTCTACATTAAAAAAAACCCACTGAACACCAGGACTCCCGGATTCTTTTTATTATTACTCCATGTTCCCTTTTCCATTCTGTATACAGACTATTCATTGAACTTCTTGACTCCTTTCCATCTAACTTCAGATTGACTTTTCCTGCACTGTGATTTGTTGAGATGCCTTTCTGTTGCCAAAGTTTGAAGTTTTATTATAAGATTCCAAACTCATCACCACGTGAACAACATCCTTGCCCATTAGCTCTATTCAGCCCAATCAGCTGCTTTGTGAGAAATCTCACCTGTTTTTAACTTCCTTGACCAGCTCTTCCATCTTCTCATACCTCTTCCCTTTCTCTTTCAAAATACTCTACATATTTATTTTATCGTTTTTTCCACTTCTTCCTCTTTCTCATGGGAGCTTTGTTCTTGGTCATTTTTTCCTTCTATAGCTTATTTCAGCTTATTTTTCCCCCCATGGAAGTTACTAAACTTGCTGAAAGACATACAGATCTACTTCTGTGCTGAAGAGCTGTTTGCTTACAAATAAGTCTTAACCTATTCCCTCTGTCATACATTCACAGCTGTCTAGGCAAAAACTGAAGTTGACATGGACAGCAGAGCTATTCTTTACCCTTTTCCTAACCTCTGGAGAGAAAACTAATATTCTGTCATTCAGATCCATTTCCAAGACATCATCTCTGAGACAGTCTTTTGTTCAGGTCTTCCCATATACTTCATCTCAATAGTTCAGGCTATTTGTATCATACCTCTAGGATACAGCATGTCATGTCCAGTTGGAAACTAATTTCCTCCTTTTGATTTTAAGATACTTGTTTCTGTTGCTCATTGACTTACTCTGTCAATAAGTGCATTCATGCTTGCTTCAAGGATTTGTCTGTAGATGTCTGTTTTTTTCCTGATGTTGCCCTATTAAACTAGGTCTTCTCCATGCCCACAAAAGAAGCCAAGTACTGCAGTGGTAATGTGGTTGACTTTTCTGCTGCAGACTCTGTGGTGCCTGTATTTCACTGTTTGCTTTCGGTGTTTATCAGGCTGTTCTCTCATTCTGTTCTCAGACACACTGCCTTTTTTGGGTGTGTTAGTGCAGCTTTCCACACAATGCCCCATAGTTATCACAGTAAAATACAAGCTTTGCTCTCAGCATCTTTCCTTCTGTCTAATTTGGATGTGATACCGAAGAGATAGATTTAATTTTCATTAGAAATGCCGAGATGCAGATGGTTCTCACCAACACATCTCTCCAATAGAAGCACTGCAGCCTGGAGCTGACAAGCAATGCTAGAGGTAACAACTGGGGGAAGACAATTGGCTGCATAAGGCTTTGCACCTCTTGTAGGGCTGTTTCCCAGATTCAGTACTTCACAAGGAACAGGCAGAGAGGAAATATACAGCAGTTGGTTCCTTTAGGAAGTGTCCTTCAGAACATGAAGGTTTCAGCAGCCTAGGTTTCAGCCTCCACTGGAACTGCCATCAACCTATTTAGCCTCTTGGTGCCCATTACTGGACCCTAAAAAGGAACCCTCCAGAGAAGGCTCACTTCAGTGATCTATGTATGGTGACCTTACTTTCAGGCTGAAGCACATACTATAATGAATTGATTACTGTAGTTACACTCCTGCCTTTTTGTAGAGTAAAACATGTTCAATTTTATGTCTTCTGCCTTACGTGTTAAAAGCTAATGGAGGCTTTTACTTTAGTCAAGAGGCAAGAACTTTGTGATGGAACAGGAAGATCTGAATTCTGTTCTTGTTTAGCAGGTACAAGACCCTGGATAAACTTCCAAATGAGTAAAGAGGTTGCAGATTTCAACCTAGAACCTGTGATTGAATGAGCATATTTTGCAGCTTAAAAAAAAAAAAAAAAAGTATTGGAAAGAGACATTGCAGTTGCTATTATAAAAGGAGGGGGGAAGTACAGTCTTAAACAGGCTTAATTGTTGGGTTTTTGATTCAGACTCAATCTTTTTTTTTTTTTTTTAATGGAACAAAAATTAAACAAAACCTTTAAATATTCAAAGAATCAAAAATAATCCAAGATGTAATTTTTTATTTTTTTTTTTAATCAAATAAGAAGTTAAAACAGATGTCTCAAGAACACCTGTACTGTAGCAGGAAGCCAGTCTTTTCATGGCTGGTAAGCAAAATTAGCTTGATTTGTTAGTACTGGTATGGTATAGAGTACATGCAGTGTTTGCAGCTGAATACAATTTAGAATGAAATAATGATGATAAGATTGCCTAGTGGATGAAAGAGCTTTATTTCTGCAAGTATGATTTTAAATACAGAATACTGTACAATGGCCTAATGAGCTAATTGGATAATTGGAAGCAATAATCTTGCAGGTTTAAAGCTTTGCCAGCTTCTCTCAGTAGCATGGTGTCTTTATTTTTCCCTTGCTCCTTTCTAATAGTCATGTAAATCTAATTAGTTGTACATTCATTCCTCTTATTTCCTTCTTCACTTCTGTTAGGTTCAGATGGAGTTTCGGAAAAGCTGGGAGCGCTGGAGATTGGAGCACCTGTATGTCCAGAGAGACAGCAGTATGAAACCTCTGAAGTGTCCAGCCAACAGCATCAGTAGTGGAGGCACAGTAGGCAGTAGTGTCTATGCTGCCACGTGTCAGGCCACGTTCAGCTAAAATTTCTGTAGGTGAATCAGACTGAGAACAATGAACTGTATAATATACCTGAAATCCCTTAAATACCCAAGAAAGTGGCTTAAGTATGCCATCTCCAGTATGGAACTTAAGCCTGTGCTGCTCATTGCCTGCAAGCTGTTGGGCTGTTGGACAAAGGTTTCTAGGGAAAACAATCTGCTAATTTAAAGAACACATCAGAAGGAAAAATAATGATGTCTAACGTTAGTTTAAAAGTTTTCTTCTATTTGCACAGAAAGCCTCCAGGTGCCCAAAACTTAAGCATAGCATTGATCCAGTCTCAAACCACAGGGTCAATGGCTTATTACTGTTGAGTGGGTGAGCTGTGTGATCGACTGATTCAATTACAAGGATACAGAATATGGTTATTGTGAGAAAAATATATTTAGACTTCTATGGGGATAAGGTAAGGTGCCATCAACAGTTTAAAAAAAAAAAAAAAAGATAACTTAGTGGGACACAACTTGCATTTTAGGGGAAAATCAGTTTTGTAATTGAAGTTTCCCAAAGCTGAAGTTGAAAATATGCTTAACTGTTTTCTGGGTAGGTGATGAAGGTCTGTCAATGCAACAAGTAGTATAGTGTACATTTCTTAAGGCTTCACTTGAGAGAAAAAAAATGTAACCCAAACACATACATGTTAGGAGCCTCTTTTGCTATTAATAGATGCATATTATCTCTATTGACAGGGCTGGAAATAACCCCTGGAGGCACAACCCTTCCCCTTCTATCAGGTACTCTCCAGTTGGTACATAGGTATTAACAGGGACAGGATAAGGGCTTGTGCTTCAAGAGGATATTTTCTTCCCAAGCCATACACCCTATGTTTGTGGGTGCAAACCTACAGCGGTCAGCTCGTGGCCGCAGCTGGCCTTAGCCAGCGTCGCCTGCTTGGGTACGGTTTGGCTGCTCGCAGGGCCGCAGGCTGCCCCGCCAGCCCCGTCGGTTCTCTCCGCTGCACGGGAGGTGCCGCCCGCGCCGCGCTGGTAGGAGGCGGCGGGTTCAGCACGGCGGACAGCTCCGGCTAGCGGCTCCGCAGGGGGCTCCCCAGCCGCCCTCCATCGGCGGCATTCAAAACATCGCCACGAAACGCCGTTCTCGGCTCGCCGGGCTTTTCGCCTGTCTGCTTAAAACAAGCAGGGGCTCTTGCAGCGAATGGATGTAACTGCGCTGCTGATTGTTACCCGTCCGCATGCTTACCGGACCTGCTGGGGAAAAACAGAGCTACCTTTACAAGCAGGACCTGATCCTAGTCTGTCTATTCTGTCTCTGAAAATAGCCTTGCCCCTAGGCTGCTCATAATAAGTAACTTCCGCAGAGATCAAAAATAATTTAAAAAAAAAAAAATTAAAGTCTTGCTTTGCACTCACATTTCACAGTCCTCATTGCCAAGAAAGGATATAATTCAGCTTCTTTCTTGCCTGAAGCTAGATTGCTCTGCATGGGATTATTTAATCATTGCATTAGAATCCAAATTGCCAACAGGGTAGATTAGTTTTGCAATCATCAGGTTACAATTGAATTAGGGAGGATGGGTGACCTTCCCCTGCTATAATTCTTGCAGTTGAGCTCCAAAAGAGGAAGTCAAATATGTTTGTAGAAATCCACCACAGTTCTTGGGCTGGCTTATGTACGTTTAGCATGCTGGCTTCTAGATGAGCTATTTCTAGGCCTTCCCTTCCTACCATCACTTGCAGAACTGACCTTGGAATGAAGCAATTTAGATTCTTCCTTACATGTAATAACTAACTGCTATGTTGTGCGTCCATCAATACAAGACCGACTACTACATGTGTATGTTAACTGCTGGCCTACCATTTCATTCATTAGCTTCCTGTACATAGAGAGTTGCTTGATGTTTCTATTTAACATCTACCCTTGATTGCTTTGAATAGGTGAAGACTGAAGAAGTTACTCACTCATAGCTGAAAAAGCAGCATGATGACAGATGAAATTTACAGCTGTCTAATAATGCACACTGGTAGGAATAATTTCACTTACAAACATTCAAGAGTAAGAGTGGGTGTTAAGTTTTCCAGGGCCCTGCTTAGTTGTACCCAAACCTGGAAAAAAAGTTTCCCAACCTTGTGCAGCAAAATGATCATTTTGCTATGACAACAGGAGGTTATGAAGTGTTTTACCTCACTATTTTACTGGAAAAAGTATGCATACCAAGTGGAAGAGGACAAACACAGGAATAGAGAGTATTTATGTTTGTGGTAGCAAACCTGCACTTAGATGCCATCACAAGATTCTTTTACCAGTTTTACATGCTTTGAGTTACTACATTGCCCATGTCACTCCTAGTCACTTAAGAGCTGAGGGCTTTGGGCCCACAAGAATAGCTCCAGTACCAGATGTCAAACTTGCATTTATAACCTCTACTTTATTAGAATCCAAGAGAAAATACAGGATGACAAAGTGAGATCTCAACCAAGCAGAGGGTTATGGTAATTTTTTTTTTTTTTCATTTTTCCCCCCTCTCCAATTAAACCCTCATTTTTTCAAACATTTTTAAATCCCCTCTAAGTACTGAGGGAACAACTCAGTGAAAGTAATTGCCACCAAAGCAGAACTACAGTAATCCTCTATTTTGAGAAATGTGTTCAGCAAGGTTCAAAGACCACTTTTTCCATCATACTTTATCTACTTCAGTAACACATAGAATCATAGAATGGTAAGGTTGGAAGGGACCTCAAGGACCATCTAGTTCCAACCCCCTGCCATAGGCAGGGACACCTCCCACTAGGACAGCTCACTCAAGGCCTCATCCAATCTGGCCTTGAACACATCCAGGGAGGGAGCATCCACAACCTCCCTGGGCAACCTGTTCCAGTGCCTCACCACCCTTACACCTTTTATAAGCCTTTGTTGTTGGTCATGCCATCTCTAGTTTAAAATTTATAATGTGCATTTATTGAGTAGCATGAAACAAGCAAAGCACCACAAAGCACTGGAAGAGATGAACCATACAAATTCTTATTTCTTGTGCCTTCCAGCTTCATGCTCACATTGTGGTAAATTGCTTCAAGAAGCATTAAATAGAGTCTATAAATTCACCTGGACATGATGTAGCTAGAGTTTATAATAAATTAAAACTTTGCTGCTACAAAATTTTATAATTTCATGGATGTTACCTTATATTTAATATTTATTTGCATGTATTGTTTTAAAATACTTCCACAGAATCTAACTGTACAAAATGTCAGATTATCAGTTTATAAACATTACAGTTGTTTATTTTTATCCTTGTGAATAAAGTTTCAACTGAGAAAATCCAATCACTTACTAGTGTATTTATTTTAAGTACCACCTGAATACTTAATGCTCTGTACTTAGAAGAGCAATTTTTAAGAATGGACTCACAGGTCATGGTTCTCCCAGAGAAACAGAGCTTTAGATTTTCAACTCTGTATCTACTACAAAAAGGCCTTTGGACCTGCAGAAGCTGTATTAATCAAAACCAGAGTACAACAGCTAATTGTAGAGTCATAAGGAATCAGTAACAATAGTGGGAACTCCATGGAACTCCTACCAGAGGATGGTGGAGTATATGCAGATTAAAAAAATCCATGCTTGGCTTTAAATAGTAGCATTTGGAACTTAGAAACGAGATAGTGCTGTGGAGAGCTACCAAGAGATACATAGCAGTGTTAAACACATTTGTGCTTTAATCTAGTGTTTTCAGCCCAGTTACATTTGATAAAGGACATGGCCTTTTGTTTCCCCCACAAATGAGCAAATGTGGGGTAAGATAAACATGAACACCATGTATCACTTAAATTAGAAAAGGCATGATGAAACAGAATTTGAAAGACCAGTTGTCATTTTTTGGCTAAACTCTGTCCTCATGGGCATAAGCTTTGCCAGTGGCTCTTCAGTATTATTGATTTGATGCAATTATATGGGTATTTTTAAAAATACTGGATTGTAGATGTAGTACATGTGACAGTGGGCTGATGGTGAGAAACATTATCAGCTGTGTGGTGCTAAAAGGAAATAGAGGCAAGGACAGGATTAAAAAAAAATTTTAAGCCAAGGGCTGGAACACCTCTACTATGAGGGTGAGCTGCAGGAGCCTGGGCTTAAGCCTGGAGAAGACTCTGGGGAGGCATTAGAGCTGCCTTCCACTACCTTAAGGGATCCTAGAGGAAGACTGCAGAGGAACTTTTCATAAGGTTCATAGCAATAGGATGAGGGAATGGTTTGAAGCTGATGGAGAGTAGGTTTAGACTAAATACCAGGAAGAAGTTCTTCACTGTGAGGTTGCCTAAGGCAGTCGTGAATGGCTCCTCTCAGGGGGGTGTTCAAGGCCAAGATGGATGAGGTTTTGAGCAGCTTGGTTCAGAGACATCCCTGCCTGTGGTGGGGATGTTGGCATAGACCATCGTAAGGTCCCTTCCATCTGAGGACTTCTTCCATTTCCACCTTTGCTGCATACTCACCCTCTTTTTTTTCTCAAAATGATAGTTAAAACTCCCTGTATTACCTGCCAGGAATAAGAAGTCTTTTCTTTGCTCGTTATGAAAGCTGTAATATGAAAGCCATCAGGGACCTTGAATTAAAAACAGGTATTCGTGTGAGACAGGCACAAGCGCGGACAGAAGCAGCTGCCTCTTTCAGGCATACTGACAGTGCCGCGTGTCTTCCCTTCACATTCTAGCCAGCGTTGGGAAGAAAAGCGCTTGGGCATTTCACTAAAGGTGTCAAGCTTCGGCCCTCTTCCTACCCTACAGCTGTGCCTCTCGGTGCCGCCGGAACAGCCCTTAAACTGCCATTTGCCTGCCCACCCCTCCCCCCCCGCCCCGTCCAGAAACGAGGCCAGAGCGCACACTTTGCTACGGCTTTATTGGGGACCGAACCGCGCCTGAGGAAACCTGGCCCGGTGTCCCTGCCGAACTGGCGTTGTGCATAGCAAAAAAACCAAACCCTTCCCTCGAGTCCGTGTTACGAGGAACGGAGGTGGCGTGGGCCGCCGCAGCAAAGCGACTGTCCCCGACAGCCCTGGTGCTTGCCCGGCCGCAGAGCCGGTCGCTACCTTCCGGCGGCGGGTCGGTAATACAGCTCTCGCTCCAGCTGCTCGGCCGTCAGTGTCCCGGCGATGGCGGTGCAGCCAGGATTGAAAACAGAATAGGCGCTCAGCTCGCCCCGTCGCCGCTCGGCGGGGCCGCGGGTGCTAGCGTACATCCAGTAGAGCAGGGAGAGGACGAAGTACGGCAACCCCAGCTCCAACTCCGCGAACAGTGCCAGCAACACCGCCCACAGCAGCACCTTCAGCAGCAGCGGACGCGCCCATACGGGAGTCGCCGTCTCCACTCCGCCGGGCCCGGCCTATAGAGATGTCAGTGAGACGTGGCGTCAGGCACCGACTCGCCGCCACGCACCCCGCTATGGCCCGCCCACCTCGGCGCTCACCTGAGCGCCACCGCCCGAGCCCGCCGCCCGCTGTCCTTCGGCGGTCTCTGGAGCCGCGGCTTTTCCCGGTGGTTCCGCGGAGCGCGACGAGACGGCGCTTCTGGCACGAGCGGCACGAAACTCTGCCAGCCGCCGCTCTACGGCGGCAGCCATCGCCGCCCCGCGCCTGCGCGGAGCCGCGGGACGGCTCTGCCACGCCTGCGGCGGCTGTGAGCGGGAGGGCCCCAGCAGCGCCCCGCCCCCGGGGCACCGGTTACCGACCGGCGTGCGCCGCCCTGCGGGACGGTCCGAGCGGGTGGCGGGACAGGAGTGAAAACTGGAGCGGGAAGTCGAGCGTGGAAGTTCCTAGGCTGCCTAAATCCTAAGCTGAGGCTCGCAGAGGTTTAGTCCTTCCATAGGGAGCGACGGACGACTGCTACCCCACATCTTTCCTTTTCTGAGCCAGCAGCGTCAACCGCTTGGCTCTGAGAAGTTGTAAGTCACCTTCCTCTTCTGTTTTTGTTTGTTTGTGCTTTTATAGTATTTGAACTTTAATGACTAATGTTGACACCGAAAAGAAAAGGAGAAGGAGAGAATAAAGCATGGTGCGACCAAAGCCTGCAGAGAGTGAGCGCGACACTGGCAGCAGTGTTTGCGTCAGAGCAGCCAGTTTAGACAAGCTCTGAGTGGCCTGGGAAGAGATGGCATGGAGGAGGAGGAGAACACTCATGCTGAGCATGGCCAGTGGCTCCCACTTAGATGCGGTGAGAGGAGCAGGGCCTCACCCTGTGCCACCTTCTTGTGGCTGTGGAGAAGCATATGGTGGGCTCCTTCCCGTGCAGGTTCATGGGCCTCACCGGCATCCCTTAATGTAGATGGCTTCTAGAACCAGGCTGGGCTGTACCACCAACTCATTAAACAAAAAATTAAAATTCAGAAAACCAACTCTCACATCAGCTTTCAGCCATTAGTACAGCCAAGGAATAGAAATTTACTTACAGGAGCTGGCTCTTAGCCTCAGGAGTAAAATATTTATCACTCTCCAGCAGTAGTAGTTAGCAATGAGACATCACTTCATCCTGCAGTGCTGTTTTCAGTTACTTATATCTTTCTCAGAAGTGACCTTTAGGGCTGAATATCTCATACATGTGTCAGCTCAGAAGTGAATATGAGAAGAATAATAAAAACCAATTTGAGTGTTCCTAAGTTATCTTAATGTGGAAAAAATTGTGTTTTTTCCAGCTAAATCGTTTTTCAAATGTCTATTTTATGCTCGGTTACAAAATAACTTTCTTTTAAGCTTCCGATTCTGCAAAAAGTGCCACAGTGAATAACATTTTTTTCTTCATTTGTGGAAATTTGATTTAGAAATAACAGTCTGTTTGAAAATAGCCTGAACAGGACATTGGTTTTTTGATTTTTTTTTTTTTTTTCTTTTTTCTCTTTCTTCCCTCCTCCAAGAAGTGCTGGGTTGTGTTCTATATTCATCTTCAACTAATGGTTATACCTGAGCTTAATACCACTTTTGCAAGCTGCACCCAGTGATTCACATACTGTCTGATTCCAGTATCTGAAGGGGGCCTACAGGAAGGCTGGGGAGGGATTATTTACAAGGTCCTGCAACGACAGGACAAGGGGCAATGGGTTTAAACTGGCAGAGGGGAGATTTAGACTGGATGTTAGGAGGAAGTTCTTTACAGTGAGGGTGGTGAGGGACTGGCACAGGTTGCCCAGGGAGGTCGTGGCTGCTCCCTCCCTGGAGGTGTTCAAGGCCAGATTGGATGAGGCCTTGCGTGAGCTGTACTAGTGGGAGGTGTCCCTGCCTATGGCAGGGGGTTGGAACTAGCTGATCCTTGAGGTCCCTTCCAACCTTACCATTCTATGATTCTATTTTAAATTCCCTGAATTTGGTATGTATTGCTATTGTGCATCCAAATAACTATTTTATGGCTGTGTTGAGCTACCTATATCACCACATTATGTTAGGAAACAGAGAAGAGTACCATAAATCCTATTTTGGAAGCCTAAGTTCACCACAGTAACCTCCTCAGGTTGGTGTAAATCAGTGTCATGCTACAGACAAATGCCTAAACAAATTTGTATCCATAAAGTCTTCAGTATATCCTGTTTTTAAACAGCTTCATTGAACAGACACTTAGTTTTGTTTGTTTGTTTAACAAACCATCTGGACAATCTGTTCTCTACTTTAATGCTTACAAGGGTTCCTGGCAGTTTACCAATCTCAATCTTTGGATCCTCAGCCAGTGATTATGAGGGCAAGGAGGGCATGGAGAGTTTCAAGAACACTCTTCTGGCATTCTTGAGTTGCTTTGTGCTTTCTCACTAAAAAGACCAAAACGCAGTCTTTTTGTAGGCATGAGGCTATGAACCAAGTCTTTTTCCCCTTTGCTGTAGCTAAGTAACCATAAGTATATGGTTAATCAAAAATGTTGGGTGTTGTTGATACATGTCTACTGTTCCATCCTTGATAACTGAGATTCTGGAACTGCCCATCATCTTTTAGGAGTCATCATTAATAGAATCATAGAATAGTAAGGTTGGAAGGGACCTCAAGGATCATCTAGTTCCAACCCCCTGCCATAGGCAGGGACACCTCCCACTAGTACAGCTCACTCAAGGCCTCATCCAATCTGGCCTTGAACACCTCCAGGGAGGGAGCATCCACGACCTCCCTGGGCAACCTGTGCCAGTGCCTCACCACCCTCACTGGAAAGAACTTCCTCCTAACATCCAGTCTAAATCTCCCCTCTGCCAGTTTAAACCCATTGCCCCTTGATTCAGGAAGTATTTTCAGATGCTAGAAGGCATTAGAACTGTCTGTAGCAAAATACCAACCCCAACTGAGTTAAACTGAGCCTTGATAGCAACATTCAGCTCCTTTGGCACCCTGTGCATTTGTCACATCAGCAGCCCATCGCCATGTCTTGGCAACAGCAACCTCTTTATTCAGTAGCACAGGCTTAGGATCTGGAATGTTGTTTTTTTAGTTCCTACAGCTGCAGATACCTGTTTGTGCATGCCAGCTTGTTCAGATATCGATAGTAATGAAGTCACATTAATTCTCTTGATGGATTAATCTAATTCATTGACAGGAGCCTCCTCCTTCGTGAGATAAGCATCTGCACACACTGGCTTGCTAAATGCCATAAATGCAGACAGAAGAGCAACCCATTATTAATATAATGACCTAGCTGAATTAGTTCAGTGGAGCTGAGGGAGCATTAGCTTTAGTTATTGAGGTGTTGGAGAACATGTGTAAAATAGATTGAAGTGCACAGACTCACACTTGTCTAGTTCCATACAGAGCTTTCTGCATATCCATTTACTAATCAGTTCTAAACTGCAGAGAAGAGCTTCTTCCTTTTGTAAAAAAATGGGGTTTGTGTTTTTTTTTTTCCTTCCTAAAGTAGGGGGATCAGGGTATTTTGCCTTTAGACATTGTTGTAGAGCACTCCATGACAGACAAAGAGGAATTTTTTTTTTGTCTGGCTTGTTATTGAACGAGTTTATGTTCTTAATGGCAAATTTTCACAACTGTGTGGTTTCTAAATGTGTATATTTGTATATTCAGCAGCACAATTAATATTAAATAATAATCTACCCTCAGTAATGCACAAAGGTTACATTGACATCCACCAGTGAAAGTCAGTGGATCACATAAACACATATGCACACACAAAATGGATACATCAGTAATCAATNTTTAAACTGGCAGAGGGGAGATTTAGACTAGATGTTAGGAGGAAGTTCTTTACAGTAAGGGTGGTGAGGCACTGGAACAGGTTGCCCAGGGAGGTTGTGGATGCTCCCTCCCTGGATGTGTTCAAGGCCAGATTGGATGAGGCCTTGAGTAACCTGTACTAGTGGGAGGTGTCCCTGCCTATGGCAGGGGGTTGGAACTAGATGATCCTTGAGGTCCCTTCCAACCTTACCATTCTATGATTCTATGATTCTATGATACTATCAGGTCCCCTCGAAGCCTTCTCTTCTCCAGGCTGCAGAGCCCCAACTCTCTCAGCCTGTCCTCATAGCAGAGCTGCTCCAGCCCTCTGATCATCTTTGTGGCCCTCCTCTGGACTCGCTCCAACACTTCCATGTCCTTCCTGTGCTGAGGGCATTTCTCATTTTAAAAACTTCTCATTTCTCAAATTTCTCATTATGAGAATTTAAAAAATTCTCATAATCTCGTTTTTAAAACTTCTGAGTTTTTAAAACATGGTTTATTGTTAAACCAGAATTGCCACATCCATAATACAGAGCTCACATGCATATTTGTCTCTAACGAGAAGAAAACCTATTATTCTTTATGTGTTTCCACTCCAACAGTTTAGAAAACCTTTCCTTTATCCTAGCTACCAACTTTACATTATATTTTAGTATTTACAATGCAGAAGAATTTTTGTGTTCTGCTCTCAGCCAATTATCCCCATCTTAAGGGACTGTTTTTTCAGTATTTTGGGACTTCCAAACCTCTAGGAACCTTAGTTATGGCACTCCATCAGTGAGAGGACTGAAGGAGGTGAACTGGCTGCTGAAAGAACTGACAGAAAAAGAATAATCTCAAAACCATGTCCAAAGTGCAGTCAGTTGTTTTATTTTGTGGGGGGAGACTGCAGGGTTTTTCTTCAAGTGTCTCTGCTATTTCATGCTTTTTTCAAGAAGCAAGAGAACTGAAAGCTGATTCAGGAAGTATTTTCAGATGCTAGAAGGCATTAGAACTGTCTGTAGCAAAATACCAACCCCAACTGAGTTAAACTGAGCCTTGATAGCAACATTCAGCTCCTTTGGCACCCTGTGCATTTGTCACATCAGCAGCCCATCGCCATGTCTTGGCAACAGCAACCTCTTTATTCAGTAGCACAGGCTTAGGATCTGGAATGTTGTTTTTTTAGTTCCTACAGCTGCAGATACCTGTTTGTGCATGCCAGCTTGTTCAGATATCGATAGTAATGAAGTCACATTAATTCTCTTGATGGATTAATCTAATTCATTGACAGGAGCCACCTCCTTCGTGAGATAAGCATCTGCACACACTGGCTTGCTAAATGCCATAAATGCAGACAGAAGAGCAACCCATTATTAATATAATGACCTAGCTGAATTAGTTCAGTGGAGCTGAGGGAGCATTAGCTTTAGTTATTGAGGTGTTGGAGAACATGTGTAAAATAGATTGAAGTGCACAGACTCACACTTGTCTAGTTCCATACAGAGCTTTCTGCATATCCATTTACTAATCAGTTCTAAACTGCAGAGAAGAGCTTCTTCCTTTTGTAAAAAAATGGGGTTTGTGTTTTTTTTTTTCCTTCCTAAAGTAGGGGGATCAGGGTATTTTGCCTTTAGACATTGTTGTAGAGCACTCCATGACAGACAAAGAGGAATTTTTTTTTTGTCTGGCTTGTTATTGAACGAGTTTATGTTCTTAATGGCAAATTTTCACAGCTGTGTGGTTTCTAAATGTGTATATTTGTATATTCAGCAGCACAATTAATATTAAATAATAATCTACCCTCAGTAATGCACAAAGGTTACATTGACATCCACCAGTGAAAGTCAGTGGATCACATAAACACATATGCACACACAAAATGGATACATCAGTAATCAATCCCCAAATTCATCTGTCAGTTATGAAAGGAATTTTTATGGGCCCTGGCACAGGTTGCTCAGAGAGGTTGTGGCTGCTCCCTCCCTGGAGGTGTTCAAGGTCAGATTGGATGAGGCCTTGAGTGAGCTGTACTAGTGGGAGGTGTCCCTGCCTATGGCAGGGAGTTGGAACTGGATGATCCTTGAGGTCCCTTCCAACCTTACCATTCTATGATTCTATGACTAAGTGGCTTTCCTAAGCAGTACATTGCAAACATTTAGCAGTATTACCACTTCTGTTTGAGTGGTTCAGTGAGGACAACAATCTGTAACTGATAAGGTATGAATTCATGAGGGAGAAATATTTACAGAAAGTTCTGTCCTTTATATTTCTAAGGAAAAGGGAAATTTATCTAGAGAACAATAAAATTCTCTACACTTTAGCTCTGTAAAATCAGAGTGCTTGTAGCAGAGCCTTCGTGTTTAGAAGTTCTGGCCTTAAATACATAGAGATCACTGGTGGAGTAGGAAAGTACACACTGCTAAGTCCCTTCTGCATAACTTTCACTGAATTTCAGAATTTGTTTATTCAAGAGCAACAGCACAAGGGATAAGGGAGCCATAAATTTGATTATGCCATCACGGACAGAAGGAGAAATGCTAGCACCCTCTGCTGTCACTTTAGATGGTTGCCTGAAAGATTTCTGTGTAAATCTCGGTGCCTTTTCTCTTGCCTGGGAAAAAGTCAACCAGAATATATGGATCTTTCAGTTCATGCTAGAAGGACTGTGACTGCCTCGTGGTTTATTTCTATTTTATTGTTTTGTAAATTGCTATAACATTCCACAATCCCAGTCAGTTTATGTTTGGGGATCTAAATAGAACTGAGATTTTGAATCTATGCCATTTGCTTATGTGAGATAGGATTTGCCTTTCAAAATACATCCTCTCTTTCAATAAACGTGTTCTTCATTGTATGCACACCGAATTTCAACAGAGGTTTCCTATAACCTACTCTCTGACAGACAGGCCCAATATCTAGACAGCTTTAATCCTCACTTCTGTAATTCATGCATACTGGAAAGCTGCACAATACAAACTGAGATTACATCTCCCTTTTGCCTTCTGCATTCACAGACAGTTCTGACACTGATCTCCCAGAGATACTTTTGTGGATTGACTACAGGGAGGTCAGAGGGGGTTTAATTCCAGGATTAGGGTCTGAAGTACAATTTATGTTACATTAGATGAATGTACATTCTCTTTTTCTCTAGTTCCTGTTTCCCTTTTGGGAATGATGCTTGTGGTTCTAGGCTAAGTAAGTTGTATTAAAGTACAATCATGTGTCAGACTAATTCTGCATTTATGGAGGTGGACTTCTTTTGCTGAAGAACTGATTTGATAGATCTCAGTTTAGTTTTAATTCACTCAGATGCACTGAGTGAAATGTATTGGATTTGCATTTTGTGATCTACACAAATGCATTTGTGTCTCCAGGCTGCTGGATACTGAAAATGGATTTCTGAACCAATCCAAAGGAAGTTTCTTTAGAAACTTTATGTGGTGTTTTTAGCCAAGAATGGATCAAGTCTTCCTGTGTGTTTAATATCTATTTCATTAAATGGATTCCCCCTCCCTCCCCCGGAAACAGCAAAGCAAAATTTCACAGCAAAATATTTAAGGGGAAATTTCTGTATGCATCTCTCCACCTTCCTTCCCGGTTGCTGACATCCACCTCTTTGCAGAGGTCTGTTTTATGACATTTGCTTTTGTCCACTAGGTGGTAGCAAAAAGGCGTTATCAGAAGAGGAAAACTTTCCAGTGCGTCTCTTCCCATCAGAGACAATGCATCCATCTCCACCAGAGAGCCCGGCTATCTGCAGGACAGACCTACAGTCAAGCTGCTTCTGGTGGTGAGTAGGTGGGAGGAAAACCCTGAGCTACTTCCATTGTGGAAATCCGGAC
The DNA here is from genome assembly GCA_013396675.1 of Eubucco bourcierii. Taxonomy (NCBI): domain Eukaryota; kingdom Metazoa; phylum Chordata; class Aves; order Piciformes; family Ramphastidae; genus Eubucco; species Eubucco bourcierii. Next base: position 37,370 of record VWZE01000745.1, read on the forward strand.
TAGGAACTTGCTAACGTTTCCTAGTGTCCAGTTCTGGGTCCCTCAATTTAAGAAAGATGTTGAAGTGCTGGACCCTGTCCAGAGAAGGGCAATGAAGCTGGTGAGGGGCCTGGAGTATAACTCTGTGAACAGAGACTGAGTGAGCTGGGGGTGTGCAGCCTGCAGGAGAGGAAGCTCAGAGGTGACCTCATTGCTGTCTATGGCTGCCTGAAAGGAGGTTGTAGCCAGGTGGGGTTGCTCTCTTCTCCCAGGCAACCAGCAACAGGAGGGGACACAGTCTCAAGTTGTGCCAGAAGAGGTGTAGGCTGGATATGAGGAGGAAGTTCTTGCCAGAGAGAGTGACTGGCGTTGGAATGGGCTGCCCAGGGAGGTGGTGGAGTCACCATTCCTGGAGGTGTTTAAGAACAGACTGGGTGGGGCACTTAGTGCCATGGTCTAGTTGCTTGGATAGGGCTGGATGATAGGTTGGACTGGATGATCTTGGAGGTCTCTTCCAACCTGGTTGACTCTATGAAAAAAATAAATGCTTCTCAAACTTCAGGAAGATGCAAGGAAGGCAAATTGCTGCAAAGGCTTTGTTTTTTCAGAACTACAAAAATAGATCAAGATAGAACTGCTTGGAGACTTCCTCAATGAAAGCATCCCCAAACCCTGCAGAGGAATGCTCTGCTGCCATGCTCTTCCAGTAACAGTGCTGCACACACAGGTTACCAAATATGTGGAGGTTCTCATGTTCAGCTCACTTACACAGGGTGCACCTCATACAGTAAAACCATCCCTAGGGAAAGTGCTAGAGGCCAAAGAAGGGTGCAAACAAAAGGCAGCTGATGGTGTTCTGGTGACAATTTCATTTTAAAATACCTACAATTAATACATTAACTGAAATATCTGTTGCAATGAAGATCAGGGACAAGCTCAAAGACCCAGACAGTAACCTTCTGCTCCACATCTCTAACACTGCGAAGACTACAGCATACAAAACTTCTGATCTAGTAGGAAATTTCTTTTTCCATACAGAGACAAAGTCAATACTTTTTAAATGGAAAATAGTGAAAACAGAGCAAAACAATTGCCTCAAAATAATTAGGACATTTACATGAGAAAAGGAGAAAAAAAATAGGAAAGATTGCTTGATCAAATCTCAACCTTGCCTGATTAAGGACAAGCACTTGATTTTAATGGGCAGCTTTACCAGGCACTATGACCTTTGCCTTAGTGCTACTGGATCACCTCAAAGAATCATAGAATCATAGAATGGTAAGGTTAGAAGGGACCTCAAGGATCAGCTAGTCCCAACCCCCTGCCATAGGCAGGGACACCTCCCACTAGGACAGCTCACTCAAGGCCTCCTCCAACCTGGCCTTGAACACCTCCAGGGAGGGAGCAGTCACAACCTCCCTGGGCAACCTGTGCCAGTGCCTCACCACCCTCACTGCAAAGAACTTCCTCCTAACATCCAGTCTAAATCTCCCCTCTGACAGTTTAAACCCATTGCCCCTTGTCCTGTCATTGCAAGACCTTGTCAATAATCCCTCCCCAGCCTTCCTGTAGGCCCCCTTCAGATACTGGAAGGCTACTATCAGGTCCTCTCGAAGCCTTCTCTTCTCCAGGCTGCAGAGCCCCAACTCTCTCAGCCTGTCCTCATAGCAGAGCTGCTGCAGCCCTCTGGTCTGGCCTTCTCTGGACCCACTCCAACACTTCCATGTCCTTCCTGTGCTGGGGGCTCCAGAACTGCACACATGGGACGTAATGATACAGTGTGTCTCTACCCAGTGTCTGCTTATTTGAAGGTTTCTCTCAGCATGTTAATCTGAATTACCACACTACAGGAAACATCTTCTGCTGAAACATTCTTGGAATATATTTGGATTAAAAAAAAAAAAATTAAAAAGTACTTTTTTATTTGGAAAATTGCTTCAGGAGCTCCTGACCATTTCTGTTCAATGTACCAGCAAGGCCATGATTTTGAGGTGAAAAAGCAGAGCTCAGCAAACTGTCTGACCTCCTCTTGTGCTTGTACAACATCTCAGCTGCTGCTGGAGCCTACTAGAAAGGGTGGCAGAATGACTGTGTGGTTGTTTGCCGCCAACGAAATCATAATGCAGTTCATCGCTCTTCTCCAGACCCTCAGTGTCTAAGATGCAGCATCTCAGATCATTAGAGAAATCCTTACCAGGCTGCAATTTGGTTATTATTGCTCTAAAAGGAAATGATAACCAAATAATAATAACTGGAGACCAGTGACAAGTGGTATCCCTCAGGAGTCAGTGCTGGGGCCAGTGCTGTTTAACATCTTTGTCAGTGCCATGGACAGAGGAATCAGTGCACCCTCAGCAAGTCTGCAGATGACACCAAGCTGTGTGGCACAGTCGACTTGCTAGAGGGCAGGGATCCATCCAGAGGGACCTGGACAGGCTGCAGAGGTGGGCCCAGGCGAATCTCATGAGATTCAACAAGGCCAAGTGTAAGGTCCTGCACCTGGGTAGGCACAATCCCAAGCACAACTCCAGGCTGGGTGGTGAATGGCTGGAGAGCAACCCTGAGGAAAAGGACCTTGGGGTCTGGGTTGATGAAAAGCTCAACATGAGCCTGCAGTGTGCACATGCAGCCCAGACAGCAACCGAGTGCTGGGCTGCATCAAGAGCAGTGTGGCCAGCAGGGCAAGGGAGGGGATTCTGCCCCTTT
>VWZE01000745.1:105760-116977 GCA_013396675.1 Eubucco bourcierii
AGCACAGCCCTGTGAGGAGAGGCTGAGGGAGCTGGAGGTGTGCAGCCTGCAGAAGAGGAGGCGCAGGGCAGCCTTCATTGCTGTCTACAACTACCTGAAAGGAGGTTGTAGCCAGGTGGGGTTGGTCTCTTCTCCCAGGCAACCAACAACAGAATGAGGGGACACAGTCTCAAGTTGTGCCACATGAGGTCTAGACTGGATATTAGGAGGAAGTTCTTGACAGAAAGAGTGATTGGCATTGGAATGGGCTGCCTAGGGTGGTGGAGTCACCATCCCTGGAGGTGTTCAAGAAAAGCCTGGATGGGGCCCTTAGTGCCATGGTCTAGTTGATTGGCTAGGGCTGGGTGATAGGTTGGACTGGATGATCTTGGAGGTCTTTTCTGGTCTCTCCCTGGAGGTGTTCAAGGCCAGGTTGGACAAGGCCTTGAGTGAGCTGTACTAGTGGGAGGTGTCCTATGGCAGGGGGTTGGAACTAGATGATCCTTGAGGTCCCTTCCAACCTTACCATTCTGTGATTCTGACATGGTTGATTCTATGATTCTGTGGTGATGTAGAAGAGTCGTCTTCATTTGCAGTTAACAAGGCTTCTTATCCCCCTTGTTGCAAAGTATTGTGGGCAGATGTTCTGCTCCTCCTCCTCCCCAATGCTCTAGATAACGACTCTCCCCGTCTATCCCTGTTTCTTGTTCTAGGGTTATATTTTTTTGTACAAATACAGTGACTTTGATGGTACCAGCTAATATTAATACTTGAAGATGACTCCTCTACCTCAGCTGATGTCTATCCAGCCAAGAGATATGCACATTGTGTGGGTGCTCATTATATGTGGTATGCACATTATGTGAGACCTCTTCCCTGAGTTCTCAGTGGCGCTTGCTGTTCAAGGTCTGTTCTTCTATGTCTGTAATCAGCTGATTGTCCCTGTCTGAAATGTTCCCTTTATACTTCCTGGCACTCAACATATGCTAGAACTCAACTATGGCACACACTACCAGTGATAGGCATTCTCTGAGCTTACTCTCCCATGGGTTACTAGCTTTCTGTAGACTCCTTGATAGCACCGATAGCAAATGTCTCAATAGGGACTCCTCTGCAGCTGGTGTGAGACCCTATTCCCACTTCCATCCTTTCATTGGTGTTCTGGGGCTACCCAAATGGTTCCTGATATCCATGATATTTTTAAAGTCACAGCTTTGGCATTTATTTGGAATAACTAACTGTGAAGTAGCACCTATGGATTTCTCTAGTGCTTAAAAAAATTCCGTTGTGGGAGTTTTCTGTACCCTAAAGACCAAACATGGAGGCTGTCTAGGTTATATTGGTTGCCATCTGGCTCTTGGTCCCACTCTTTGTTTTCAGTCTCCAGGCCATTATGTCCTTAGTAAATAATCAAACATATTTTGTTCTATTCAATTTCTTTTCTACTGTTGAATTGTTGATTATGAGCCAAAGGTTTATTTAAACAGGTGATAAGTTTGCTGCTTACTTGGTACAACTGGAACATAGTTTTCGGTCACATCTACATGATAAATATAGTCATGCCAAGCAGTGTGAACATACAGCAATAAGCTGAAGTGTTTCTAAGGCTTTGGAAGCCTTCTGGAGAATTCCAGACTAAAATAGCTAAGCTTTATCCTCCCACTTCAGGGGCTGCAACTTCAGGGCAACTGCGGTAATAAAATGGGATTGAGGAGCAGAGGAGCGGTAACGAAAGGGAACTGGAGTGGGAGGAAGGGAAGGAGGAATATGGAACTGGAAAGGGTGCAACTATAAATCACAACAGGCACAGCTTCTTTCAGAAGCTATGTTGAAGCCCAGTCTCACTTACAAGTCTGTGAATATTTAAATAGGCTTGGGTAGTCCACTTCATGGCCCTGTAGTGAAGCTCTACCCTTGCCCTTAGCAAACCACATGCCTGCAAATCTAAATCCACAGCAGATATAAATAGCATGACTGAAAATATACAAAAAACTTGAACTTTTTCACTGAAGGAAGCCATGACCACTCATCTGGGTGCCTTGGTTGTTCAACCTCTGTCTCCTTTAGCTGAAGCATTTGAGATTAGAACTCTGAGAGAAGCCAAATCTATCTTGTGCCTGTCAGCCTAAAAATGTCAAGCGTCCACTGTGTTCTGCCTGCAAGCAGTCATGATGTTCCTTGGGGGCCACAGGAATCGTGACAGGACAATTGCAATGTGGCAGGCAAAAGGGAAAATCAAGGCATATAAGCAAGGAGAGAAGTGGTGTGAGCCAGAACAGACGGACAAAAGCAGTATCTGTCTGTGAAAAATTATATGGGTAGGTACTGTGGAGGTCTAAATACATTAGTCTGTGAAACCAGTCACCTCTCTCCCCATCCTAAACACTGTGGCTGTTTTGTTAAAAAGAATGGTCACTTTACAGTAAATAAACTGTGATAACACTAAAGTGTTTTCCTTCCCTGAGGAAGCTAAGTGTATCCCAAGCATTTCCAAAATCACATAGCATTTGAAGCCACAGTAGTATATCTGTCTCCCACAGCATCCTTCTGGCTAAACTGAGGCAGTGTGGTCTGGATGATAAGGTAGTGAGGTGGATGTGAACTGGTTGAAGGAGAGCTGTGGTCAATGGGATGGAGTCTAGTTGGAGGTCTGTAACTGGTGGAGTTCCTCAGGGGTCAGTGCTGGGACCAGTACTATTCAATATATTCATCAGCGACCAGGACGAGGGCACAGAGTGCACTGTCAGCAAGTTTGCTGATGTCACCAAGCTGGGTGGAGTGGCTGCCACACGAGAAGGCTGTGCTGCCATTCAGCCAGACGTGGACAGGCTGAGGGTTGGGCAGGAAGAAATGTAATGAAATTCAACAAGGGCAAGGGTAGAGTCTTGCATCTGGGAAAGAACAACCCCAGGGGTCAGTATAGGTTGGGGACTGACCTGTTGGAAGGCAGCAAAGGGGAAAAGGACCTGGGGGTCCTAGTGGATGGGAGGTTGAGCATGAGCCAGCAATGTGCTCTTGTGGCCAGGAGGGGCAATGCCATTCTGGGGTGTATTAGAAGGGCTGTGGCTAGTAGGTGGAGAGAGGTTCTCCTGCCCCTCTACTCTGCCCTGGCAAGACCACATCTGGAGTGCTGTGTCCAGTTCTATCCCCCCAGTTCAAGAGGGACATAGAAGTGCTTGAGAGAGTCCAGCACAGAGCCACAAAGATGATGAAGGGAATGGAACATCTCTCTTATGAGGAGAGCCTGAGGGAGCTGGGGCTGTGCTGCTTGGAGAAGAGGACACTGAGAGGTGACCTCATCAATGTTGATAAATCTGTAAAGGATGAGGTCCAGGAGGATGGAGCCAGTCTCTGCTCATTGATGCCCAATGACAGGACAAGGGGCAATGGGTGGAAGCTGAGACATAGGAAGTTTCATTTAAACATGAGAAAGACTTTTTTCTCTGTGAGGATGACAGAACACTGGAACAGGCTCCCCAGGGTGGGTTGTGGAGTCTCCCTCTCTGGAGATATTCAAAACTCACCTGAATGCATTTCTGTGTGATCTGATATAGGTAATCCTGCTCTGGCAGGGGGTTTGGGCTGGATGAGCTTTTGAGGTCCTTTCCAGCCCCTGACATTCTATGATTCTATGATATGGGGTCAGAAACTTTTATATAAAAGCCAGTTAGGGCTTCAATTGATCTTCACCTTATTTTTAATTTTTATTGGATTCTTTTGAAGAAGTCTGTCTCAAGACTACACATTTTAACAGGCTGCCACTTCTTTCCTGCAAATTTTGCAGCTTTCAGCTATTATGTTCCCATAAGATTATGCTTTTCAAGTAATGATAAACATCACAGAATTAAACTCCCTCAGAGAAGCCAATATCACTTGGCCACACAACACCTTCAGGAAAGTGCTTGAAATTATTTGCTAGAAAACTTATTTGTTATTTCTTTTAGAGCAAATCTCCCTACATATAAGGTATCCTTCAGCTACTAGAGTTTTGGATCTCTGATTTCTTCATGTACTTGATACAAATTATAATAAGGGAGACCTTCTTGCTGTCTACAGCTACCTGAAGGGTGGTTGTAGCCAGGGGAAGGTTACCTTCTTCTCTCAGGCAACCAGCACCAGAACAAGAGGACACAGTCTCAAGCTGTGCCAGGGGAAGTTTAGGCTCGAGGTGAGGAGAAAGTTCTTGCCTGAGAGAATCATTGACTACTGGAATGGGCTGCCCAGGGAGGTGGTGGAGTCACCGTCCCTGGAGGTGTTCAAGGCAGGTTTGGACGTGGCACTTGGTGCCATGGTCTAGTCTTGAGGTCTGTGGTGATGGGTTGCACTTGATGATCTTTGAGGTCTCTTCCAACCCTGGTGATACTGATACTGTGAAATTATGCTTCTTGAACTAAAAATGTTGTTCTCAATTCAACACCACATCCCTTTAACTTTTCTAGAGTGACATCAGGGCTAAATCTCAGGCTCTCTGCAATAAAAATAGCCATAAAGGATAGAGAACTTGCACTACAGAACTACTGAGAACTTGAAGGTTGCCGTTTAAAAGCTCATGTTTGTATTATTTTCTTACCTTCATCTGACCTCTGTTGTACTGAGTCCAGTCTGATACTATAAATGTAGTAGTAGTAGCTTCACTTTCTGGAAAAAATGGATGATAGAATAAATTGTAGAACTGGGCCTTCTTTCTTCCATGAAGGACAGCCCACTTGCAAACCTTTCTCACTTAAAGCCATTAATTTTCTGTCATATTAAAACTAAAAGCCACAAAACTAGCCAAAGAGGGCAGCATCCCCCCCAGATGTCCAAAGCATATCGTTCTTGTATTAATTTCCCATTCTAATCAGCAATTAAAAAGCAGACCAATTAGCTTACTATTTTTCCATCCTTTCCAGCTGTGCCAGAGATGGAGTTGGCAGAAGTCCTAGGCTGAGAGGAACAGAAAGGAGGATGTCTGTGTCTCAAGTTTTGATTTCTTCCTTTACTTTTCACTAACTGCCAACACACAACTTGATAAGCAGCAAATATAAGTGTAAGGTCCTGCACCTGGGTAGGCACAATCCCAAGCACAACTCCAGGCTGGGTGGTGAATGGCTGGAGAGCAGCCCTGAGGAAAAGGACCTTGGAGTCTGGGTTGATGAAAAGCTCAACATGAGCCTGCAGTGTGCACATGCAGCCCAGACAGCAACCGAGTCCTGGGCTGCATCAAGAGCAGTGTGGCCAGCAGGGCAAGGGAGGGGATTCTGCCCCTTTACTCTGCTCTCCTCAGACCCCACCTGGAGTACTGTGTGCAGTTCTGGAGCCCTCAGCACAGGAAGGACATGGAAGTGTTGGAGCGGGTCCAGAGGAGGGCCACAAAGATGATCAGAGGGCTGGAGCAGCTCTGCTATGAGGACAGGCTGAGAGAGTTGGGGCTCTGCAGCCTGGAGAAGAGAAGGCTTCGAGGGGACCTGATAGTAGCCTTCCAGTATCTGAAGGGGGCCTACAGGAAGGCTGGGGAAGGATTATTTACAAGGTCCTGCAATGACAGGACAAGGGGCAATGGGTTTAAACTGGCAGAGGGGAGATTTAGACTGGATGTTAGGAGGAAGTTCTTTACAGTAAGGGTGGTGAGGCACTGGAACAGGTTGCCCAGGGAGGTTGTGGATGCTCCCTCCCTGGAGGTGTTCAAGGCCAGGTTGGATGAGGCCTTGAGTAACCTGTACTGGTGAGAGGTGTCCCTGCCTATGGCAGGGGGTTGGAACTAGCTGATCCTTGAGGTCTCTTCCAACCTTACCATTCTGTGATTCTATGAAATATGAAGGCTGCCATAGAAGAACACCCCAGCTTGATGAATAAACACTTATCCTCTAGCTTCAGAATCTTGTGACTTCTATTTCAACATGCACATGGATTTATTTCACATTCACATGCAGGTATTTTGCAGTTCTGCCCAGAAACCAGGAGTTTATAGGAATGAGTGCTCCTCTGTGCCCACTTTATTTTGATTGGTGCTGAATCACAGAATTAATCAGGTTGGAAAAGACCTCTAAGATCATCAAGTCCAACCTATCACCTAACCCTTCTAATTAGTTAAACCATGGCACTGTCTCATCCAGTCTCCTTTTAAACACTTCCAGGGATGGTGAGTCCACCACCTCCCTGGGCAGCCCATTCCAATGCCAATCACTCTTGCTGTGAAGAACTTCTTCCTAACATCCATCCTAAACCTGCCCTGGCACAGCTGGAGGCTGTGTCTTGTTCTGTCACTGGGTGCCTGGGAGAAGAGACCAACCCCCACCTGGCTATAACCTCCTTTCAGGTAGCTGTAGACAGCAACTTGTAGAGCCCAACCCACAAATAAGCACAGCTGAGTATTTTTTTCTCTCTGATCTTCTCAGCAGTAGGAATTACAGATACTTCCTTATACACCCAGAAACCTGAGAAACAAAAATGTGATCTGGATGTTAGGATAAAGTTCTTTACAGTGAGGGTGGTGAGGCACTGGCACAGGTTGCCCAGGGAGGTTGTGGATGCTCCCTCCTTGGAGGTGTTCAAGGCCAGGTTGGAGGAGGCCTTGGGTGAGCTGTACTAGTGGGAGGTGTCCCTGCCTATGTCAGGGGGTTAGAACTAGATGATCCTTGGGGGTCCCTTCCAACCTTACCATTCTATGATTCTGTGATCTACCAGTACCTAAAGACTCCAAGGAACAGAGCAAAGCTTCTGACAGGCCTTGAACAGGCTTTTCACTCTTGGTGTGGGATTATGATCATTCCTACAGAGTGTATTTGTTGTCCTTAAAAGACATATCCATGGTGCCATACACTGCTTTCATACTCATGTAAGATTTAAAATATGTGCTTTTTTTCTTTAATAAATAATGCATAGCTCTAGTTTAAAACCATGAGTACTTTTGTTTGGCATATTAGGGAAGTATCCACAAGTGCTTCCTTAAAGGTTAGCAGGGAAAATTTCGAAGAACATTTATGGGGAAAATGTTAACTTTTACTGCAGATTATTTTGTGTTTTAACCTCCTTGGCCCAATTTCAGAATTCATATTTTTAGGTCTTTTGTTCTGCTTTCTTTAGCACTCACAGCTCCACTCTGATAAGAACAAAAGGAGACTGTGTCCTACAAATTCCTCTGTGTAGAAAAGGGCATTCCCATCTAAATACAAAGACTGAGTTGTCACCATCACTCTTTTACTCCTTCTTCTGAGCAGCAAGGAGTGACAATAGGGATGTGACTTCTGGAACTCTATTAAAAAAAAATACTATAAAAATATGAAACTACAATATTTTATTCACCTTTTTTTTTCAGTTCAATTTGTCAAATTGAAAGCAATTATTCCCACTGGTGTCCCTGCCTATGGCAGGGGATTGGAACTAGATGATCCTTGAGGTCCCTTCCAACCTTACCATTCTATGATTCCCACTAGAATATTTCTCATGTGGCAATATATTTATCATACTTTCATTAATTTTTATTTATTTTTTTATAACCAGGAGGAGTTCTGGCTGCAGGGTGTATTTGGAAGCTTGTCCACCAAAGGAAGCTCTCACAACTAGAGAGTGTTACTTGTCTTTCACTGTGCTTTTTTGAGGGCAACATCGCAGTCCACCTCAGATAAGCCTTTTCCAGATATGCCCTTCTGGTGTTAAATAGCAATAGCAAATGTCCTTGTTCAGACAGCTAATGGCAGCTTGTGCTGCCATTCAGAGAGACTTAGACAGGCTGGAGACTTGGGCAGGGAGAAATGTAATGAAGTTCAACAATGGCAAGTGTAGAGTCATGCACCTGGGAAAGAACAACCCCAGGGATCAGTATAGGTTGGGGACTGACCTGTTGGAGAGCAGTGATGGGCAAAAGGACTTGGGAGTCCTGGTGCATAGGATAGTCATGAGCCAGCAGGGTGCTCTTGTGACAAGGAAGGCCAGTGCCATTCTGGGGTGTATTAGAAGGGCTGTGGTTAGTAGGTCGAGGGAGGGTCTCCTACCTCTCTATTCTTCCCTGGCGAGGCTGCATCTGGAGTACTGTGTCCTGTTCTGGGCCCCCAGCTCAAGAAGGACAGGGAGCTGCTTGAGAAAGTCCAGTGCAGAGCCACAAACATGATTAAGGGAGTTGAATATCTTCCTTATGAAGAGAGCCTGAAGGAACAGTGGTTCTTTAGCTTGTAGAGGAGAATAAGGGGTGACCTCATCAATATTTAGAGTCATAGAATCATAGAATGGTAAGGTTGGAAGGGACCTCAAGGATCATCTAGTTCCAACCCCCTGCCATTTGTAAATATGTAAAGGGTGAGTGCCAGGAGGATGGAGCCAGCCTCTTCCCAGTGATGTCCAATGACAGGACAAGGGGCAGTGGGTGGAAGTTGAGGCATAAGAGGTTCATGTGAACCTGAGGGAGATTTTTTTCCCTGTGAGGGTGACAGAGCACTGAAACCAGCTGCCCAGGGAGGTAGTGGGGTCTCCCTCTCTGGAGATACTCAACAACCATCTGGATGTGTTCCAGTGTGATCTGCTCTAGGTGCTGCTGCTTTGGCAGGGGGGCTGGACCAGATGACCTTTCAGTGTCACTTCCACACCCTGACCTTCTATGATTCTAATCTTTGTGTTTTGTTTTGTACCACTGTGCTCCTATCAGTTGTGGTACCACTCCCTCTGCTAGGGTGTCCACATAGTCCAGGACAACCACTGCTTCAATTTGTTTTCATCACAAGACACAGAACACCTGCGTGGACAACTCTCTGCCACAAAACACAGCACTGCAAAAAACCATCCCTTGTGCATCTGGTTTTCCTGGAAGCTGGAATGGAAATTGAAGCAGTAAAGGTCAGCAGTGAATCCCTTTTCCCTGAGACTTTGCTCACCTGCCCCAGGTCAGTGGGAGTCATGTTTGCTTCATCACAGAAGTTATCTGCCAGCGTGAAAAGTGAAAAGCAATCCTTAGTTAAGACCTGCAAGTATCCCAGGCTGCACAAGAGCTGTAGGTGATGGACACATTTGAGCAGAAAGCTAAGAGACTGCCAAGGAAAGGCACTGCCATGGATTTACTCTCAGTGAAATGCGTGGCCCCTGGCAGGACAATATTTCCTCCCACTCACCCACACATAGAATGGTAAGGTTGGAAGGGACCTCAAGGATCATCTAGTTTCAACCCCCTGCCATAGGCAGGGACACCTCCCACTAGCATAGCTCACTCAAGGCCTCCTCCAACCTGACCTCGAACACCTCCAGGGAGGGAGCAGCCACAATCTCCCTGGGCAACCTGTTCCAGTGCCTCACCACCCTCACTGCAAAGAACTTCCTCCTGACATCCAGTCTAAATCTCCCCTCTGCCAGTTTAAACCCATTGCCCCTTGTCCTGTCACTACAAGACCTTGTAAATAGTCACTCACATCACTCCCTCTTGTTCCTGGGGTGTGGAGTTGAAATAAAATTACAGCCTGCAACCATGCTGTGAAACCAGGCATGGAAGAGGCCCAGTCTGCAAGCAGGCCAGAGGAACTCTCAGGGGGCTTTCTAGAACAAAAAGAAGCCAAAATTTAATGGGTGCTGTGCTCAGCCCAACCTTTTATTTCTAGATATTACAGTATTAGTTATCTTACCATGAAGTTGAGGCTAAAAAAGAGCTTAAAAACACCAAACTCCAAAAAAAAAAAAAAAAACCAAACCACAAACCCCACCCACCCCTTGCTGAAAATCACAAAGTAATGAATTTTAGAAGACTTTCTAAAGACTTTTTAGAAGATTTTGCCACTTTACTCTGCTCTTGTCAGACCCCACCTGGAGTACTGTGTGCAGTTCAGGAGCCCTCAGCACAGGAAGGACATGGAAGTGTTGGAGCAGGTCCAGAGGAGGGCCACAAAGATGATCAGAGGGCTGGAGCAGCTCTGCTACGAGGACAGGCTGAGAGAGTTGGAGCTCTGCAGCCTGGAGAAGAGAAGGCTTCGAGGGGGCCTGATAGTAGCCTTCCAGTATCTGAAGGGGGCCTACAGGAAGGCTGGAGAGGGATTATTGACAAGGTCCTGCAATGACAGGACAAGGGGCAATGGGTTTAAACTGGCAGAGGGGAGATTTAGACTGGATGTTAGGAGGAAGTTCTTTCCAGTGAGGGTGGTGAGACACTGGAACGGATTGCCCAGGGAGGTTGTGGCTGCTCCCTCCCTGGAGGTGTTCAAGGCCAGGTTGATTGAGGCCTTGAGTAACCTGTACTAGTGGGAGGTGTCCCTGCCTCTGGCAGGGGGTTGGAACTAGCTGATCCTTGAGGTCCCTTCCAACCTTACCATTCTATGATTCTCTGGGCAACAGCTCTTCCCAACCTCCCCACAAGTCCTTGCATAAAATTGAAAGAGATTATTTTATGGGTTCTACCAGAACTTAAGTCCAATTACAGAAAATTGCCATGAAGGGAGTGAAGTAGCACTTGCCTGTGTAAAATGTTCCTGAACAGCAACGTTCCACCCACTAAGTTTCTGTCTCCCAGCAGTCAAGGTGTGAGTTATCTATTCCCGTGAACCGCAGGGCTGCTGGTATCAGGTGGTGCCATGCATTTTACAATGTAAAGAACTGTGATAAGTGTTCCATGAAAAGATTTGTGTCAGCTGCTCTGCAGATTTTATCTGTTGAGCTATTGTGTTCAAAAAAGCCTGCATTCAGGCATGGCCCATAAGAACAGGCACTTAACAGATACAGGTTTATCCTGTTTTCCTACTTCTCCCTACCCTACCCCTATGATTTACTAATGTTCGGCTAAAATACTGAGAGCAGAGGGTGAAGAATAGTCTGTGGGCTCCAACCTGCTGAGAGCTGATAGGAATGTGATCAGGTGCCTGTGTTATGTCCTCCCCTCAGTTTCATCAGGGAATCCCACTTCCCTCTGGTTACTTGGGAGTACCACTCACCAACTGTGCCAGTGCCTCACCACCCTCACTGCAAAGAACTTCCTCCTAACATCCAGTCTAAATCTCCCCTCTGCCAGTTTAAGCCCATTGCCCCTTGTCCTGGCGTTACAAGACCTTGTCAGTAATCCCTCCCCAGCCTTCCTGTAGGCCCTCTTCAGATACTGGAAGGCTACTATCAGGTCTCCTGGAAGCCTTCTCTTCTCCAGGCTGGAGAACCCCAACTCTCTCAGCCTGTCCTCATAGTAGAGCTGCTCCAGCCCTCTCATCATCTTTGTGGCCCTCCTCTGGACCCGCTCCAACACTTCCATGTCCTTCCTGTGCTGAGGGCTCCAGAACTGCACACAGTACTCCAGGTGGG
>VWZE01000745.1:117137-129000 GCA_013396675.1 Eubucco bourcierii
CCATGGCACTGACAAAGATGTTAAACAGCACTGGTCCCAGCACTGACCCCTGATTTTAAGTGGAGGGGGTTGTAAAAAAAAAAAAAAACTAACAAAAGTTAATTTCTTGCTTGTCATTTACCTTGTGCCAGAGAAGATAAACTGTAAAATTTTTATTGCAAAATATTAAAATAAATTACATTTTACAAAGACTTAGCAAATATTTACATACAGTGCGATTCCAGTGACAATCAGCAACAAAGAACTGACAGACAGGTGTATTATGGAGTGATAAGACTCAGAACTATACAAACTTCAAAAGCCATAGGAAAGACAAGTTGTTTTTTTTTTTTTTTAATAAAAAAAGCCAATCTCTCACAAATGGAATGAATTCCATGAGGCACAAAACCAAGTCTAGAAACAGAGTTTGGCTGTTGGATTTTTTTTTTTTTTGGTTGGTTGACTTCTTTAGGCCAACGGACTTGTATATTGCTTTTTGTTCTCCTCACTGACACTTGTCTGCCTCTACACATACTTTCCCAGATCAACTGGAGGGAAAAAGAATAAATCTCAACATATACAACTGTGCAACTGAAACTCTTTGCAGTTGACACTTTTGTTTCTTCATGTTTTGTGACAACCATTGCCAGCAATGGGTTCACAGGTTATTAGTTCAGAAAAAATTTAACACACCACTTACTATAGTTCCTCTGATTTCGTACCAGTGTATCAGATGTGTTAAGACCACTTGCTGTGAGATATGTATCTGAAAATGATGCCCTTTTGGTAAAAATAAGACTTCAATCAAGCAGAAGGTAAATCCAAGAAGTGTCATGATGATATCACAAAAGATAGGATCACACAGTCTGTAGCACTATAAAAGGGCTTCTGTAGAAACAGACTTTTGTTGTCACATTCCAGGCTCTCTATTTTCTGAAAAGCTTTTTGTTTTTTTTTTAAAAAGTACTGGCTCCTTTGGCAAAATTAGTAAGTTTATATTGTGCTTCACATGATGTGACTGCAAATACAATCTACTTGTAGGCAATAGCTAGAAAGAAGTTTCCACTTCTGCTGCATTCCTTCCTTATACATGCTTGTAAGCGGCTTTTTAAAATAAAATTTAATAATAATAATAATAATAATAATCTCCTTTTCTGGCCTCCTAGAAAGAGATCTCTCTCACCTATAAAACAAATTCCATGGCATTAAGAGAGCTGTTAACAGGATCAGCTGAATGAAATCTCACATGGTATCCAAGTAAGTGTTTCTATACTGACCAGACAATTGAAATAACTACAAGACCTTATCAAGCAGCATTGAAGAATTTACTCAGAGGCACTTTTGGGACTGAGTAGCTCAAAATACAGCCTGGACACCTCTCTGACTCATTATATGTAAATCTGAAGGCAGAAAGACATTAATCTCAACCCCCCCCAAGCAGCTGCTTTTTTTAAGACATGGAAGACAGGCAGTCAAAAAAGCTGTCTTGCTTATCACTTTGGCAATTCCAAGGTGGCATCATAACTTTAAAAGCTCTGGGAAATAATTCAGCTTTTTGGAGAGTGCCAGTATGACACTTATGTGCCAACTCAACCCCTCCAAAACACTGACACAACAAGTAGGGCCAATCATCTTGGCCTCTGTGTAAAGATTTTTTTTTTTCCCCCAGTGTTAAGTTTACTTTAAGGCACATGGTGGGATGTCTTGAGAACAGTTCTGTGAGGTGTGATCACGTTTCCCAGAGCGGGAATATTGTACTTTGCTTTAATAAATTTAAACTATTACTTTAAATCCCATGATACTTATTATGCAGAGTTAGTCTATGCTGCCTATACTGGGAAAGGCCAGAGAGCCACATCTAACTTGCTAATGTGAAACAGATCCCCAGTTATTCTCGGCTCCAGCGTACAAGTGTGCTTTGCTGTGGAGAATGGAGACTCTGGGTTCCAGTGTGCAACATCCCCTCCCAATGAAAGCAGCCTAGCCAAGAGTTTGGGTTCCATTATTTCTGTATTATTGATTTTTTTTTTTTTTTTTTTTTTTAAATACAGATTGAACTATGCCTTTCCACTTCATGCCCTCTCAGCAAGCCTTTTTTCTCCACATTGTCATGTAGGTTTCTAACTGTCACGAAAACTTTATAATCTTTACATCAATAGTGGAAGACAAAGTTGGAGCACAACAAGAGCTGTATGGAGTGCTTTCTCATTTTCTGTTACATTAAAGTACACTTTTAAAAATAATAAAAATATAAAAGAAGGTTAGACTTGCTACACAAGAAGTGTATCATGCATGTAGTCTTACCTACCATTTCTTACAGTTACAAGGTACAGTTGGCAACCACAACCTTTCAGATACATAGAAATACTTGGAAGGTTTGGAGTCATAAGAAAAATGATAGGAGTATTAGGAGTAAATTGGAATCTTCTTGAGAGGGACTCTCTTTTCCTGCCTGATGCAAGCCAAATTCACCTGGCCACCTCTGCTCCAACCAGCAGTAACATAAGAAAATTTGATTTCAAACTATCATCTCTCTTGAGCAATATTTTCATGAAATACAGATTAATTGCCAAAGCCAGTGATGTTGATTCCACGCTTCTGCCAGTGTCCTAGAGCCTTTTTTGTTCACTTTCTCTTTGAAATTAAAAAACCCACAAATCTGGAAATTTTGCAAAAAAAAATAAAAAAGAGCAGTAAAGACACTCTCTTGTTTCACAGTACATGACTTCAAAACTGCCCATCAACAGGTTATCAAAACAGAGTGCCAGTTTCCCATATGCCCTCCCCCAGTGGAGGAAGCCAGTGACCGAAGCTGCAGTTACTAGAAAGAACTAGCAAATGCAAGATGAGCATTGCAAGATTCCATAAGGTCTTCTTACAGAGCTAGTGAGTCTGCCAGCATTACAACAAAAAACAAGAATGAGACAACTTTTAACTTGTTCACTGAACTTTGGAAACTTTCAGACATACTGGAATGACTTCAATACTGTAAAATGAAACAGAACAGAACCTGGTATTTTAAAGGTCTTGATTGTTTTCTGTTTCAAATATATTTGATACACCTTAAGTCAGTTCCCTTTTGCTAACTTGTAATCAAGAGCCTCATTAGAAAGAGTTGTCAGGGCTAACATGTAGATAAGGATAAAATCAAGGAAAATAAAATTATGGTATAAATTTACTTGGTAGCCAAAACTACTTGGGCAGAACTTTTATGAAGACACATACTTCCTTTTCAATGAGAAGCCCACATCCAAGCCAAGAGGTAATACTTTCAGGAGCTTAGAGCCAAAGTTCCTTTTAACAAAGTGTCTTAGGGCCTCAGGTCACTTGATCACATCCATTTGCCCAAGATTTGACATTGCTCAGCCTTCTGGAAAGTGGGACAGAATAACCATTATATATGCACAAAAGGTCAAACTTTAAAATGAAATGAATAAAAAAAAAGTGTCATCAACTGTTTCAAAAATCATCTCATTCAAGTCTAGTCTGAAGTACCAAGGCAAAGTGGAACATCAAACAATACTGACTAATACACTGCACAGATCAGCAGCAGTGCTACAAGTCCCTTCTGACAGGCATCAGGGCATTTGGAGAATATCTGTGCCTCCCCCCAAGGTGATTTTTTTTCCCTCAGGAGAACAGTGTCAATAAAACTTCACCTGTACAAAGATACTGTATAAGGTTCATTCAAGTATTTCCTCTAGGAAATGAACAGTGGAAGGACACTTTCATCATTAAGTTCACTGCATCCTGCTTATGCTCACACATGCTTTGATCAAAAGGTCTTCCAATTGCCAGCAGTTCTGGGACTGAAGCACAGTTTAGCAGCCGAATAGGTGAGCTTCATCCCAGATGATTTTTCCTTGTTTGAGGGCTCCATCTTCATCCGTCTCTTTTGAACTTTAGTATTTTATTTATGGAATTACAATTGACTTCTCAGTCTGCCAGTGCATCTTAGCTCAGATCTGTCTGTCCTGCTTAAGTATGGTTGCACCACTTTTTTGTGCTAACAGTTTAACAATGGGCAACATAAAAAAGCAAATCCCTTGCTTTCACTTGTGATCAAAGCAGGATTCAAGTCCACGTTTTCAGAGGTGAAGGGATAATGGAGTAACCGAACACACTTGAGGGCCAAACCAGTCTGCAACAGTTACACTCCCAAACTAATTCCTCAATGAAATGCATAAAAGCAGAGCAGGTCCAGTGTATGAACAAGTCTTTTCTACTTTGTTGAAGAACCATAAAACCCCAAGAAGGAGCAGGACTCCAAATTCAACTGTTATTTTACAAGTTTTTCAGATAAGCAAAGCTGATGGGCTCAGAAACCAACTTAGGATGGGAAAAGGACACTGGAGTTTATTAGTTTGGGACTTTTGTTTTCAAAGAGACAGGAGAAGCTGCAAGAAAATGCTTTTCTCCTTGCTCTGTTAATTCGTTCAATAGGCACTGACCACATTCAGAAAACCATTGTCAAACATGCTTCACGTTGCAGCCTTCACATTGCTTACTGTGTTATATTCATTCATCAGCTGTTCGTAAGGCACAGAAAGTTCCATCTCGTTATTGGTAAAGGTAGATTCATCAGAGGATGGGAATTTAACCAGTTTTTTTGCAGTTTCAGATTCCTCTACAAGATTATCATCCATGGAGGATTTTGACGTTTCCTCATCATCTGACATATCTTCCTCTTCGTCGTCATCTTCATTTACAAATGTTATATTCGCATTCTCAAATATTAAGGGTCGATAGTCTCTGGAATCCCATGCTTCACCTTCTTCTTCACTAATCCTGTCTAGCTGGTTTACAAACATGGTTCCTTCTAGAGGACTGTCTGCAATACGTTTATCGTGCAGGGGTCTCAGTACAGGACCATTTTCAGCGTCCAGGGAAGTTTCATCGTATTCAAATGACTCCGCCTTTGTGTAAATCACCTGGGCGTCTATACTGGCGTTCTGCATATTCTGCTTGGCATTTTCTACTTTGATCATTTTGTCATTGTTTGTCTTCAGGGCCTTCTTCCCAATTTGCTTAATAAGATCGTTGTAAGTTTCTTCCTTCTTGGAAAGGAAGCTGAAAATATTGACATCCTTTGATGTAGCCATTTGAAGGGGTTTTTTAGACCGAGGATGGCTGTCAAATGACTCTTTTCTTTTTTTCCTCCTTTTCTTTATTGCTTTGTGAACTTCCACAAACATACTGACCTTCCAGTTAACAAAGAGTGAAAGCCAAGCTAGTCCCAGATAGATCCATAACTCCACAAAATATCTGTAAAGGGCATGGTAGTTTGCATCTGGATTTACACCTGCAAATAATTTGAAACAAGAATATTACTGAAAGAGGACTTGTAAGCTGATAAACCTTTGAAGTTATGACCCTGAGCGTTACTGCACTAACAGAGCCTGGTTATTTGAACATTGCTCCCAGAGGTGGCTACAGGGCATTCTGAAATGCTACTGAAAGAAAAGGCTGATCCCCAGTCTTCCAGTTCTTGGCTCAATGCACTCTGACTACTGGATTACCATGGAATCATAGAATGGTAAGGTTGGAAGGGACCTCAAGGATCAGCTAGTTCCAACCCCCTGCCATAGGCAGGGACACCTCCCACTAGTACAGGTCACTCAAGGCCTCGTCCAGTCTGGCCTTGAACACCTCCAGGGAGGGAGCATCCACAACCTCCCTGGGCAACCTGTTCCAGTGTCTCACCACCCTCACTGTAAAGAACTTCCTCCTAACATCCAGTCTAAATCTCCCCTCTGCCAGTTCAAACCCATTGCCCCTTGTCCTGTCATTGCAAGACCTTGTCAATAGTCCCTCCCCAGCCTTTCTGTAGGCCCCCTTCAGATACTGGAAGGCTACTATCAGGTCCCCTCGAAGCCTTCTCTTTTCCAGGCTGCAGAGCCCCAACTCTCTCAGCCTGTCCTCATAGCAGAGCTGCTGCAGTCCTCTGATCATCTTTGTGGCCCTCCTCTGGACCTGCTCCAGTGGTAGCATATTTATCTTCTCCTTCTAAGCGACAAAAATGAACTTCCTGTTTGAAAATTATAAGCCTTCTTGCCACTGAGGTATGGATGTAAGTACTTTCCTTGAGAAAAGGATTCAAAACTTCATTTGCAAGGACCATCACCAAAGCCCTAAAAAACACAGTGAATGCTACAGAAACACAAGATTTAGGAGGGAGATGTTAATATGCTCAGCATTTCCTGCAGGCTAGTTCTAGACAGCTGCGTCAAAGAGCACTGTCTAGTGCTTACACATTCTGCTTAGGATACTGAATCCCAGCCAAAGGTGCTTAACTGTCATAGAATCATAGAATGGTAAGGTTGGAAGGGGCCTCAAGGATCAGCTAGTTCCAACCCCCTGCCATAGGCAGGGACACCTCCCACTAGTACAGGTTACTCATGGCGGACAGGAAAACTCCTTGTCTGAAATAGGGACCTGGAGCACCTAAGAGAGTACTGAACTCCAGACTTTAGCTCCAGACTTTGCCATTAAAGATCTTAAGCACTTAATCTTAAAGAGCCACTCCACTGGATCCATACTCAACTTTAATTTAATCTTCTATGCAGTAAAATGTTTTGGAAAAGCTTAGAAACCACCTCTTCAAATTAGAGTTTGGAAATAGAATTGCCACACTAAGACATAAAATACAATTACTGACCAGCAACAAAATCTCCAAATCCAATGGTGGTGATGGTGATGAATGAGAAATAGAGGCCTTCAATGTAATCCCATCCTTCAGTCACCATAAAGACAAAGGGAGGAATAACTAGATGGACCAAGACACCCCAAACAATGAAAATAGCTGTGCAGGTAATTTGTGCTTTCCTCTGTAAAGAAAGAAGAATTAAAAAAAAGTCAGTGAAAGATCTCAAAATTTTATTTTCCCATCCATGGAATCAAGCATCATTCTGACAGCAGGCAATACTCCAGAGTTCTGTTAACAGTTCATAAGCATTACTAAAAGTCATTAAAATAAACACAACTATTTTATTTTTCTTTATCCAGGACTCACTATTCACACTCTCACAGTATCACCAAGGTTGGAAGAGACCTCAAAGATCATCAAGTCCAACCCAATACCACAGACCTCAAGACCAGACCATGGCACCAAGTGCCACATCCAAACCCACCTTGAACACCTCCAGGGACGGTGACTCCACCACCTCCCTGGGCAGCCCATTCCAGTAGCCAATGACTCTCTCAGGCAAGAACTTTCTCCTCACCTCCAGCCTAAACTTCCCCTGGCACAGCTTGAGACTGTGTCCTCTTGTTCTGGTGCTGGTTGCCTGAGAGAAGAAGGTAACCTCCCCCTGGCTACAACTACCCTTGAGGTAGTTGTAGACCGCAATAAGGTCCCCCCTGAGCCTCCTCTTCTCCAGGCTAACCAATCCCAGCTCCCTCAGCCTCTCTCCATAGGGCTGTGCTCGAGGCCTCTAACCAGCCTCGTTGCCCTTCTCTGAACACGTTCAAGTACCTCAATGTCCTTCTTCAATTGAGAGGCCCAGAACTGGACACAGTAACTGGACACATTCTCACAACTGTTTGCTCAAATATGTCCTCAGTTTTCTTTCACACCCTTTCAAAAATGTTTAAAGTTGCTCCTGATATTTTATAAAAAGGCAAGGTATAGAAGACTTAGTACTCTAGTCTAAAAAGCAGTCAGTACCTCTGATTTTCTTTTAAATCATTTGAGCATAGAGAATCAGAAGTGCTTAAAGTGCTTCTTTCCTATTTTATGCCTCCTACCTTTTGCCACCCATACAAACTGCACAACGCTAGACACACACACACACACACACACGTGTATTTCATTGTAAAGTTTCTGCAGTTTTGTCTCAGGTGCCAAATGAAGAAAGTCCTTGTCCCCTTTCTGAAACCAGAATCTAAATCAGTCCTACTGTCTTCAGTGCTCTATTGCCCTGCATTGCATCCCATCTCAGCACAGTTAGAGCTGAGATAGAACTCATTCGGGGGAAAGGGAGGAGAGGCAACACTAAACACCCTCCAAAAAACCTCAAACCACTCAACCCTGCCCCTCCCCCCAAAAAAAAACCCAAAACCAACAACACCAAACCCAAAAAACAAACTTCACCACTAAAAAAAGTAACAAAAAGCCACAAGCCAGTACCTCAGAAGAAAACATTTCCAGCTGGTTCACTGAAAAGCAGGAAGTACTCAGGGTTTAGAAGCAGGTGGGAACGAAGCAGGGCAGCTTATTTGTGTGCAAGAGGAGCTTGCATGAAGTGCTTGTGAAATGGAGCCTCAGCTACATTTGTCTTATGTATTGCTAATGTCTCCACAGAAGCTGCAAGATCTATATTTAATATCAAAGACTCTGACAAGACCTCATTTTGATAAAATTTCTTGCAGAACTAGCATATCAGACCCAATCCTCCTTCCAGTGCCCCTTTTCAGTTATCTCTGTTCGACGCCATCAGGGAAAACTTTGGTTTTGTGCAAGTGTTCATTTACTACCAAGATTAGCAGGTCAGTTCCAATTGTGAGCTTAATGTACACATCAAAAACACACAGCGTGAATATAAACAAGCAAGGTCCTTACCAGGCTTACTCCTCTTTTTGTGAGAAACTGGCCCAGCCTCTTGGCACGGCCTCCAAAGAACTTCCCCAGAGCACTGATCCATGTCAAGCAGAGAGGAACTCCAAAGAGCCCATAAAATATGCAGAAGAGACGCCCAGAGGGTGTCTTTGGAGAAACATTTCCGTAACCTAAAAGAGATGAGTATGTGCACAGTCTGCTTTATGTTGCAGAGAATTTAAGGCAATTTCACCTATGGACAAAACAATGTTGTGTGGACTTCTGCTGTATCAGTTGCTCCTTACTTCACCACCTATAAAAAGCTTTAGTCTGCTCCAGCTGATGGGAGTCTGGATGCCTTCCAAATGTACTCTAGCAAATGCAAACGAAGAAAATTTCTTGCATTTTAATTTCTTCCTAGATTTTTTTCCATCTTTTTTCTTGGTGAAAGAGATGTGAAATAAATCTCATCACAGACATTCTGATTCCCCAGCTTTAGCAACACTATTCAAAACTTTTGTTGTTTAAAATATGGTTCAATCCTGAAGCTAGGTTGTATGTGAAGATCCACTGTATGCACTTAACTTGTGACTCAGTACCTTTAGAGGGTAAGAATTTGAGTAAAGTGCAAGGTGGGTTGTGAAATAGCAAGGAATTTCAACTGAATTTAGTTCTTCATTGGTCACAGAACTCAACAGGGCATTACAAACTCAGACTCTAAAATTATCAGCCTGGTTTTGCCAGAGTTTTCTTAATTAGGTGTGTTCCTGAATTCAACTTTTTGTTATAAGTAAACTAGAAGTAGAGTATTATGAATTTCAAATAATAAAAGAAACCACAGTACTGCATATACTGCATACTTCTTCAGCCTNTGGATGAGGCCTTGAGTGAGCTGTACTAGTGGGAGGTGTCCCTGCCTATGGCAGGGGGTTGGAACTAGCTGATCCTTGAGGTCCCTTCCAACCTTACCATTCTGTGATTCTATATGGTTTAACAGTAAGACTTCCAGATGTTTGTCTGCAGATAAACATGTATTCTAGGCAACTCCAGCCATGAGGACTCGATTCTGGGGCTAGTTTTTTGTCATGCAAGGCTAATAGGCTAACTGACGTCCTGGTTTGCCCAACCCTTCTGCTGATGGGGGAAGCAAGGGCAGGAGGAAAACAAAAGGCTTGGGTCATTACAAGTGATAAACAGGTACCCACAGGTGTTTAGGTACTTGTTAGTGCCTTGCTCAAATAAGCAAGCCCTGGTTTCACCTAATAGGGTCAGTTTCACAAATGCCATTCTGATTGGCGGAACTCAAACGGCCAAAGGAGCCATTGCACTCAGGCAAATAATAGAAATTGAGCTAAATTTCAAGCAGTTGTGCTGCCTCTGCCTCATTGCTTTGGCTCTGTGTGTGCTATTCTGCTCTGACAATGTGTTCTGCTCTGCCTTGTGCTTCAGGCCAGCTTAGCCCTAATGTTTTGGGCTTGAACTACCTGGAAACTTAAGTGCCTCCATGGCAAGAAGTGCCACCGACACTGTGCTCTCTGCATATCTGCAAGAGATCCTGCCTGCACTTCTGCAAACCTCAGTGCTAAGAGGAACCAGAATCAGGTCAGATACCATCTGCCTCTTTTCCAGTACCCTGCTAGAGCCTGGGAAGATCTAGAAGCCTCTCAAAGGCTATCAAGCTGCCAAGCAGTTCCAACACTGCCACAAAGGAGCCAGGGACTATCTTGAAATTCCTACTCCACTGCACAGATGCTCCCTAGGGTTCCAGGCTGCTTTTTATTTGTAAGTGGGGCAAAGCCATTTTGTGGCTAAACTTTTCCAATTTTCTGATTCTCCTAGATTAATGAATTGCCCATAAGCATCCTTGTGAAGAATTTCTCGACCAAATTAGAACCCAAATTTAACTATTTTGTATATAGTTTGTGGGTGGAGCTTTTTCAAAATAAAAAAACCTACCTATTTTACAACTGCTGCCTCGTTAATTGCCCCACATAAATCAGTTTGACACCTAAATGTAAGAGTACAAACATACTAGAGCACTAAAAAACTACAGTTAGGAAAGTTGACATCATACATACTTACCAATGGTAGTGATCACAGTAGCAGCAAATATCACAGCATTAGGCCAGTTCCAGTTGTTGAAAGTATTATTCCCAGTGATGGCAACCCCCTGATCAGCAGCATTTGACACCACCTGTAAGAAAATAGTTTATGGTCATTCCTGGAAAATCCTGGCAACCTGAAAAAGAGATGTGTCTGTCCCTCTCAGGGTTTCCTCCTTTGCTCATACCCAAGTTCTTTGTGAAGACTAGCCTAATATATTCACCAACAATAATTTTAGGAAGTACAAAAAACTTGCTTTATTTAGTTAAGGGGTTTTAATTAGATAAGCTTGTACTCAATTTACCAGTTTAACCCAAAGTCAGCCCATCTGGAGACCAAACACTCCTCCAGACTGAACTAGCATTTAAACCTTCAGTGCAGTTCTTGAATTTGGTTAGATGTTAGGGACATCTTCAGAACTACTAGCCATTTTAAAATGCTATTACATGCCATGCCTCTGCTTGACTTGGGTATGAGCAGGACATCACACAATCCTTGGCAAATCACACAACTGTTAGGGCTGGAAGGGACCACAAGGATCATCTAGTTCTGACCCCCCTGCCATGGGGAGGGACACCTCACACTAGATCAGGTTGCTCAGAGCCACATCCAGCCTGGCCTTAAAAACTTCCAGGAATGGGGCTTCCACCACCTTCCTGGGCAACCTCTTCCAGTGTCTCACCACCCTCATGGTGAGTAACTTTTACCTAACATCCAAACTAAATCTACCTGCTTCTAGTTTTGCTCCATTCCCCCTAGTCCTATCACTACCTAACACCCCAAAAAGTTTCTCACACCAGCCTTCCTTGAGATATTGGAAGGCCACAGTAAGGTCTCCTCAGAGCCTTCTCTTCTCCAGCCTGAAGAGCCCCAGCTCTCAGTCTGTCTCCATAGGAGAGATGCTCCAGCCCTCTGATCATCTTCGTGGCCCTTCTCTGAACACACTCCAGCGTGTCCAGATCTTTCCTCTAACAGGGGCTCCAGAACTGGACACTACTCCAGGTGCAGGCTCAGCAGAGTGGAGTAGAGGGGAACAATCACCTCCCTTCACCTGCTGGCCACACTTCTCTTGATGCAGCCCAGAAAGCCAACCGTATCCTGGGCTGCAAGTGCCTAGCTCATGTTGAGCTTCTCATCCACCAACACCCCCAAGTCCCTCTCCCCAGCGTTGCTCTCAAGCCAGTCACTGCCCAGCCTGTATTGGTGCTTGGGATTGCCCTGACTCAGGTGCAGGACCTTGCACTT
>VWZE01000745.1:129496-162548 GCA_013396675.1 Eubucco bourcierii
TCATCCACCAACACCCCCAAGTCCCTCTCCCCAGCGTTGCTCTCAAGCCAGTCACTGCCCAGCCTGTATTGGTGCTTGGGATTGCCCTGACTCAGGTGCAGGACCTTGCACACAAAGCTTAATGCAATTAGTGTTCATTCATCTGCTGTACCTGGCAGAATCAAACCCTCTACAAGTCAATGTAAAACTGTACACTTTTCAAAGACAGATAAATTAATGCTTTTCCAAAGTATTCCATGCACCAGGACTCCAGCCATTGTCATTGAATCAAGCCCCTTTCTTATTCCATCTTTCAATCTACTACACCATGATAAATGCAAAGCACTTATTTACAATATGTTATGGAAGTAATGCATAGTTATTGGCATTTCCACAGATTCAGCAAGTCCATTTTCTATTATCTCTTCAGGTCTTCAGATGCTTAAAAATTATTAATCACCTTTCCCTTTTGTAGGAAGGGACTCAGCCTCCCTTGCCTTTCCAAAACTAAACTGTAGAAAACAGATTGATAAAAACTTTCATTACTAATGTATTACTACCTCCAAAAAGTAAAAAAGAAGCACAGTTTATTATATTCCTTTCCAGAAATCCCTACTTAATTTAAATCTTTGCCCCATCACCTTACCCTGCAGTTAAAGCATTATAGGGTAAAAAAAACCTGTAAAAACAGGTTACTCTGTTTTTCTCCCTTCAGTGTAAACCAAGGCTGTCTGAACAAAGTGAGGGTTATCTTAAACTGGTAAGAAGTTACAGAGGTATCTACAAGCAGCTCTTCCTTCCCTCATCACTCCTTCCTTCCTTCTTGATTAAGATCTGATCTTGGACCTAGCACAGACTCAACACAAAGTTCAATCACTACTGAAAAACACACACAAGTTAACACAGGCTTTAATTATTCTCAAGACTTATTATCGCCCTCCTACCGTAATAAAAATGCCCTCAAACTGAATGTATTGTGTGTATACGAGATGTAAACAATTTAATTAAAAATTTACTTTAAACATGCAAGCTGTTACAGAAGATAAAAGGAGAAGCATTGAAAGTGACTGTAGGTGCAGAACTAGAGTTTTTTCTCCTGCTAAACTTAATGTGTGTGTAAAACAGCATGCAATGTCTCTCCGCAGCCTACAGGCTCTGGATAGAAAAGGATAGAGAGAATTCTCACCAGGTTATCTGTCATAGGAAAGTAGTGTTGAAATGAGAAGCAGCCCTGAAGGGAGCAGGTTGAGAGCAAGCAAACATGTGATGCCACCTCCTTCCAAGAAGCATTGGATCACAGGAGCTCAACCAAGTAGAAGCATTCAAAATAACTTCCTTCATTTCAGCTATGGTCTGCAGGTAAACTTTCTGAAAGTCCCAAGGGACAATGAAGTGACACAATAAGCACAATACATGATGTAATACTCCTCGAAAGGTCATCTTCTGCACTGCCCAGCAACACTGCACTGAATGTTACACTGAATACCATTTCACTAGTCATTTTCCAAGCTGTAAAGCACACTTGGATATCTTGTTTATTGTTACTCCATCAGAGAGCACAGCATAGCTCATAGATCTTATAAGAGGTGCACCAAAGTATCTATTTCCATTGTCACTAGGCCATTATCTCATTGCATTACTTACCCTCAGTACAGTATCACAGTATCACCAGGGTTGGAAGAGACCTCAAAGATCATCAAGTCCAACCTGTTACCACAGACATCAAGACCAGACCATGGCACCAAGTGCCACATCCAAACCTGCCTTGAACACCTCCAGAGACGGTGACTCCACCACCTCCCTGGGCAGCCCATTCCAGCAGCCAATGACTCTCTCAGTCAAGAACTTTCTCCTCACCTCCAGCCTAAACTTCCCCTGGCACAGCTTGAGACTGTGTCCTCTTGTTCTGGTGCTGCTTGCCTGAGAGAAGAAGGTAACCTCCCCCTGGCTACAACTACCCTTCAGGTAGTTGTAGACCGCAATAAGGTCACCCCTGAGCCTCCTCTTCTCCAGGCTAAACAATCCCAGCTCTCTCAGCCTCTCTTCATAGGGCTTGTGCTTGAGGCCTCTCCCCAGCCTCGTTGCCCTTCTCTGGACACCTCAAGGTATTTCCTGGTATGTACAGTTACATTGCAATTTGCCGGTGTTTGAGGTCTGGAGGTGTGAAGGGAGACCAGATCCAAGGGGAAGAAGCTGTTGGACTGAGTAGCACACAGCTGCCCTTGACATCCAGGCAGTTAACATCTTAGGTGAAAGATGGCCAGCTCTCTGAGTTACATAAACATTTCATATAGACAATCGTGGATACTCTCCAGCCAAAGCTGCCACCCTCTTCCTGTCTCTGCACACAGCTATCTGCTATTAGCATACAATTATCTATAATCTGCAGCGTGGTCTTTTAAAGCTACTTTATGCCTGCAAGAAGCCTGAGTGCATTATATGCATCCCAGCCACAGGAACAAATAAGGTCACAAAGCATGCTCAGATAGCTTTGGTGAAGTGGGAAATACATAGCTGCTTTCCCAACAGTATAGCTTTTACCCATACTGAAATAATTAAATATTTTGGTTTCAAACAACAATGTAAGTGGGCATTATACAACTGAGCAGCAAATACAGATGAGCTTTTTTTTTTTTTTCTTCTTAGTAAATTTGTTAGGTTGTGTTAGGGATGCCATTTTCATATGCTGGGATACAGAATGTCTCAAGCTGCCAGTGCTGGATTTACACTACAGAAAAGAATCTCTAAAAAGTATTTGGATTGGAAAATGAGAGGTGAGGAGGGAAGAAAAGTGTAGACAGTGCAAGTGTTCTCAATAGCTTGAAAGATGTAATTTAGGAAAAAAGCACCTTAAGTTATTCCCTAACACGAAAGGTGAAAATAGTTAACTAACTCAGAACTTGCACATCATCTTAGACTCCACCTCACAACTCTACCAATGAAAGCACGACTTCCTTTTCAGCCAAGCAACTTTTGCCTCACAGGAATAAAACTCCCTCTTCTCCCTCACTCCCCAATACTCCAATCCTGCATTTTGGAAAAGAAAAAGAAGATCTAGAGTCCCTGAGCTATTGCTGAAAGTAAACAGACTTGTAATTGCAGAGGGAAGTTTAAGACAGACATAAAAGTATCTTCTGATATTAACCCAAGTAGAAATAGGGGATGCTATCTGAACACAATCAAGCAGACATTGCCTCCTTTGCAGGTCCTTTCCCTCAGACAAACCCCAGCACCCCACAGAAACAGCATAGTGTTTCCTGGCCTTTGTGACATTTTCATTAACCCTCTGGTGATCAGGCTCACTCAAGATTTACCAGATCTCATAAGAACTAACTGTTACACTTCCTATCTTGGGAAAAGAAGAGGATTTTCTCATTGATGCTTTGGGCATATGACACTCTTATTCCCTCTACATGAGTAACAACAGGGCTAAGCAGTGCTCTAAACAAAACTGAAAGTGGCATGGAGAAGCCTTGACACACACCAGCATTATGGATATGTTCCTAATGCTATTTATTCTGCATCTCCACTTTCTGCTGGACACAAGCACCTAACGGCAGCAAGGTTTGCCCAAACTGGGAAGATACATAGTAATGCATTTGTTCAAACTGTTTTTTCCTACTGGCCTGCCAAGGTTTGCTGTGGTAAGTCTCTGGTGGCTTAAAAGCTTGCAGTAGTCAGCAGACTCATTTCCTTGTCTTTGTATTAGCAGAAGAGATGGTTAAGTTTTAAGTTTTATCAATACCAGGCAAGGTGAAATGGCTTCACTACAGACATTTAGTTCCAGCAGAAGTAATGGGAGAGTACAAAACTAAGAGAATAAGCACACTGCTTCTAAGAGACACAAGTAAAATACACTGGTTTACACTGGGCCATTTGGCCTTCAGAAGGAAGAATGGAGCAGAGGCCTTCTGCCTCTGTAAGCAGGAACAAGTGCACAAGGCTTTGCTTTCATTTCCCTTCCCTTCAGGTATTTATACATACACTGAGGAGATCCTCCCAAGCCCAGGTCTCTCAGCTTTTCCTTTTGGGAGACTGGCACACCCTCCAGTCCTTTGATCATCTTAGTAACTCTTTGCTGGGCTCTCATCCCATTCTACCCTCCAGAGTATTCTATGTACACAAAGGAAAGCTGTTTGCTGCATCCAAAGGTAGACTCCGTTAAAGCAATGACTGATGCATCCTTTCAAGACTCCAAGGTTTTATCACCTAGGAGGATATAAAGATTTAAAGCACCAAAACCCACTGAGAATTACAAATCTACAAAGTACTTTAGAGACTCTCATATAAGGAAGAAATCTCTCTTCAAGTTGTTTAAGAGATTTGGATGTCAACATGAAAAAAAAACCAGAAAATTGTGCAGTAGTTATCTAACCACAGGTACATAGCCCAAGCACAAATCCAGGCTGGGTGGTGAATGGTTGGAGAGCAGCCCTGAGGAAAAGGACCTTGGAGTCTGGGTTGATGAAAAGCTCAACATGAGCCTGCAGTGTGCACATGCAGCCCAGACAGCAACTGAGTCCTTGGCTGCATCAAGAGCAGCAATTCTGCCCCTTTGCTCTTGTCAGACCCCACCTGGAGTACTGTGTGCAGTTCTGGAGCCCTCAGCACAGGAAGGACATGGAAGTGTTGGAGCGGGTCCAGAGAAGGGCCACAAAGATGATCAGAGGGATGTGGCAGCTCTCCTATGAGGACAGGCTGAGAGAGTTGGGGCTCTGCAGCCTGGAGAAGAGAAGGCTTTGAGGGGACCTGATAGCAGCCTTCCAGTATCTGAAGGGGGCCTACAGGAAGGCTGNTGTGGCTGCTCCCTCCCTGGAGGTGTTCAAGGCCAGGCTGGAGGAGGCCTTGTGTAAGCTGTACTAGTGGGAGGTGTCCCTGCCTATGGCAGGGGGTTGGAACTAGCTGATCCTTGAGATCCCTTCCAACCTTACCATTCTATGATTCTATATAATACTGGGAATTCAGCCACTTCTGATGAAATTTTCCAGAATAATAAGGCTTAAATTTAAAATGTCAGATGAAAATCTATATGCTGTTCACCTTCATAAGCAGATTTTAATTGTAACCAAATCCAGAAGCATCACAGTAAGGGAAAACAAACAGGTGAAGCAATACAAGAAGCTGCATGAATGTCTTAAGGCATTTTAAAAGGCTTAAGGTAACTTAGAAGTAAAAATCCTTATCAAGCCAAGTGCACATCTTTCTACTTGTCCCTCAGTCTTCTGGCTCTACATATAAATCTACAGTAGCAGTCTGCTGTTTGCATTTCAAAATCTTATAATCAAAACATATTTGTTAATTTTTTACAATAATAAAACAATGAGACATCCATTACAAAGTCCATCTGACCTAGATAGTATTTTCTCAGGATTACATGTAAATAAAGAGAAAAGAAATTCACTCAGTCAGTATTGCTTTTGAAGGAAAAAAGTGTGTGGGTAGTCACAGTTAGACTGACAGAACTGCACCTCAGACTTATCATGCAGACAGGCATGACCATGGCTAGAAATTTCCTGCTTTGCTGGCATATTGTGCTTTAACATCTGCTTGCATATTAAAAGCAGCAGAAGCTATTTCACAGGCCCAGTTTGAATTTGTAAGTATTTCATAGATCAAAAGTAGTAGATTCACAGTCAAAACTAGGAATATATTAATCCTGGCTGACAGCTGTCATAGCTCACCTATTAAGTAAGTTTGTGTGTCTAGTTGTTAAGCAGCAAATACATATTTAGTATAATAAATGCCACAATCCTTTGTTTTGAGTTATAGTAGCTGGAGGTAAGGGAAAAAAAAACAAAACCCAAACTATTTAAAGCCATCTGCCTTCCTCCTGCATACCCAATGTGTCCTAACTGAATGGAGACTACTGTCCATCAGAGAAAATACTTTCCTAACTATAGTATCTTGGCAGCTTGGAGTTTGGGTAAAGAGAATGAGACAGAAGCCAACTATGCAACTAATGGTTTCACCAATTCCCCTGCCCCCACCCCTCTTACTTTTCATGTCTAAATACATGTGAGGATTTATTAAAATTTTCTGGTTTGAGCTCTCCAAAACCTTCATATTAGCCTATATATTCTTAAGACTAAAATATTTCACTTCTCTTCCCAAACTTCACTTCCACACACAGCTGCACTACTGCTAAGAAAATCTCATTATGTGCCACAATGCTCACTTTGATAGCCAGAGACACAACGTGGCAGTGCTGCAGAAACTTGAGAAAATACACACAAGGTTAAATGATTTCATCCAGGCAGCAGAAAGAGCAGCATTCCAATGTCATCTTTAGGAGGGCTGCTATAAATGTGTCTGTGCACAGAGAAATAAAAGTTCATCACTGGAGAGGAAAAAAGTAAATCTTTTGAAGCTCGGAACACAAAAGAGCAGCACCCTATTTGGGCATGCATATTTCTGACAGCCACCGGGCACGTTTAGCACATAACTGGCTCAAGGCAAGAAGAATTCTCAGGGAAGGATGGTTAGCAACTATCTGCCCCTCCAGAGCAGCTGAAAGTCACCACAATAGTATACACCCCTGGTTCCTGCCATTCTTTTTTAACCGCTGTTTCTAGTGCAATAACAGACTTATCCTGTGATTGCTCACTTGGACTCTGAGTTCCCAACTGACTGAAACATGTTGGCATATGACCAGGGCCAAGTGAACAAGTCTTTCAGGCTGCCTTAGCCACTTGACAGTCCATGCAGGACTATGATAACCAGCAGGACTTAGGACAGCTGACCTTTCATTTCCCTCTCTGCATTATCTGTGTTGGCAATACAAGTTTCATGTCTGTCAGAACAAGAACCATGCCAGATGTAAAAAGAAGTCTTTTAGCTGAGTCCTGGATTTCCTACTTCACTTCTGTGGTGAATGGTTTGCGACCTTTTTTGTAGAAAGAAAAATAAGACGAGTGAACCACATTGTCTCAGTTTAACAGGCAACACCCTTGTATCTTGCTACCTATGAAAGTTTTACTGTCCTTTACTGACCTACAGAGAGAATCTAGCTGGAAGGGAGTTGGGGCAAGAGGTACAGGAAATGAGTCAACAGCACCTGCATTAGAGAAGGCTGACAGGATTTAATAAATTCTAAGTTTATTAATGTCTTATTAATGACATTATACATACACTTTTATATATATATATATATATATATATATGCACATACATAGTCTGCATGTGCCTGTATATGCCTGCATGTGCCTGTATACACGCACACACACACACTATATACACATAATGAAATAAAGTCTTATTTCACATCAACTTAACCTATAGGAGTGAATCCACAGTTACTTCAACTGCTCTGCACTGCATTTCTTCCCAGCCAGATTACTCTAAATTACTACATTACTCTTGTTAGTCCTGGAACTTGGAGAGTTTAACAAATGTAAAATAATCAGAGGCAGAATCAGTTTGTTTCTAATAGCAGAATGGGATTATGGTCAGTAGCCAAAGTTAAAATAGAGGCAAAAATTAGGAAGCAGTCACTGAAAGAATAACGCTAACTTTCACTTCTAAAAGAACAAACTTCACAAGTCCAATGCTTGGTGCTGACAGATGTAAATAACAAATCTAACCAAGGACATACATAAACATTACCCAAAATGCCAGCAACATCGGTATGACTATACAAGATTCCTTCTCCCTTATCTATGAATTGAATTAAAACAAAAATAAAATTAAACCCTGGAAAGTACATGTTAGTCCCACTATTTACATTCCTACACAAATCAACTACAAATAGCAGAGAACAATTTTTCCCTTTGCTGTAATATGTTGCATTTATAATATGGTTAAGTGTTACTGCAAGTAAAAAAAAAAAAAATTTACAGTCAACAGTTCAGTCTTAAAATGCATTATCTATCAAAGTGAAAACTTTTTAAAATTCCCAGTTGGGTAAAAAAATTTAAATCCTGGCAAAATATGGGTTTATGCTTTTTAAAATTCCCAGTTGGGTAAAAAAATTTAAATCCTGGCAAAATATGGGTTTACATACGTCAGGAGAGGGTTTCTTTCCAGCAACAGCAAGATTTGACCCAGAATGAGATGGTATTTTCACACTCCTACCAATACAGCAAATAGAACACTATCTTGTCAAGTTTTCACAGTATCACCAAGGTTGGAAGAGACCTCAAAGATCATCAAGTCCAACCCGATACCACAGACCTCAAGACCAGACCATGGCACCAAGTGCCACGTCCAAACCTGCCTTGAA
The DNA here is from genome assembly GCA_013396675.1 of Eubucco bourcierii. Taxonomy (NCBI): domain Eukaryota; kingdom Metazoa; phylum Chordata; class Aves; order Piciformes; family Ramphastidae; genus Eubucco; species Eubucco bourcierii. The sequence goes on from VWZE01000745.1 coordinate 137,694, forward strand.
CACCTCCAGGGATGGTGACTCCACCACCTCCCTGGGCAGCCCATTCCAGTAGCCAATGGCTCTCTCGGTGAAGAACTTTCTCCTCACCTCGAGTCTAAACTTCCCCTGGTGTAACTTGAGACTGTGTCCTCTTGTTCTGGTGCTGCTTGCCTGAGAGAAGAAGGTAAACTTCTCCTGGCCACAACCGCCCTTCAGGTAGTTGTAGGGTTTTCCACAGGTAGTTTTCCACAGTCTACAGAGAAAGGGCAGCTTAAGATCTCCTCAGCATTTCCTTTTAACTGCTTCAACATATCAGTGATTTGAGTTTTTTAAACAAGGCAATTATAAAGTTATTTACATCTGCTAAAAGTGGCTTTAAATGATCCAACAGTTTCTTAGCATACAAAGCAGAAAATTACATGCACAGGTCAAGCAACTACAGATACTACATTTCACCTAAAAGATTATACAAGAAGACTAAACTTGCTCAAGAGAAAGTTCAGCTAATCTTGCTGGTTCTTCACTTATCTAGACAACTCCACATTTCATTCTATTCATGCAACAGGGCTTCTCAATGCATAAATGAATTAGAGAACTAAGATGATCTTTTGCTTTCCCTTTATTATGCTTAACATTGGTCTGTTAGCAAGCTGGACCTCCATCTAAGTGTATTTTTTCTCACCTAAGAGCCCTCCAGCATATGCCACTTCATACAGAGTTGTCCCTCCATCTAAGGCTGATATTTAAAGAATGCCTGATTTTAATTTTGCATAGTTTTGTTACGTAACAGGACAGCAAACCTGACACTGCTCCTGTTAATTTAGAATACAACACACCCAGAGGGTTTTTTACATTTCTTAATTATTCTTACTTGTCAACTTTTTTTTTTTTTTTAAAGACTTGGGAACGTCCAAGTCATAGACTTTAATGGGCCTAGCAGGTTGTTTCTTTTGAAAGCAACCTTGGTAGTTTTATTAGATGAAGAAAGCACAGAGTGGGACCCACCGTCTTGTAGTGGACATTGAAAGCAGCTTCCAACAAAATTACTCAAGTACATGCTATGAGGAAAGCCATGCATTAGACCAGTCTATTTAAAGCATTCCACAGAATAAAGGCATATGACATACTACTAAACAGAAGAAAGTGGTCTTCAAGCAGGGAGAAGTACTCTTGATTAAATTGCATCACTGCTCTAAAGAAAAATCTGTGCATGTCCTTCGAAGTACATGACTGAGTTTGAAATGGGACTAGAAAGCATTCACATCTGTATTACACACACACACTTTTATGCTGGAAAATGTTTGCTGTTTAGTGTAATTCTGAGGAAGCCTCATCTGAGGCTTATGTAGGTGCTCAGAACAGAGGAAGAACACAGAAATATCCTGAAGCAAACTGGAACTGCTCAACAGTGATCTCTCCGATAGATCTATAAAAGAGAGTGGTTTTTAGATAAGCCAATGAATTCCTCTTACATCAGGTTTCTTCCACTTTCCTCCAAGCGCCTGATGACAGCACTTCCCACACACACCCCCCTTGAGCATCATAATTTTAATACACTACCAATCATACACGTTAAACAACACAGGAAATTCTTCCATGGACTGAGTCTCAAATGGAACAGAGTGAAAAATTAAGTGGGGGCACTTCAGGGGGTTTTTTTTGTTTTGCTTTGGTGGTTTGTTTGGGGTTTTTTTCTTTTTTAATGTGTAACAGGTAAGAAACATTAAGATTTCTTAATCTGTAACTGTTGATGCTGACAACTCAGTGACAACAGGAAATAATTTACTTAACCTGTAAATGGTGTTCCTGCCAAAGACAGTACTACAGGAAAAAGCATCTTTTCTTATCACTGTGGCCTTACTCTCTCTATTTCCTAGCTGACAAAAAGAACTAGGGCTGAGAATGCACATTTGTCACAGATAGAACACTTGCTATTTCATTCTTTGCTTTCTTGGTTTTTTATTACAATTTAACCAGATGAATTTATCCTTTAGAAAGGCAATCTGTTAATTAACCCATATTACAGGCAGAACACATCATGTTCTTCAAGTGCAATCTCAATGTGTCAACCAGAAATAGCTCAAATTAGTTAAAGGGATAGGGAACAACAAGAAGCAGAGAAAATGTTTTTCATGCAAAACTGTAAGATACATGCTCAATCCTGGTTTTAGCTTGTTATATGAAGGCTATGCAATAAACTGTTGATTTAAAGGAGACTTAAAGAACTACCTTTGTACTTGTTTGAACCTGAAAGACTCATAAAAATTTATTTGTGGCTAATATTTATGAGAGTCTGGAGGCCTTAGGACACAGTCCAGTGGAAACAATTTGTGAGTCCACAGTCAAATTAAATCCACATTATTGTTTGGAAATAGAGAAGGTAAATAACAGTGCCAGACAATCCCGGCTTGTAAAGATGATCAAAATTTGACAAAGCAGGAGAGGGATTAAACAGGATACAGAAGAAGTGAGGATAAATATCTTGGCCACTTCTGTCGTGCAAGCATGAGATATATTCAATACTTTTTCCTCCCTTCCCCTGCCATCCTCATCACAATTAAAACCAGACATTTATGTCCTGATCATTTTAGTAGTTCATACAGATGTAAATGCTGATCACTTCAATAAAGCAATTCATTAGTTGCTTTATTTACAAGGTCTTGTAATGACAGGACGAGAGGTAATGTGTTTAAACTGGAACAGGGGAGAATTAAACTAGTATTTATGAAGTTCTTTACAGTGAGGGTGGTGAGACCCTGGAACAAGTTGTTCAGGGAGGTTGTGGATGCTCCCTGCCTGGAGGTGTTCAAGGTCAGGCTGGATGAGGCCTTGAGAGACCTGTTCTAGTGGGAGGTGTCCCTGCCTATGGCAGGAGATTGGAACTAGCTGATCCTTGAGGTCCCTTCCAACCTTACCATTCTATGATTCTACTTGGAAAAAGAGTCAGAGCATTACTGTTATGTACTGTAACATTACCTGCTCAATCAGCACTGGTAACTGAAACCATCACTGCTTCACTCCTCTCAGAGTGAACACAAGCTTCACAAAATGTATTTACTTATGAGTTTTGCATGGGAAATGACAGCTGAGTAATGAACCTAATTAAGAGACCCTTCCTGAGGACATGGTATTTCCCAGGATGCCACTGGGCTCTTTTCTTTCTTGCACTCTTGTGTGTGTGTGTCTGTCTCTTTGCATGGAGAATAAGGGCTGAGTTTTTTTTTTTTTAAGTTAATGGAAAATACCCTGGTAAATAATCACCAATGACATAATGAGAGAATTATCTCCTCTTGTGCTGGTTTGAGGCTAATTAGAATATTTTAACAGAGAAAATTACACTATAGGCTGTGAAAGGAAAACATGGTGATGTTTATTTCACTCATAGGCTTGCTGAAAAAAATTGTTTGGGAAAAATAACCAAAATATAGATAAGTCAGTCTCTGTATATCTCTCTCAGGGGACACAGCACAGCATCTGGGGTGGTCTAGCAGCTTCTGGCTCTGGCTCCTCTGCAGATTAATCTTCACTAACCACTTTTCTTCTAACCTCCCTGGCTGATCCTCCTAATTTACCTTGCGTGTAAGGCAAACCTTGGGGTAAGGTAGAGGGGTGGGGAGAAGGTGGAAGGTGAACAGCAGTATAGATTTTCATCTGACATTTTAAATTTAAGCCTTATTACTCTGGAAAATTTCATCAGAAGTGGCTGAATTCCCAGTATTACATAGAATCATAGAATGGTAAGGTTGGATGGGATCTCAAGGATCATCTAGTTCCAACCCCCTGCCATAGGCAGGGACACCTCCCACTAGCACAGCTCACTCAAGGCCTCATCCAATCTGGCCTTGAACACCTCCAGGGAGGGAGCAGCCACAACCTCCCTGGGCAACCTGTTCCAGTGCCTCACCACCCTCACTGTAAAGAACTTCCTCCTAACATCCAGTCTAAATCTCCCCTCTGCCAGTTTAAGCCCATTGCCCCTTGTCCTGTCATTGCAGGACCTTGTAAATAATCCTTCCCCAGCCTTCCTGTAGGCCCCCTTCAGATACTGGAAGGCTACTATCAGGTCTCCTTGAAGCCTTCTCTTCTCCAGGCTGCAGAGCCCCAACTCTCTCAGCCTGTTCTCATAGCAGAGCTGCTCCAACCCTCTGATCATTCTCATGGCCCTCCTCTAGTCCTGCTCCAACACTTCCATGTCCTTCCTGTGCTGAGGGCTCCAGAACTGCACACAGGACTCCAGGTGGGGTCTGACAAGAGCAGAGTAAAGGGGCAGAATCCCCTCCCTTGCCCTGCTGGCCACACTGCTCTTGATGCAGCCTAGGACTCGGTTGCTGTCTGGGCTGCATGTGCACACTGCAGGCTCATGTTGAGCTTTTCATCAACCCAGACCCCAAGGTCCTTTTCCTCAGGGCTGCTCTCCAGGCATTCACCACTCAGCCTGGAGTTGTGCTTGGGATTGTGCCTACCCAGGTGCAGGACCTTACACTTGACCTTGTTGAATGTCATGAGGTTGGCCTGGGCAATCATAATCTACAGCAGTAAACATAAAGGGAATGCATTTTTTCCATTACATCTCATCAGTCCAGTCATACAGGTTTGGCATCTCAAAACCAAAAAGCACTTCAATAAACAACAAAAGAAGAACAATTTCAAGCAACAGTTGGATGCTCAAAATCCCTTTTCTGAAGTCTTCTTGACATTTTGCAAAGTGCTGCTGAAACTTAGCTGGCATGATTTCTGTAATTCTGGTCACCTGCCTTCAAGAGATGGGATGAGAGGTAGACAAGGGCTAGAAGACCAAGGAGGTTTTACAGGGCAGTCAAAGCAATTTGTACTGCACAAATAAAGGGTGAGGGGGAGTATTACTTTCTTTTGCTCTATATTAGAAACTATAACACAAGACTACAAATAAAAGCCATTTAAACCAAAACCCAATATTGAGATAAAAACAAATATCTCAGCTTAACAATGATTGGTTTAGATAATGAAAATATTTCTATACTGTGGTATTAAAAGATTTTTCATCCAAAATACTACAATTATCCTTCCAGTACCTGAAGGGGGCCTACAGGAAGGCTGGGGAGGGACTATTGACAAGGTCTTGCAATGACAGGACAAGGGGCAACGGGTTTAAACTGGCAGAGTGGAGATTTAGACTGGATGTTAGGAGGAAGCTCTTTGCAGTGAGGGTGGTGAGGCACTGGCACAGGTTGCCCAGGGAGGTTGTGGCTGCTCCCTCCCTGGAGGTGTTCAAGGCCAGGCTGGACATAGCCTTGAGTGAGCTGTACTAGTGGGAGGTGTCCCTGCCTATGGCAGGGGGTTGGAACTAGATGATCCTTGAGGTCCCTTCCAACCTTACCATTCTACGAATTATAATGCACCGGTGAGCATATTATTGTCCTAGAGTATAATCCTTCTAGTAAAAGAGTTCTTCAGACAGAAATTGTGAGAAAGGGTAAACAATTTCACCATTTTCTGGGGCACCACTTAAAAGGCATGCTTCCTCATGGACTGACATGATGCAGAGTAGGCAAGAGATAAATGCTAAAAAATGAAACAAATGACTTAGAAAGGAACAATTGCACTGTTGAACAGAACACAAAAACTTTTGCAGCACCAGTTTGATTTATGTTTTCCCCTGGCAGCCTTCTAATAGGAGTTTAAAAAGATCTTTTAGTGAGGCTCAAGCACCATAAAATACACACAATTTCCTCTGCTGAACACGGTAGTGGCTCTAAAAAGTGGACACATGGCCCTACTAATTTTGTGAAGCCTCATCACATTTAACAGAAGTCAGTATTACTTACTTTGCAGTGATTTGTACTCCTTACAAAGTGCTGTTCTACTGAAAGTTCACAGATTACTCTTACAGCTACAGACATAACACAAAAGATACCCTCTTCAGATTAAGCAAATATTAAAGAGGGGGGAATGTAAAAAGTAATGTAAGAGTTGTATCTATCCTTGCAGTTTTTCACCATAAACAAAACACTGTTTTTAACATAGGCACTTTGTGTGTCCTTTGACTGAAAATCTCTCAAGCTTTTTAGAAAAGTCATCACATTTTGTACAGGTGTTTTTTTAAAGCCTGTTGTGTCTTACCGACTTCATAGTTGTGTTATGCCTTTCTTTCCATCCTCATGAAAATTTTGTTGCTTTCCCAAACTACCTTTACCAAAAGGAATGCCCCAAGTGTGAGGTTTCAGTTTTCATGCAGTAAATAAGGCCTCAAAAAGATGTTTTGCCTAATCAAGGTTGGACCTAAGGAATGCTACTACTTCCTTAGCGAGGCAAGTTGAGGCCAAGCACACAGCTCCTGTGACTTGACAGAAAAACTGTTACCTTAAGTGTGTAATGATGAACTCTCTCATGGCTACATTGGCAGTTTTTATTCTTAGAAAGTAAATTGAGCATGTGATCACACCCCTGAGATAAATCACAGAACAACTTAAAGCCACTCTGATTAGAAAGAAGTTGTAGAATCATAGAATGGTAAGGTTGGAAGGGACCTCAAGGATCAGCTAGTTCCAACCCCCTGCCATAGGCAGGGACACCTCCCACTAGGACAGCTCACTCAAGGCCTCAAAGCTGCCACCTGGTGAATTTTGATGGTTTTTTGGCAAATCATAAAATCAACCAGGTTGGAAGAGACCTCCAAGATCATGCAGTCCAACCTATCAAACCATTAGAGTTGAATAATTAAGTTTCCTCTGACTACCAACACTTGATGTCCTGCTGCTAACCTTCTCCTTACCATGAGAAGTAGCTGCACACTTTCAGTGACCTCCTGGTCTATACATGTGAAAAAGACTGTACTATTGTAATGAGAGAATGATTACTTCTCCAATAAAGTCTCAAGTTTTGGAAGTTTCTTTTAGGATGAAATGTGAAGTAAATTGAAAATTAAGTAGCAAAAGCCCATTAAAGAACCCAACCAAAACCAAACAAATTATTGAGCTCTGTTTCCATTCTGCAGTACAAATAGGTGTTACAGTTTCCTCTGGAAAAAAAGTTGTAATTTGTAAGGATATTAACCTCTTGGAGGCATGTCAATATTTTTACAGCATGCACTAAGACTTGCTTGTGTATGATGTATAGCATGGACAGTTAATTTTCCTATAAGTCATCATTCACAGAACAAACAATGTGAATAGTATTAATGGAAAGAGATCAACAAGGTTATTTCCTTTTTGTGGCTTTCTGCAGAGTTAAATAATAAGTGAAACTCATAATTCAGCAAATTACTTAAGTGGAAACTATTTTGTCACTGCAAAATGGAATGCTAAAGCTTACCTATTTGTCATACTTGCAGATCCTATGCTTTAATGAACTAATGCTGCTTAACTTTATCCTTTCAACTTACGAGCAATGGATGTAAACACCAACAGTTCTGAAAAGACAGCTGGCTTCTTTGACAGATCAGGACTACAGAATTTAATGGTTGATATCAATTTTTCCCTCTATTAGTTTCAGGACTACATTCCAGTTTAATGAACTAGTTAAACTATTTTGATGAAAAGCATATTCAGTGCTTCACCAACATTCCCTTACTCTTGTGATTAATGCAATTATAGAATTGTTTCCTTCTCACTTTCCCAAGTTCCACATAGACATATTTTGAAGACAAATTATCTAAAGGTTACTTCTGCATGAAAACTGCAGCTGTTCTGCAGATGCTCAGTGTCCCAACATCTTTTTGGCATCTGATTACTCTTATTCTGAAATAAAACCCATTAGACAATTTCACAGCTTTCATTAATACAATTCAATTTTGATGGCTCCCCCGTCGATATTCTTATAGTACTTTTCCTTGGTTTAAAAAGTAGAAAAAGAAAAAAAGTTCAACAACTTTTAAGTTGCATCAGCTGAAATTAAGAAGTTGGAACAATCTATAGTAGCAGATCAGTCTTCCTTCCTATCTGAATGCATACATGGTGACTAATGTAGCCAACTCCCCTTTTAAAGCGGCTTTGGAAAATTCTGTTGTCCTCATTTTAGAGATAAGAAAGTGGAAGCAGAAGAGTAGAGTTTAATCAAGCCCTCACACCAGTTGGTGACCAATATTATGCAGGGTTAGGAACAGAGAGTGTTTACATGAGACTATTGCAACAGAGTTGGTACCGATTGCATAAACAGATGCTAACCCATGCAGCAGTTCGCTTGTCCAAAACAATCTATTTCCATATAGCTGCAACTGATCTAAGCAGATTTAAATCAAACCAAAACAATCCTAGTGTCAATAAAAAACACTTTAATAAGATTAATTTACCAGATGGAAAGTGGTTGGACCATATCTTTGGAGTGTTCCAGTTATTACTTTTTCCCCTCATTCAAACAAGACCACAAGTCCCGTAGCAGCAACCGAGAAGCACAGTTAACCTTTGAGACTTTCAACCTCCCCATGAAATGGTGTAAGCTGGAATATTTGGGCTGAATCAGTGAGAAGGGAAGTCAACTTTAAAATGCTGCTTGCTCCACTCCCCACCCACATGCTTTCAGTGCATGAGAGTAGTTCATTAGGACAAGTCAAAACACAGGTGTAATCCAAGTTTGACATGTCAAAGTATCCACTCGCTGGGTAAGGAATTGGCTGGATGGTGGCACACAGAGAGTGGTGAACAAGGGCACAATGTCCACCTGGAGACCAGTGACAAGTGGTGTCCCTCAGGGGTCAGTGCTGGCACCAGTGCTGTTTAACATCTTTGTCAGTGCCATGGACAGAAGAATCAGTGCACCCTCAGCAAGTTTGCAGATGGCACCAAGCTGTGTGGCACAGTCGCCTTGCTAGAGGGCAGGGATCCATCCAGAGGGACCTGGACAGGCTGCAGAGGGGGGCCCAGGACAACCTCATGACATTCAACAAGGCCAAGCGGAAGGTCCTGCACCTGGGTAGGCACAATCCCAAGCACAACTCCAGGATGGGTGGTGAATGGCTGAGAGCAGTCCTGAGGAAAAGGACCTTGGAGTCTGGGTTGATGAAAAGCTCAACATGAGCCTGCAGTGTGCACATGCAGCCCAGACAGCAACCGAGTCCTGGGCTGCATCAAGAGCAGTGTGGCCAGCAGGGCAAGGGAGGGGATTCTGCCCCTTTACTCTGCTCTTGTCAGACCTCACCTGGAGTACAGTGTGCAGTTCTGGAGCCAATTTCAATACAATATTAAAGATCTGGCTTCTCTGAAGACAAACTAGAAGCTGCTACAAGAGTGTGTTAGTAGCATCACACATCTCATCTCCTATCTTACAACCTATCTAAGGAGAAACAAGTGGAAAAAAAAATAAAAAGAAACAGTTGTTACTTGTTTAACAGTTCAGGGAGTTTACATATGCTAGAACAAACACATTTGTCCCAACAGTATCAAATTAAATCAATAGAAGAAAATTAAAAGTGAACAGATTTGTGAGGAGCAGGGTGCCAAGTGTAACATTTTTATTTCATTAGAATTCTGACTTACAGAATAGGAGCAAGAAAGACTCACACTGTGGGCTATTAACATTTTGTGGCAGGACCTTTACTAAGTTACCTTGTTAAGCCAAATAAAAAACAAAGTTCCCAAGATCAACCAAAACTTTATATAACCTCGACCATACTAGTGTCTCTCCCTGTACTGGTCCATCAAACAGGCAAGGTAGGTTTCCAGTGCCAACATGGATATGATGCTTTGTGTGAACAGTAAAGCAATGGGTTTAATGTTAAGAGGAGTAACATGGGAGAAAATCCTGTCTCAGAAATACTATCTGCTTTGACACTCCTGTTACCATGTATTTAGGTTTATCCAGGGCTTAACCTGCAACAAAATTTTATGTTAATGTAAATCCCTTCAACACTAGATTAGCTAAAGACTGATCTTTGAGGAAGACTGGAGAAGGAAAGGAGGGTGCTCTGGATGAATGTTTTCAAATATAGTGGTCAGCTAGCATAGTTAAAGCAGGACAGAAAGAAGTGCAATCAACTAAGGTAAGTATGCTTGCAAACAGCCTGATCTAGACACCTTTAGATCTGCAAAAGCATCACTTGCCTAGACTATCTCATTTCTTCTGCAGGGCAAGTGAATAGCTGGTGATAGCATCCATTTGTTGGTTAAGAGCTAAGAGCTGCCTATGCATTAGAATATTCCTTAAGCACAGTTGTCAGCATAAACACAAACCCCAATTTTCCAGGAATAGTATAGCTTTGAAATCACACACAAGTATGCTGAAACACAATCTTCTGTTCAGCACTGTATTATGAAGAACACAGAATGGGCTTTCTTCCTAAGACAGCTTTCAATCCATAACTTTGACAAAAAGCAGAGCAGATACTGATGCAATCATTTTTCAATGATCTTTTCAGTCTTTATCAGATTTAGTTCTAAGTCAAAAACCAACGGTAAACAAATCATTGTATATAGCCGGTAGAAAGTCTCCTGAGTAAGCAAAAAAGTTTAGTTAACTGAAAAATATCTTTCAATGTTAAGACTACCAAACTCTGTACTCTTCCAGATTCATGAAGTCTGATGTATTTGCATGTCACTTCTAAGCCAAGTTGAAGGCAAAGAGCAATTTATAGCATTGGCATGCAGTGTGCCCTGTCACTTCTCAACTGTCCCACCCCTGAGGATGTAAGAAAGTCAAACCACTTTGCTATCTTCTATTTGTTATTCTCTCTTCCTTCTTAGCCTGGATTTCCTGCGACTGACATCTAACCATTCAGGATTCATTTATTACCCTCCTAGAAACTGAGAGACAAGAAGCACTTGCAAACTGCTAAGTAGAGAACCCTCTAGCTTAAAAGTGTTTGGCCATGCAAGATTCTCAGAATCATCAAAACCACAGAAAAGATGCAGTTACCTCAAATAAGTGAGACTGTTTTCCTAAGAAAGATTAACAGATGTCAGCTGAAAGCACAAACTCAATGCCTAGGGTGAAACAAGTTTCCCCCCCCCCCCCCCNAGCTGTAGAAACAGCTGTCCAATGAACCATCTAATTGTAACACAGCTGAGCATGCATTCTTAAAACACTTGCAAATAAAGCTCAGGCACTCTCAGAGTTTGAACTATATTTTACTTAAATGTAAGAAGATGTCTATGCTTCTTTCATTAATCAAGTTGACAGACCTTGCAGAGACTACATAGCAACTTCACAAACAAGCATAATTATCCTACAGTCAAAATCCAGCTAAGATACTACCTTGAAAATCCAATTATTACCATAACAAATCACACAGAGACATAATAAAGTTAGCTACTGGTTTTTTTCTGCTACAACAGATGAAACTTCAATGTTTTTCATTCTTCCTCTCCCTTTTCTGGCTTTCTACCCCAAAAAGTGGTAACAGGGAAAAAAAAAAAATCAGACACATGCAAGTAGCATTTTAAAAGGGCAAACTGATAGTAGGGCAGGTGAAAAGCTTTCAGAGTGCACTGATACCAATAAGAAATAGTGATTTTCTAAGCATCAATACCAGTGCCTTTCAAAAACCTTTGGGCCAAAGAGGCAAGTCTTGATTACAGAACTGCCCTTGTATCATTCTGCAGGCAAAGATGCACCACTTAACGCTGGTTTGAAGGATCAAATTCTTATTTAACTAAGAAGTTACCACAGTTCAACTATTTAACTTCATTTTAACATATTTGCATTACAGTGCATGAAGTTGCTTAGCAGTAATGGCAACAGCTGTTGGTTAACTACTTTAACATATAGTATGGTTAGGGTTCCAGCCACACTGATAAAAGAGAAAGCAAGGTAGAAGTTGGTACCACTAGTGAGTTTGATTAAACATCTTTTTATACAGCTACTTGGCTTCAACCACCTCCCCTCTTCTTTTTTTGGTGCCTGAAGGAGGTTCAGCCTCACCTCTCTCATAGGCCAGAACAAACATACCTACTACAGGTGCTGTTTCTCTAGCATGGTATCACACATAATTATTGAGAAACTTTTCCTCTAAAGCTTTTTTTACTCCCTTGAAGTGGGTTGGCAGCAATAGAGAGGAGCAGCAGTGTAAGCACTTGGAGGTCATACAGAATTCATCACCCATGAATTCTGCCTTTTAGCCAAGCCACCAAAAATGCTGTGTAATATCTGACTGCTTTCCACCTCTGCACTGTCTCAAGTTCCATTAGCTATCACTCATTAGTTGCCATTATCTTATGGTTGACTTTGGAGTCCAAATTAATATTAAACAACTGCCATATTTGTTTCTAAAAAGGATCAGAGTTCAGATACCTGCAATAGTCCAACTGGAACCTTTTTTTGCACCTGTTGCAACCTCAAAGAGACACACAGGTCTGCATTTTGTTTCTCATCAGCTGGAGTCTGCTTACACAGTATCTGCAAGATGCCAGCATAGAAAAAAGGAGCTTAGTATTTGTTAGTTTTCTCAATCACACTTCACACCTACCTTTTCTTTAAGGCAGAAATATAGTCCTACAGATGGACTGATCTGTAGCAACCGATCTCACCAACAGAGGTCAAAAAACCCAAGGAAACACTACAGATACATCTTGTTAGAAAAGCAACTTGATTTCAGATTCAACAGAGATTATGATACACAAGCTATTACTGGTTTCATAGTCCTTTTTCATCACTCATGTTTCACAAGAAAGCAGTGCATGAGGATTGAGTTTAAAACATTTCAGCAGCTACTTTGCGATGAACGGTGCCTTTGATCCATTAGAGTTCACACAACGCAATACTGAAAAAACAAACAAACAAAACCAACCTTCTTTACCCATTTGACTGTTAAACAAGAGCTTCTACAGCGAGGAACGTGTAGGAAGGACCTGTCCTGACTACAATGAAAGTGTTGATGAGTACACAACTAACACAAAAGATGATGGACGGACACAAGAAACCTGCCAGTCTGACAGTCTCTGCTAAAGAACTTGGCATTTTAGAGAGAATATAAGAAACCTGAATACGAATGAACACAGGAAATACAAGAAGACAAAGCTAAGACTTCAGGCCTAAGCCATCCCTTCAATAAACAGAACTAGTAAACATGCAGTGTGTATTGCATGCCGTATTTTAGGGGTTAAATGTGCATCTAAGTGTGGCTTTCCTGAAGGTATCTGTAGCACTGCAGAGACTTTCGCGTGTGAATGAAGATTCTGAACTCATTTTGGCCTAACCAAACCCTAAAGACATAACTCCATGAAGAAACTGAAGTACTTGCTCACAAGCATTCAGTCTATAAGATCATAGTCAGCATCAAATGAAAATGTCTGCAAACACCAGCATGGTCCACAGCACCAAAGTGCAACACCATTCTCACTTGCTCCCCTGAGACTGCCAACTGGAATGCAGTTTGTTGCTGGTTGTACCTTACCCTGCTGGCATCTGCTTGCAGTAGCAGCACGAAGTATGATTGCTGTTAAGGTTAACAGTATCCAGAGAAAAGCAAAATGATAAATTTTGTTTAATTAGTATTAACAGCAATAAACCCCCACGATTTGTTTTAAAAAAGGAAAGCTATACAAAGTCATCTTTATACTGGTTACAGAAGGTATCTTGCAACAATTGTCTATACAGTATGAACCAAAGGAGGGGTTCCAAGACCTTTTAGGACAACTGGAGTACTGTGTGCAGTTCTGCAACCCTCAGCACAGGAAGGACATGGAAGTGTTGGAGCAGGTCCAGAGGAGGGCCACGAAGATGCTCAGAGGGCTGCAGCAGCTCTGCTATGAGGACAGGCTGAGAGAGTTGGGGCTCTGCAGCCTGGAGAAGAGAAGGCTTTGAGGGGACCTGATAGTAGCCTTCCAGTATCTGAAGGGGGCCTACAGGAAGGCTGGGGAGGGACTATTGACAAGGTCCTGCAATGACAGGACAAGGGGCAATGGGTTTAAACTGGCAGAGGGGAGATTTAGACGATGTTAGGAGGAAGTTCTTTGCAGTGAGGGTGGTGAGGCACTGGCACAGGTTGCCCAGGGAGGTTGTGGCTGCTCCCTCCCTGGAGGTGTTCAAGGCCAGGTTGGAGGAGGCCTTGACTATGCTGTACTAGTGGGAGGTGTCCCTGCCTATGGCAGGGGGGTGGAACTAGATGATCCTTGAGGTCCCTTCCAACCTTACCATTCTATGATTCTATGAACGAGGTGTTGATAGTAAATTTCCTTGAATGCCAGAGTCTCTAGAGCAGAGCTTGTCAGAAAACACACCTAGCAACAGAAAGCAGCATGCCAGGTGATACAAACATTCTGTCCTAAAGTAACACAAAGACAAATTACAAGCACTGAAGGATTAAGCTCACAGGAAAAAGGAAAAAAAAAAAAAAAAGGAAAAGCCTGTAGCAGAAAAATTATAACTTCTGATCGATTGCTATTGCTCCATCAGCAGAGAGTTGCAGTGTATGCACTTTTAGCTTTGTTTAACTATGTTCCAAGAAAGTTTAAACAACGTAATGGTTAAACAGGGGTGGGCAAGGGGGGAAGAAGGGAAAAAAAAAAAGAACACACAACAACAGAAAAGCATGCCTGCTCACATGCAACTCTGCATGTAGAAACACACACGGAAAAACTGGGTTAGCACACTGCTGCTTGTCCTCTTTTCTTCTCCTAATGAAGTGCCAATGTCCAGAACTCAACTGAGATGTCTGAGTGAATAGAAAAGGGCTTACAGCAGCCCTGTATTTTCATTTTGTTTCATCCCTGTTGAATTTAGAGGGTGCATAATACATTGAAAAATCTAGCAATATCTACTTCTCAGGCATAACTCTTAATTTGTGCTGTCAAGTTTTTATCTGAGAGGCATCAGCTGTAGTTATCAACTACTTTGCAGTTAAAAGATTTGCTGTTGGTGTTCTCTTGTCCTTGTCTGATAGCTGCTCAGCTTGACTTTTTACAGCCCATCCAGAAGTCTTAGTCTTGAAAGAAACAGCTCATCTGACATTCCAACTACAAAATTCAGTTTCATACATCAATAGAAGAATGATGAAAAGTATGCTATTAACTTTGATGAAAAGTATGCTATTAACTTTATGTGGGGAAAATCACTCCACAAAATATTAGCAAAAGCCATAATTTATTAACTTTGAGCCAAGGAAAAGCATTTAAAACCTAGTTCTTGTTGGGTCAAAGAGTATTTCACATAGATTTAAACCTTGATGTAGAGGATTGGAAGTAAAACACTGTGGAAAACCATGCTCAGAATCAAAGACTATATTTTTGAAGTTTCATGAAACTGACAAACTACCAAAAAATAAGCAAATATAGAAAGAAACATCAGCATCCTCAGACACAAAACAATCCTGTAAATGCACCTGTCAGTATGTGAGTAGATACCATACTCTAGCTTTAAAAAAAAAAGAAGTATATATAGGGGAGAAGCTACTATTAAGCCACTTGACTGTTATTTCCATTAGCATAAACCTTCTGTGTGGCATGTATATCCAGCAGAAGCTCTCTTTAAAAGTCTTCCAAATATTTGCTCACAGTACTGGGCTTTAAGTCTAAACATTTAGGTTTCTAAAGTTATCTCTCAGGCCTGTTTAGACTCTTGCATGTTTTTCAAATAAAGATCTCAATTATTTGTTCTCATACTCAGCATGGTTGTCTGCTTCTCCTAAATAGAGCCAGCAGTTTCTTTCTAAACTTTATTGCTGTTTTTAAAGTAACCATTTTCACTCATCTTCAGGTAAGACCTTTCTTTTCACCAACCCTGATGTTTAGCAATGGGAAGCATTTAATTTTTTTTATGGCTTCGGTGGGCCACTAAAGGAGACTTCCCAGTAAATAAAATGTGGCTGAGTGTTGGTAAGACTTTAGTTCCTGTGAATAGGGACATGAGGGTCAAGAGGGCTCCTCCTTGCATGAATAGCTCCTTTATCATTAAGCTGATGTTTCACAATCAGGATGGAGCAATAAAGAGTAAAAGTAAGGAACTGGAGGAGAGGGAAGTTACTGAACTGGCTTACATTGGGTTCAATCATCAAAACCCATTCCTGTGGCAGGGTAGGCAAAGGTATTATCACTGTGGATCTCTGCCTTCTCTTCTCTACAGAGCCTCAGGACTTCTGGCCACAGCAAAGAGTGACAAGCTATAGTCTTTTTAATCAACAGAGGTGTTACACTATTTTAATTCCAATAAATATGGCAGAGCTAAATCACTATTACCAATGTTTCTTTCTGCAGATATTCCATAGCATTGAGACATTCCTATTCACAGTGGGTGAGACTGCATAGTTTGTGTCAATACACCATTGTGGCTGAATATCTTTGGAGACCTACATAAATTGTCATGTAAAGCATCTCAGACATTTTCATTTGAGCAATCAGCTTGACTTGGAAGATGACAGGCAGGCAGCAACCATCCTATACAAGTTCCAGAGTCGCTTTTTAAATCATAGTCTATGTAGCATTGGTCCAAGGGGAGTTGAAAATACTTTCTTTAGCACATATTTATGATAAGTTATATAGTACCTTAAATAATCAAAAGGAAATTGATTCTTCACATAAGAGACTTTCAAAAGCTGTTTTAAAAAAGTTTAATTTTAGGCCTTTCTCGGGATTGGGGAGAAAACTTTCTTTTTAGCATATCTTACAATACTCAGCTTTTGATTATTCCAAGTATGTTAAATGCATATAGATCAGTATTTATTGCAATATATTTCTACTGTAACATGTTATAAAAATCTTTTTTTGGTAAACTTCAGACAGCATTGAACAGCCCACTTAATCACTTAAACTGCTGATGAGATACTAGTCTGTATGTGAATTGAAAGCCTGTGTTGACAACCTACTTGTGTTTTAAGGGGTTAAGATCACACTACAGATCTACCTTTGTAGCCATTCCACACAGTTTTCATTGCACACACAGCTAATGTTAAGCTCAGCTGAACACAAAAGGTAACCTGAGTGAGAAACAAGGGGAGCAGAGACGCTAGTCTCCGAGTCCTTGTCACTTTGACGCTAGTCTCCGAGTCCTTGT
The DNA here is from genome assembly GCA_013396675.1 of Eubucco bourcierii. Taxonomy (NCBI): domain Eukaryota; kingdom Metazoa; phylum Chordata; class Aves; order Piciformes; family Ramphastidae; genus Eubucco; species Eubucco bourcierii. The sequence continues at coordinate 154,566 of VWZE01000745.1, forward strand.
CACTTTTCAAAGAGTGGTTCTGGAAACAACATCAGTATCTTTAGCTCAACTTTTCATACCATCCTTGCATCTACTAACAACCATGTAACATACAGTCGATTACAGTGCTCGAAGAACTTTATCCACTGCGTTTAAAATGGGGATATTAAAACGAGCATTAGCAAAGTAATAGCAAAGCTCAGCATAGCTCTGTAGAGTCACACGAGTGTCAGTGGTGACGGAATGCAGAGTGAGGAAAAAAGGCTCCAATGTGAAGGTTGACGGCCATTTAATAAAGACACAAGAACAGAGGAATTAGTCATGCAAAATCCCCAAAACAGCTTCAGGGAGTCCATGGAAGAGGATAGAGGAAGATGCTGGGGAACAAAACAGAGGTTTAGAGTGGGGCAGGAAATGCACATTTTCAAATAAACAACATTCTGGATGATAAGAGAATAAAACAGAGGCTAGTAACATTTCAAAGATTCAGTAGCACCCAGAGGCAGCACAGAGAGTGGGTGAGAAAGGACAACCACAATGAGTATTTCTGATAACACTTTACAGCTTACTCAGAACGAATTCCTGACTCCTTTCCACCCCGACTAGACACTAGACTTCACCCTGCCATCTTCTTCTGTACGAAATGCCACTCCCCTTCTTCCCATCACTTCTCACATCGAAGTTGAATAAGAATAGGAACAATCTACAAGTCTCGAAGAAAGCAAGCAGTGAAGTTTCCAGTTACCATCAAGAGTGAAATTAGAGCAAAGAGAGACTTCCATTTTAGCTAACCTGGACTTAAGACAGCAGAGTATCTATGAGGAATCATCGGACCAGCAAGACAACATAGAAACTACAGTATAATTGAAAGTAGTAGAGAGGCAAAAGTGAAATCAAATAAACATGAGAATATCATCAGGAGCTAACATGCACTGAAGAGGAATGGACCTCCACGTTGTGATGTGGAGAGACACTCAAAACAAAGATTTTGATCTGGCCATAGTTCATATTATACTACTATTTTTCACTCCTCACTGCCCTGCACCCATTTCCATCCTATAGCATGCTCTATCAAACAATCTATTTTAATGATCTGCCAAATAATTTTATACTTGTAATTTTGTATTTTCAGTAAGATCTTTCTGACACTTCAGTATGAACTGTGATAAGGATCATGGGGAAAAAAATTACAACTGAATATTCCCTGACACCAACATGTGTTTCATCCTAAATTGAGCCAGAATCTATATTCTCCACTAGGTCTGCATCAAGTTAAGCATGCCAAGCTTAACACACCTTCCAATCAAAATATTTTTTTTTTTTCCTTGAGGATGCTAAAACAGGTTTGGGATTTAACCTAGTACAAGTTTTCAGTAAGATTTGAGAACAGCAAAAGCATACTCCAAAAAAACATGGTACCTCTTTACTTTCCAACATCCCTTTACAGTTTCAAGCCTCCTCTTGCCCATCCATCCACTGTGCATCACCAAAACACATTTAATAAGGTACTGAAACAGTAACAATAAGGATATTGCCACCAGAAAGCTCTGCTATCTGAAGCAGACAGAAAACAGCCACCAATTGAAGCAGAACTTAAAGCACAAACTTCTAGGATTAAGAATCCCATCCTCTTCTATGCTCACACAGTATCATTTACACCGACAGAACTAAAGAACCATTTTTGCAGACTTCCATATTTTAGTAAATATAAAAATAATTATTAAAAACACAAATCCAAAACATAATGACCTGAAGATCTGGTTACTATAAATATTTCTGAAATAATGTCCCCACACATCTTAGTGGGCTGGTTTTGCATGGTTCACCATCCCTTGCCACCATGTTTTAATGGATACCACATCTATAAAAAAGGTACTAACCAATTTTATACCGCTCTATGATTTAACACGTGCTATTTATTAGTAATTAGTTTTCAAGAGTAATTCTGCCAACTAAGCAAAATAGGACGATTCTCAACTCCTTATGGCTTGGACAGAAGTCGTTCTCCTGAAGTGAAAAATAACAGCGCAAGAGCTACAAGCATCCCTCCGTGCGTGGCATTCAGCCTTTCCCCCAGTTACCCCAGCTGACCTCCGGGACCTGCACTGCACTCGGACCCTCAGAGTTTTCCTCGCAACCGCAGTATTTAGTTAAAAAAAGAAAAAAACAAAAAAAACCCAAAACCAAACCAACAAACAAAAATACCAAAAACCAACCAACCAACCAAAAACAACACCAACAAAACAAACAAACAAAGAAACCCCCAAAAACCCATGGAAGTCAAACCAAACAAAAGAGGGGCAAGAGGCTTAGCCTCACCTTCCCTTCTTTCTCACAACACAACATCCACTGAGGCAGAAGAAACCACCCCGGCTGCTAAAACAAGAGCCGCATTCACAGCTACTGGGTTTAGCAGCAGACGGGCTTGTGGGCGCACCCTCCGAGCGTGAATTCCTCCAGCCCCCAAGACCAGCCGGCTAAAACCAAAATTAACCCCAAGCTCTTTTACCATTTCGGAGGGAAAGAGAAAGAAATGCGGAACCATTTAATCACTCTGTCATTAAGTAGCTAGGAATGGTTAAGACCTTTTCCCGCACCACCCCTCGAGGGACAATTAATAGGCACCGGGCTTTGTAAGGATGCAGCCACGGGGTCGGACTTCACCGGGAAGCTGCCTGGCTCTCCAGCCCAGCAGCGCTGGTCCCGCCCGCCCGTCCAAACGCGCGGTATTTTCCGCTCCGGGGCGCCCGGCAGCACCTGCTGCCGCCGCCCGGCACCCGTTGGCCTCGGCGGAGCCCGTTGTACCTCCAGGATCTTGTCGAGACCTTCCTGGCCCAGGCAAGGGAACTGCTTGAGTAGCTCCGTCTTCTGCCGCTTGTAGTCGTCGGTAGCCGAGCGCCAGTGCGGCTCCTCCAGCACCTCGAAGATCGCCGCCCCGATGGACAGGTAGAAGATGATGGCCGAGGTCAGCAAGGGTCCTCTGTCCACCATAGTGCCGGCGAGAGGGCAGGCGGAGCGCAACAGGCGGGCCGGGAAGGCTGCCCCACGCTGCAGCTGTGAGCGCCTGAAGCCGCCCTGTCTTTCCCCTGACACCTCTGCCTTCGTCTGCCGTACCTCCTCTTCTGGCCTCTGCCGGGTTCCCTTAGTCTTCCACACACTCTCTCCTCCCACTCCCTCCTTCTCCTCCCTCTTTCTTCCCTCCTCTGCTCCACTTCGCTCCGCTCCACACCCCTCGACTGCCTCCTTCTCCCAGTATTTTCCCCTCCCTCCTCAGCAGCGCTTTGAATTTGGTGCCCTCCCGCTTCCTCCCCTCGCCCGCCCGCGCATGCGGGGCTGCTGCCGGGGGAAAGGCCGACGGGTTGCCTCGGAGTGCGGTCGAACCTGCCGCGGGCTGGGCCGGCCCCGGTTAGGGGCGGACGGTCTCCGCAGGACTGGAGAGTGGTGGTTGGCTCTGACCATCGCCCGCCCGTAAGGGGCCGCCGCGGGGAGACGGGAGTGAGGCCGCGACCTCTCTTCCCCTCCCCTCCCGTCCTGCCTGCGCGGCCGTTGGGAGCGGGTGTGGGGGCTGCTGAGGTGAGCGCGGCCAGAGGCGCCTTCCCCCTTGAGCAGAGCTGGGCCCTGTGCTCGCAGCCGTGGTTTTTTGGGTTTTGGGGTTTTTTTGTGGTGTTTTTTGTTTGTTTGTTTGAGGTTTCCTCCCCCCCCCCATAGTTTTCCTTGATTCGTAGGAAGAAGGCGTAAAATTCCGCTATTTTATTTTAGTTTTTTCACTTGTGCAGCTAGGTCTAGCGAAGTTTCTCGTTTTCGACGCTGAAAAGCAGTGAAACAAGAGCTGTGCCTTTCCTGGATCCAGTGAAGTGTGGGGAGAAAGGCGAGCAGGACCTCTGTGAAGTGAAGATGGGGGACTTTCTCCGAGGTGTTCTCCATACGTTTGCAGTACAAATCCTTCACATCGGGAGCTATATCTGCCTTTCTTCATGAATTTTGTATGTTCAGTAAATGTATCTGCACACACCGTGTGTGCCTCTGAGTTTGGGAATAAGAGACAACAGTTAATGATTTTCTATGAGATGCTCAAAATCCTATGCGCGTTGAAGTTCACATGAGGCTCTCCCAGTTCCTGAAGGCTTACCCAGCAAGGAGCAGCATGCTTACAGCCACAAAAGACTGCACCCTCCTCCCCATTCACACTTAAAGGCAGAAGCGAGACAACTGGTTTTGAATGAACGGGGCTGGAAATGAGGTTAAATGGGTCAGAGAAAGAGCAAGGCAATGAAAGGATCTAGCTTTGTGTTGTGCGCTTTGGCAAAGCAGTCCTGGACATAGCTTGTCTTATAAATGCTGCTTTTATGAGGATAACTTAACTTTCTGCCCCTACCCCAAGAGAAAAACACTCAAAAAGGCAGAGCTACCAACTGCATCAGCGCTAGGATTTGGGGATGTATAGGCGTGTCAGCTGGAGTCCACCCATTAAAAGGCTGAGATAAACCACATTAAATTTCTCACACATAATTTACGAGGTTGGAAAAGACCTCTAAGATCATCGAGTCCAACTTAACACTTTATAATCAACTAAACCATGGCACTAAGTGCCTCGTTCAGCCTCCTTTTAAATGCCTCCAGAAACCGTGACTCCACCACCTCCCCTGGTAGCCCATTCCAATGCCAATCACTTTCAGTGAAGAACTTCCTAACATCCAGCTATGATGGTTTGGGAGTTCCCCGGCACCCCCCACTTTGTAAAATGACCCAGACTAGAACTCAGCCGGCTGGAAGTTGAGATGAAGCTCTATTTACAGCTCAGCACAATGTACAAGCAGAGATATATACACTATAGACAGGAATAGTTACAGACATAGACAAGTTAAAGGGAATACAGAAACGCACCTCCCCTCCCAGAAATCAGAGACCCCAGGAGGGGCTCCCAACCACCCTTCCACCTTCTCCCCACCCCTCTACCTTACCCCAAGGTTTGCCTTACGCGCAAGGTGAGTTTGGAGGATCGACCGGGGGGGTTAGAAGAAAAGTGGTTAGTGAAGATTAAATCGGCAAAGAGGAGCCAGAAGCTAGACCGCCCGAGCTGCTGTGCCCCCACAGACAGACTACCTGTGTTATCTAATGTTTTGATTTCCCTTCTTATACATCTCAGCAAGCCTATGAGTGAAGTGGACATCACTATTGTTTCCTTTTCACAGCCTATAGTGTTATTTTCTCTATTAAAATATTCCAGTTAGCCTCAAACCAGCACACCAGCCTAAACCTGCCCTGGTGCAGTTTGAGACTGTCCTCTTGTTCTGTCACTGTTTGCCTGGGAGAAGAGACTGACCCCCACCTGGCTCAACCTTCCTTCAGGTAGTTGTAGAGAGCAATAAGGTCTTACCTGAGCCTCCTCATCTCCAGGCTGAACAACTGCAGCTCACTCACATAGATATTGTTGAAATGGAAGGAGGAAAAATGGGAAAGAGTACAGAAACAAGTAGAAAATATGTGAAATAGTGTGACAAAACATAAATGAGAACATGTGAGAGGCAAGGGAACATGCCTCGGTTAGGAGGTATCCAAAGACACCTATCTGTAAAACTTTGAATCATGCCCCAATGGATACCCTTGTGAGATTGCCTACAGAAAATGACATGGCCCCTAACCAGTCCTTCCTAATAACCTGTATATAGTGCTTAGAAAATACATCTGCAAGAGGTTCCTGGCAGCCTAAGAGCAGGACTGTAGAAACCACAAAATCCACAAGCATGTTATGTGATCAGCATCACTGTCTTTACATGAGATTCCCCAGTTACGTAAAAGAAATATGAAGAAGATGAAAGGATTGACAACACTTAGTAATGAAATAATTTTTTTTTTTTTAAAAAGCATTTATATGTGCTAGAGGTCAAGTAGAAGCATCATAATAAACATTTTAAAAATAACAAATGTCATAGAGAAACTACAATTATTATTAAGGAAAAAATAGGGGATATGAAGTTGTGAAGCAGAACTTTAATTAAAAGGAAAAGAAGAATTTCGCACAGCATAATTATTACTTGAAAATTATTCCCAGGTGTTATCACTTGACCCTATGATCTTTGCACAACTTGGAAAGCCACTGGCCACATAATGTGAGCATCCATCACTACCTCACTAACAAAGTTTAAAACTGTAGGGTACATAAATGGTTATAGCAAGTGACTGAAAGTATTTTGGAAGAACTCTTCCGGCAAACTACAATAAAATTTTCTTTTTGGTGCTCTCGCAGCTTCTGAGACACCTGTAAATGGTTAGGTTATTCCGACTGCAACATCAGCAGCCTGACACATTATAGCAATATTACACTTGTGTGTTCCTGACCCTGAACATCTGTGCTTTGTAACTTGAAGGTATTTGATTAAGATTTGAAACGGTACTCTTCTCCATCTGCCTTGAAGTCTCTAAAAGCCCATTTATACCACTGAAACAATATCCTAAATGCACAAGGAACAGCAGGAGTGACCCTGAACCTACTGCAATTACAAAACACAGATGAGAGCAAAAGCACTTTCAGGCATTTTTTTAGAAAGTTTGTTTGCAGTTTTGATCCAGCTTCTGCTTGCCACTCTAAACTCCCAGTCACTGATTGCAAAATTAGTGCTCTCAGTAACTAAGTCAGTCAGTGTTTAAAAACAAACAAGCCTGAAAATCACAGACCATTTTCCCTGTGTTGAAATGCTTTTGCACTTGTTTGACGGTCTCCTTGTGTTCCTCTGAGCTTCAAAGAGGTGAGCCTGGTAAGGAATACTGTCTAGAAGGAGTTTATTCCCTCAGGAACTATAGCCTACAAGGAGAGGTGATCCTCTTAGTATCAACAAACTTGCATTTAGACATTTCACTTTGATTCCTTTGTCTTTGGCAGAACAATTTACAAGGCATAATTTCACACTGCTGTCTGAGTGTGGCAAGAAGGAATGTTTTCTGTAGCTGGCCTCTCTTTGCACCTCCTGCTCTAAAATGCCTCTCCTGACCTCATAAAAGAATCCATATCCTTTTATTCATGGCCCTTTTCTACTCTCTGTGTTCCTTTGATTAAACAGTACCCTTATTGTTAACCCACAACACCTGCCACATAGGCCACATAGCTTTTCATGCTAGGCTAAGTTAATGAAAAGTTTGGGGTTATTCATTCAGAAGTTTTTGGATTTTGTTAAAAAAATCAAGGGAGGAACAGCATACAGCACTGTGGTGAGCAATACCACAAGTATCAATCATTTGTATTATTTGCATAGGTCATTATTTCAGGCTGTCCAGTCCAAAAGGAAGTCTCTTTCATCCAAGCTGTGTGTCTAAGACACATTTGCCATACAGATGTTTCCTAGAACAGCCTGAAATGAATGAATAAATGTTGGAAAACGTTTTAGATGGAGCAAGTAAAAGACATTACTTGGGCAAAAGAAACCTGCCATGTAGTGGCAATGACTGAATGTTGTACTGAGTATGAACTACAAGGCTCTCTTCAAGCCTCTGACATTTTTCAGTAGGAAATTTATTTTTGGCTGGTTGATGTCTTTGTTCTCAATGATGCCTGTCAGCGCTGCATTTTTCACTTTTCTCGATCCATTTAAATTTGGACACCTCCATCATCGCTTTCAAGTGTTATACACCTAGCCACATATGGTTTTAAGTTAGCTGAGGGGCATGCTGTCATGACAAGTGTTTTGGCTTATTTGATACAGTCTGGTGCATAGAGAAAGGGTAAGGCTGGTCTGCATAGATGATGCAGAATTCTGTATAAGACATCTGTAGAAAGTTAGAATCATAGAATCATAGAATGGTAAGGTTGGAAGGGACCTCAAGGATCATCTAGTTCCAACTCCCTGCCATAGGCAGGGACACCTCCCACTAGTACAGCTCACTCAAGGCCTCATCCAATCTGGCCTTGAACACCTCCAGGGAGGGAGCAGCCACAACCTCCCTGGGCAACCTGTGCCAGTGCCTCACCACCCTCACTGGAAAGAACTTCCTCCTGACATCCAGTCTAAA
>VWZE01000745.1:162654-179320 GCA_013396675.1 Eubucco bourcierii
TCCAGAACTGCACACAGTACTCCAGGTGGGGTCTGACAAGAGCAGAGTAAAGGGGCAGAATCCCCTCCCTTGCCCTGCTGGCCACGCTTCTCTTGATGCAGCCCAGGACTCGGTTGCTGTCTGGGCTGCATGTGCACACTGCAGGCTCATGTTGAGCTTTTCATCAACCCAGACCCCAAGGCCCTTTTCCTCAGGGCTGCTCTCCAGCCATTCACCACCCAGCCTGGTGCTGTGCTTGGGATTGTGCCTACCCAGGTGCAGGACCTTACACTTGGCCTTGTTGAATGTCATGAGGTTGGCCTGGGCCCACCTCTGCAGCCTGTCCAGGTCCCTCTGGATGGATCCCTGCCCTCTAGCAAGTTGACTGTGCCACACAGCTTGGTGCCATCTGCAAACTTGCTGAGGGTGCACTGATTCCTGTGTCCATGGCACTGACAAGTTCCAAAATTCTCCATGGGATTGGGCTAAGCATTTACACAGAGGAGGTTTTGTGCCCCAAATAGATGACAACAGATACTAAATAATAATATTTTAAAAATTAAAAACCTTTACCAAAACAACCTGCATACCACTGCAACAGACTTCTTCACCCATGGACAGATAATGAGTGAACAAACACCACATGACAGATGTTAGTCATACTGCTTAATGAATAGCTGGTGATGAGTACAATACCTGTGTGGAATGTGTTCAAGGGAAAATATGCATTTGGATCATCTGGTTTTCACTAAGATATCTGCACTGTTCAAGAGAAATGTCTTCATCAGGAAGTCCTGGTATTTCAGCATTTTTTTTCTGCTTGTATTTCCGTGACTGCCTTGTTTCTCAGCCATCCACAGCCGTCACTGGATCTTTAGAACTGGATGATGAAACCTGGTTTCCTCCAAAATATTATACAAAGGAAGACAAAAGCCTTCCTTTTCTGCTCTACCACGGCCTCAGTCTTGCAGACAAACACTGATAGTATGAAATGCTTGTGATAGTCCTTCACACTGAAATTCATGTCAATGATCTAGACAGTTCAGCATAGAGCTGTGCACAAAAACTCAATTAAGATAATGTCAGTCTCATTTTGCCAGCATTACTCTTACAGATAGAGGGGAGATTTAGACTGGATGTCAGGAGGAAGTTCTTTGCAGTGAGGGTGGTGAGGCACTGGAACAGGTTGCCCAGGGAGGTTGTGGCTGCTCCCTCTCTGGAGGTGTTCAAGGCCAGGTTAGATGAGGCCTTGAGTGACCTGTACTATTGGGAGGTGTCCCTGCCTATGGCAGGGGGTTGGAACTAGATGATCCTTGAGGTCCCTTCTAACCTTACCATTCTATGATTCTATGATAGTGTGTTCAAGGCTGAGTACCATGGTAGCAGGGTCACTGAGCAGTGAAACAACCTGTTATTTTGTTATGCAAAACATCACTGTTGAGTCTTATTTTTGTGTCATTCAGAAGGAATTAAGTTCTGTTTGTGTATAGTAATAAGGATGAATGGCTGCACAGTGCTCAGAGACTTGTTTCCCAAACCAGTTGACATTGACTTTTAGCAATCTTGTGTCATGCAGTGCAAGAGTCTTCTCCAGTGTTGCACTATCTGCCTGAATGTGACAGAAGCAGTTTACAGGGCAGAATTCAAAGAGCTTTCGGCCTCCTCCGTCTTGCAGTCGGTTGTGCAGCTGCATGTCTGTGTGCCAGGTTGTGCAACACAGGGTCTTATGTGTGACTGAGCAGTTTCCACATCCACATCGGGCTCCTCTCCATGCTCAGCATGTAGTGCTCAAGTTTTGTTAGTCAACATGTCTGGGGAGCTGTTGCCACCTACCTCTTCCCTTTATAGAAACAAAATCACCACATCAATTTTGGCAGAAAAAAGGCAGAGAGAATGTCAGTGCTTTTTTTTTTTTTTAAATCTCTCTTGGGTGAATAGAGACTTACAGATAACAAATTAGGATAGCTATGCACCCTAAAACTATTGAAAAGGATCACATTCCTATCTATTCTAAATGCTGCAGCAACTTCTTGCAAGATTACCTTGGGTCTTCTCATGGGGGAAAAAAAAAAAAAAAGATCAATTAAGTGAGCAAAAGATTTGGCTATAGGCAGTTAAAGGAGTATGAATTTTAAAGACTGGCTATAGATGCCAGTTGTTTTTTGTGCTTGGTGTCCTGGAATGAAAGAAGGGTCATGGCCCACACTGTCTCTATGTATTTGCCTCTTCCTTCTATGCTTAAGGCAGTTTTGTAAAAACCCCAGAATGCCTGGCATAGTCTACCTCCACAGCCCTTTTCCTGTCATGTGGTCCCTTTGTGACCCTTCATGCTCCCTCCACCATCATGTGTGGTACTGGGAAAGAACACAGCAAAACCTAAGACATAATGCACACAGCTACCCTGCAAATGAAGTGCTTGCAAGCTGTTGCTGGCTTTTAACTTACAGTTTCTACCCTCCTAGACCATTGTAAGGATAGATACTAAGAGGGTTTGGAGGTAACTTGGATTTCAGTGTCTGTTGCCTTCCACATGCCAAAACCTGGTGTAGAAGTAGCAAGAAAATCCAGGTCACTAGCAAATACGACTCCAGGGAGACAACTTGGCACAAAACTGAATCAGTTAGAACATCAGGGGAAAAAAACCCAAACCACCTGGTCTAATGTTTCGGTTAACAACTAAACTGTTGTCACTGCTGTAAATAAAAAAGCTTTCTGCAAGTGATAACTTATTCTGGTCCTGGTCTCACAGTGAAAACCATGCTCTTGGCTCTCAATGGCTTTTCAGAGATGTGTGTGGAGAGTCACAGACAGTTGCAGTAACCCATGACTGAGGTGCAAGTCAGATGCTGGAGGTTTTCCTCATATTGTTTAGCATTTCAGCAGTGCTCTGTTATTCATTCTGTCCAATGGCCTGTTCATCTCACAACTGGAACAAAGTCCTGGGAGACTGAGGGAGCAGTGAGTGAATATGAGCAGATATTAATTGCCCACATTGCTGCTCTTCTCCGGGAGCTCATAGGGGAGTCCTGGTAAATCAGGTCAGACTCACAATGATGCCAGCAATGAGATATTGGAGAGGTCCATCAAGAATCAAAGTTGATGCAAATCAGAGAGCACCCCTGACTATATCTGGGGATCTGGTACATCTGCAAAAATCTCTGGAGAGTTGGTAGGGAGAGAGAGAGAGAGAAGAGGGAGGGGGAAGGTAGCACTGAGCCCATCAAGATGAAGTGACCTGGTGCTGTCCGAGGGCATCAAAACCAATGTGAATGTTCTTAGCTGTTTTTTGTTCAGTTTTTTGTTTGTTTGTTTGTTTGTTTCACTCAGAGATGACCATTTCAGCTAGCCAGAGTTTCCTAGTGAATACTGGATTGGCAGTGTGGGTTATAGAAAAATATGGTTATGAGGCTGTTAGAGTTTTCACTAGTGAATACTAGTTACTTCTTTTGCTAAAGAAAGAAGAAAAAGTGAGGAAGAGGAAATAAAAACTATCTGGGGTAGTTAATTAATTTTAAAAGATTGAGTCATTAAGGAGATGGGTGAACTCTGCAGATGACACTGCTTCAGTTAGGACAGAAAATTCACTGCTTTCCTTGCATGCAATTAAGATTTCATTAGAACAAGGAAGAATATGTAAATAATGAGCCCAATCTGCAAATGCTCAGGTCAGCAGCCTTTGCTTAGAACTCTGACTGCTTGAGGACAGTTAATACAGAGTCCCCAAGCTGGCTCTTAGGTCTGCCTCATCTTCTACCCTTGCTTTACTCTCTACTCTCACCCCTGATCTTTTGTAATTCAGTGACAGAGTAAATAAAAAGGTGTGCCTGTGATCCTATAATTTGCATCATCATCTTTTGTGATGAAATTTCGACAGGGGAGGAGCAGCAACATTTTGCCCAAGTTAAGGTTGTCCTGGCAATTTATCAAGAAGCCGGAAGCCCTTAATTTTCATAGGAGGGATCTGCTTCCTGCAGCCTGTATTTGAGTGCAGGAATGAGTCCTGAAGAGACTACACCACCACTATTACTACCCCCTACCTCCCACTTCCAAGATAAGTCTAAAAGTAGTCTGGAGCTTACTCTCTTGCATTACTCCTACCATGTCACAAGTGCATGGCCAGGCCTTGCTGAAGTTACTGTACTTCCTCTGTCACAGACCACATGGCATCAAAAAACCCTAATTTTCCTTATCTGGTTTGAAGAAACTGAGCTGCTTTCACTAAACAGAAGTGGCCAGAACCTGTCTGCTGACGTTAACTGTGTTGTATGTTATTTCAGTGTGTCTATTATAAACAGATGATAATACAACTTTGATTTTTTACTAAAGAAATTGATAATCTCCCAGTGCTATTAAAACATGATAAATAAACAACGACTAAGCCAGCTGAATAAAAAGCTGTCAGAAATGTCTCTCTTCTGATGTGCCATCTAGTGCAAATACAGCAGCCTTGCTTAATAAACAAGGCCTCATTTAATTCTGGGCTTGTCTCAGCACTAGTCTTTTCCATGCACTTGGGACAAGATCATTAAACCTGCTGATACAGCCAAAGACCTGCTTCTCAGATTTCCTTCTAATGCTGGGAAAGGCCCTAGTTACACAATTATACATTAACTAACAAATAATTATCCTCAGTAGTGGGAAGTGAGTTACTGTACAGCTCTCTGTTGGAGAGTTTGGATACCTTCTACGAGATTAAATTCCTTTGCCCTTCTTTATGGTTGGACCGTTTGTAGAGCATGTTGCAATGCTGGCATCTAAACCTGCTTGGAGCACAATGTGGAAAGATTTCACTTGGAACATCCATTATATCCATGATAGCAGGATGGAAATCTGGCACATGTGTAGGAAGGACATTACTAAGGCCCGTAGGTAAAGGAGAAAGAGGATTTTGATATCTCATGTCACTCGAACAGAAAGGTAGAAAAAACTTCTTTGGTCATTCACTGGTAAGACAGCATTAGGAAGTTGCTATTGCACTAAGTTGGGCACTGGAGCCCAGCGAAGGGTTGTGCAGGCTGATCACCATTGAATCATAGAATCATAGAATCATAGAATGGTAAGGTTGGAAGGGACCTCAAGGATCAGCTAGTTCCAACCCCCTGCCATAGGCAGGGACACCTCCCACTAGTACAGGTTACTCAAGGCCTCATCCAATCTGGCCTTGAACACATCCAGGGAGGGAGCAGCCATTGTGAGCCTTGGGCAATAAGGCTGCAAGCTGAACAGATACTGCAGCTATAATTTTTGATCATTATCTGGGGAAAAAAGTTGACTTTCATATCTGGATTGACAAAACTAAATTGCCTTTTTTACATTTAAATGTGATGGAAGCTCACATTTGTTTCTAAACAGAGATCCCAAGTTTTAAGATCCAGTTTAAGTCTGAAGCTTTTCTTACTTTTTGGTAGACACTTTGTGGAGAATGTCTCCGAGGCTGGCAGTTTCCTGTATCAGAAATTTAGTATTGTTACGCTGCGGTTTGAACATAAAATCTGAATTCAGTCCTATGTGGATAGCAGGATTTCATATCTTCAAACAATGACAGAGAGAGAAGGACAGAATGCAAATGCCTTAAATTATATAAAAGGTACAATCTGGCACTGCTAAAGAGACAGATCTCTCTGTCTTTTCCACGTGTGACTTTTGCAGTTCTACACAGGCTTTTCACAAGAGTTGAGCACCCCACATCAGGGCCAGGGTGCAGGGGTAAGGAAGAGCTCAGACTAACAGCTTGTCAGTTTGCCAACACACACAGGACCAATATGCACCTTTCGGTTAGTCACTGCAATGAATTATGTTTTCAGTTGTACCTCGAAGAGTGAAGAGCAAATAACTTTAGACTATAACACTGTCCAGTCTGTTCCCCCATATGCACTCCTTTTCTTTTCCAAAGAATACACCGTACCATGCAGTAATGAGGGTGTTCAAATAACAATGGAAAGAATGACTCTTATATTCTCCTGAACTGACTTCAAAGTTGCATATCCAGTTCTATGCCTTTTTTGGTCAGTCTCTTTACACAGTTAATGTCTACTTTTAAACAGATTGTGCAGGAGAAGAGATTCTAGCACACCTGATCCAACTTTTAAAGTCAATTCCACAGAAAGGCAGACATTATGAAGTTGAAGAGGATAAAATCAGTAGAACTTTTGCTGCTCCCAGCCCATTTACAGTTGCTTAAAACTAGTCAAATCATACATTGATAGAATAGGTAAAAATGAGACTGGGATGTCACACATTGAGGCCTTGAGTGAGCTGTACTAGTGGGAGGTGTCCCTGCCTATGGCAGGGGGTTGGAACTAGATGATCCTTGAGGTTCCTTCCAACCTTACCATTCTATGATTCTACGATTCTATGAACTGGAGTGCAGGACATAAAAAGTCATATGTTTCTTTAATATTAAATGTTATATATGAGAGGCCACTTTGAGGCAATATATCTCAATATTTGAGGCTAGATAACTCATAAATTATCTTTTAGGCACCTGTGAAAAACCACTGAAACCAACACAGGCCACCTGTGATATGCAAAGCCTTCAGCCGAAACATTCATATTCACAAAGCTGAGCTATAAAAACCTTTATACTAAAACCTCCTCCAAATTAGAAAGGTTTATTGTTCTTCTTGGGGGGAATTTTAGGGACACAACTTAATCCATTGAGCTCTTACCGTTACTCATATTCTGTTTCTTCTCACAGTATGGCCAGTCCTGCAGCCAGCATGTCTTCTAGCTGGACAAGATGCCTCTGCTGTGATACCAACACTGCCAGGCTAAGAGGGAAGACATTGGAACCAGATACATACATAGAACAAGAATGGTAGTACTGATACATTCTTTATTCCTTTATTGACTTTCTCACTAGGGCTGTGCTTAGTGCATCCTGGTGTGCAGGGCCAAGATAAGGTTTATACAGCACCTGAGTTCTATGTAATCCTCAGACTGTCTGTAAGTGAGCTATAAATTTTGTGTTATACTTCTGCAGATGGGAGAATTTTGATTAAAGATTTGAGAGGAATGAGGACCTTTGTTTTTAATTCTTCTTCTCAGTCTGGAAAGGACTGACAAAGCCATCGTGCTTAAGAAACTGTGAAGACGAAGAGTACAGGTTGGAACTACAACATCGGGGGAAAGCTTTACACCATCACTGTGTCCTGTTTGAGTGGTCCACCTCGGTACACTGTTCATGCTCAGACAGTGCAGTTTCTATTCAGAAATGTTTCTGCTTGAGTGTCTGCTACATGCAGTGACAGTTAACAGAACATCCTGTCATATGTGGTGCCTGGCACAGAGCATTGCTTTGCCTTTCCACCCTGCCGCTGAATACGGGGGCTGTGATGATATTGGTCGAGGCTCCCAAGTGCACTTGCCGAAGCAAATACATTTCTCCAAAATTAGTTCCTCAAAATAGGACAAGCAAAATCCAATAAACTACTAAATGAAAAACAAACAGCCCCTTAATTCTTTCAGATTTTTCCACACCTGTTGGTCCATGCAAGAATGTATTTGATCTATCGAGAGAAATTCTGCTTAAGCAAGGGATGGATAAACTCTTCCATGGCTCTAAAATCCTCCAGGTCTTAAGACAGCCTGGTCTTATCCTAATCATCTTAAATACAAAATGAGTCTGGCTCAACCCTTTAGAGACCTCTGAACTGTCAGAAGTCTGCAGCAGTGAGGCTTCCCGGGCAACTGCATCACATGAGAGGGGAGGAGGTCAGAGGGAATCATCACTTGAGAATGCATGCCCATATCTCAGCTCCTATACATGACCTGACACTGGGCATGTCAGATCGTGCACGGAGAAGCACAGGGCGTGCTACTGCTGGCAGACACATGCTACTTAACAAGGTTGCTTTGAATGTGGGCCCCTGTGGTTTCCTCCACCTGCTTCGGCTCCAGGGTTGAGCACTTCCTTTCTGCAGCTGGCAACGCCTCTTACCTTGTAGGGTGCTACTGCAAGGGATGGGTGCAGTGGAGGAGCAGCAGCAGAGTGAATCGCACTCAAAATGCCTCAGGCTCAGCAGGGCTTCTCTTGGCATCTATGAATGGATCATGTCACTGCCATCACAACTGCAGAAATAAATGACTGAGATTGACTTTTCCCTTTGAAAATGGAGAAGTTTCACGGTGAACCATGTATTTTTTGGATGTTATATGACATGCCAAAAGGCCTCTCAGATTTCAGGTTGTTTCTACCAGATCCACCCAAGACCTTCTTTAATCTCCTGAAAATGTTGTGTCTTGTATCTTATTGCTGAAAGATTAGTTTGTTTATGTTAGGCTGGAGAGGCTCTTTTCAAGAGAATCCGTTAAGATGCATGTTACTAAGCTCCTTGTAGCTTCCTCATAAAACAAATACTGTTCCCTTTTCCCTAGAATAACACTGAAATCGTCACAACACTAAGTGTACATTACAGATTAAAAATAATTTATAAAAGAGACTACATTATTTGTTTGGATTCCTGCATTTCATAGCTGAAGTACTGAAAAGCACTTCTGTTTAAATATAGAAACTGTGGCTCTTTGTGCTCTCAGAAGGGTGTCAGCAGAAGTGTGGAAGAGGAAAGGAAATCTCATAGCGCCAGCTGAAGCAAGGAGGGGCAGTGAGATGACCAGTACCATTTCAACCAGCAAGAAAAAAAGGAACCTCCAGCTGTTTCTGAACCACCAGCTCTTTTCTGTGCTAGCAGAATGCTACTCCCAGCCCCAGCTTCAGTTTGAATTTGTGTTTCAGAGAAGTAAATGCAAATGTCCCAGGTGAGGACTAATTGGTATGACAGAAAATGAAAGGAACTCATGAAACCAGGAAAGAACAGACTTGAGAAAGGGCTGAGTTTCATTGCCCTGCAGTTTGCTTTGAACTAGCTGAAGTTCAGATACATCCAGAGCTGGAGTTTTGGAACAGATCCATCTCTCTTGTTAACTCACTTAACCTCTGTTGTCATGGATTGCTTATTACAGAATAGTATGTTTAAGATACCACTCAAAGTAAAAAACATACACTCAAAGTAAAAAAACACAGAAGAATGAGTTGAGTGCACTGGCCATAACAACTCCATTCTTTAAAATGTTTTTAATGATTTGCTTAAGAGAGCTGGGGACAAATACATGTGAAGATATACTGCTAAAGCCAGTGAACTTTAACCACACAGATCTGCACATCTGAACAGATAACCACATCATAAGCTTGAGCATTCAGGCTAAAGCAGGATGGAGTTGTCAGGAACTTTTAAGCTGTGGACAGAACATATTTCAGGGAGTTGGAAGTAGTACAAAATGACCATGGGATGAAAAAGCTTTTACTCTGCTCTGAGTTGCAAACAGAACTGGATGTGGCCCAAAAATACACCATCAAAAGCTCTTTGAATTAATGTAATAATAGAAATATGTTAGGTTTATACATTTTATCTGATGTTCCCAAATTGATTCATTAAGCATTATTTAGCACTAATTAAGCTTTGAGTTTTTGGAAAGTGTTTTACAGACAGCTCAGTTATGGTTGTGTGAATTACCCTAGGTCACAAAATTAAACATTAAATAAGTAAAAAAAAAAAAACAGCTGAAAAAAAAAAAAAAAAAAAAAAAAAAAAAAACAAAAAAAAAAAAAAAAAAACAACCAAACCAAACCAACCAAACAAACAAACAAAACCAAACCCAAAAGCAGGCATAGAGAGGGAAGCAGGAAAAGCAATATAAGACCAGTGCAAAGGAATCAACTGGAACATGAGTGTTTTGCCTCCTATTCCTGCTTGACAATACTCTCCATTATTCTCATTAATTTACTTGACCAAGATGTGATTTCAGGTTACACACTGCCATGGCTCTGCATAATGCTGTTTTCTGAGATTTTTTTAATTTGCCTTCTTTTTGAATACTTCCCAGTTTCACTAAGGGAGAGATACTAATATCTACAGTCAGAGATACACCGACTGTATTATACTCTGTGAGTAGTTTCTGAATTCAGTTACTCTTTAGGTTAGGTACTCTTTTGATTAGGCTGTATCTGTCAAGCCATCCCTTTTAACTTTCCCAGGAACTGGATATTTGTGCAGTACTTTACATGCATATAATTGCAATGACACAATTGAAATATGCTTTAAAAGACTGGTTTTTTAATAAGCCTCTGGGTTGTCACTCAAGAGACATTACTTAGAATCATAGAATCATAGAATGGTAAGGTTGGAAGGGACCTCAAGGATCAGCTAGTTCCAACCCCCTGCCATAGGCAGGGACACCTCCCACTAGTACAGCTTCTAGTACTTCAGCTTCTGACTTGTCACAAGAGCCAGCCCTATAAGAAATATATGGGTCCTTGTAGCTAAGATGTTGGGAGATGTGCACCTATTAAAGGTGCCAATGAGCAAATCAGGAAAAGGATAGCGGACCATTGGTTACTGTGAGGGAGATGTTCTTATTGCTTCCCCACCTAGTAAAGGCTGGGTCCAAACATTTGTTGTCAGTTCCTAAAGACTCTGTTAACTTGACATAACCAGAGGCTAGTTTCAGGGCTAATACTGTGCTAAAACCATACTTGTACTATAGAATATCATGAAGCAAACTTAAGTCAATGCTTACTTCTATTGTTAAAAGCAAGGAGAAAGGGAGAGAACAGTTGGTGGCTCCAAGAGGGCTTGATAGCCAAAGACTAGTGTCCTTGTAAATCTGATAAATAACCATAACTTCTCGTAAGAGCTCCAAGGTTTCCTGTGGGATTCCTTTAGATAAGAATTTGAAGGGCACTTGTCACTTCTGAAGCTACATTCCCCTCCCAAGGTCCAGCTTATGAGCAGAAACAACACTTTTTTTTTTTTTGGTAAAAACACAACTATTTGTCCTTTTTTTTTTTTTGCATAAAGATGGGCTGTCCACACTCTCTAAGAAGAAGCATGCAGTCAGTGGATGTGTAACACAAGAGGAGCAATCAGACATGATACTAGGTCTTCAGAAACACAAAAAAAAAATTAAAATCAAACCAACCTTGCCATATGTAGCATCCAGAGTCAGACTTGTGCTCTAAATACACAATGCTGTTTCAAAGTAGTTCATGCAGTTTTTAAGTATCTAAACACACACCAACAACATACTTGGAAAATATTTTCCAGATCCAGCATAATATCCTTTTACTTGTACAATATGTTCCTTTAATAAGGAAGAGACAGCAATCCTGAACCTGCAGCCAGAGGCACTTGCCTTAGAGAAGGTTCCTAGAACCATCTGGGCTCAGGTTCAAAGGCTGCTCAAGTGTTTAGGCTTAAACTAATCAAGTTAAGTATGTTCTTGACAGATTATTTTCTCCCTTTCATAGGTCTCCCCTGAGGGATATTAGTCATCAACTCAGCAGAACGCCTACACTGCATCCACACAATTTGAAGTACATGTTAAAATAATCCCCCCACCTGAGCACATAAACCTGGTAACTGTTCAATCAGTTATGCAATTTGCATGAGTACATGAATTTTGTATTCAAGATAGGTTCATAGGTGTGTTATGGATAGTTAAGAGAGGAATTGGAAAACTGTTCTATAGCATTAATTTCCCATAATGTGATTTTGTCATGTTAAATTATAACCCTGTATCTTTTTATATAGATAAAGATGGACTGAACATACCTGGCTGGTTCATATTACTGGTCACTAGTGGTGTCCCCCAGGGATCAGTACTGGGTCCCATCCTCTTTAACATTTTCAATGATGATCTGGACAAGGGCATCGAGTCAGTCACCAGCCAATTTGCAGCTGACACCAAGCTGGGGGCTGATGTTGCTGGGTTGGAGGGCAGAAGGGCTCTGCAGCAGGACCTCGACCACCTGCAGAGATGGGCAGGGGATGGTGTTCAACAAATCCAAGTGTCTGGTGCTGCACTTTGGCCACAACAACCCCATGCAGAGCTACAGGCTGGGGTGGGAGTGGCTGGAGAGCAGCCAAACAGCAAGGGATCTGGGGGTGCTGATTGACACCTGCCTAAACATGAGCCAGCAGTGTGCCCAGGTGGCCAAGAAGGCCAATGGCATCCTGGCCTGCATCAGCAATAGTGTGGCCAGCAGGAGCAGGGAGGTCATTCTCCCCCTGGACTCTGCACTGCTTAGGACACACCTTGAGTCCTGTGTCCAGTTCTGGGCCCCTCAATTTAAGAAAGACATTGAGGTGCTTGAGCATGTCCAGAGAAGGGCAATGAGGCTGGGGAGAGGCCTCGAGCACAGCCCTATGAAGAGAGGCTGAGGGAGCTGGGATTGGTTAGCCTGGAGAAGAGGAGGCTCAGGGGAGACCTTCTTGCTGTCTACAACTACCTGAAGGGTGGTTGTAGCCAGGAGGAGGTTGCTTTCTTCTCTCAGGCAAGCAGCACCAGAACAAGAGGACACAGTCTCAAGCTATGCTAGGGGAAGTTTAGGCTGGAGGTGAGGAGAAAGTTCTTGGCTGAGAGAGTCATTGACTGCTGGAATGGGCTGCCCAGGGAGGTGGTGGAGTCACCGTCCCTGGAGGTGTTCAAGGCAGGTTTGGACGTGGCATTTGTTGCCATGGTCTAGTCTTGAGGGCTGTGGTGATGGGTTGGACTTGATGATCTTTGAGGTCACTTCCAACCTTGGTGCTACTGTGATACTGTGCTACTGTAACACTGCTTAGGCAACTGAGAATGGAATGGTAGAGCTCTGCATGAGATCACATTTTGGGAAAGTCAGTGGGACAGAAGACAGGCAGTTTTTCTCAAACTGTGGTGGTCTCTGGAAATAGCTGATTTAATATTCTGGATGCTTGCATTTAAGTTGGTTCATCAGTGCAACTGTTACTCTGTTTTTTTGGAATGAAAATCTTCAGGTTATGCAATGCACTATTCAAATGTGTATTGCAGGGCTCAGAAAGGAAGTGTGTCACCAGTCCCACTGGCCACTTATTGGCACCAAGTTGTTAGCAAAGAGTTGCATGAGTGCTGGTTTTTTTTGGTTGGTTTTTGGTTTGGTTTTTTGTTTTTTTGGGTTTTTTTGTTGGTTTTTTTTTTTTGAGAAAAGACAAACATAGTTCTGAGCTTTGCAGATGAAGGCAGGAAAACAAGGTAGCTTAAGGTTTGAGTCTGTCATCTCTCTCTGACAGAATTATCATTTTATGTAGTGTGATAAAAAAATTTTGTTGCATGATCAGCCCAGGATAAAACTGGGTGGTTATAATGACTGACAATTCATCTAGCCTCAGAGAATTCAACTATCATCAACTTCTCAAGGAACATATTTGTTTGTTAAAAAAAAAAAACAACCAAAAAACAAAACCCAAACCACTTCTGACTCACATGTTTACAAAGCAGTTTTCCAATTTGAATTTCAGTTCCTATATAGCTGAGAATTCAAAGAAAGGTCATTTTAGAAGTTATCTGCATTTCATGCTTAGCAATGGACATGGAAGTGTTTGAGCGGGTCCAGAGGAGGGCCACAAAGATGCTCAGAGGGCTGCAGCAGCTCTCCTATGAGGACAGGCTGAGAGAGTTGGGGCTCTGCAGCCTGGAGAAGAGAAGGCTTCGAGGAGACCTTAGAGTAGCCTTCCAGTATCTGAAGGGGGCCTACAGGAAGGCTGGGGAGGGACTATTGACAAGGTCTTGCAATGCCAGGACAAGGGGCAATGGGTTTGAACTGGCAGAGGGGAGATTTAGACTGGATGTTAGGAGGAAGTTCTTTACAATGAGGGTGGTGAGGCACTGGAACAGGTTGCCCAGGGAGGTTGTGGCTGCTCCTTCCCTGGAGGTGTTGAAGGCCAGGATGGATGAGGCCTTGAGTGAGCTGTACTAGTGCAAGGTGTCCCTGCCACAGGGACAGGTTGGAACTAGCTGATCCTTGAGGTCCCTTCCAACCTTACCATTCTATGATTCTATATGATTTAATCACACTAAACACAGACTAGAGTTAATGGCACCTCTAGGCTTATCAATTCCTTGTAGAAGCCACAGAGCTACCACTATGAGGCTATGCATAGTTTTATATTATAAGCTTATAAATTTATGTGTTTTAATATTTCCTGTCAGATGAAAAAAAGATTAAGCAGTATTAGGATCTGATCAAACCATTGGACTAATTCTCCATGGACATCTGCCTCATACTGATCTGGTTTTGATTTAAATAAAATGCATTTACCTCAAATTCACATAGCCTTTAAAATCTTAATCTCAATGATTCCCAGCAAATTTTGGGAGACAAAAAGAAATTACCTGCAATACTCTCCTTCAGTCATAATATATTAAAAAAAAAAAATCCCAGTGCTTTTTCCTTTTAGAAAAAAAAAAAAGAACAAAATTATACATCTGAATTAATTTTTTTTAGTAGGAAAAAACTAGTACTAGGAATTTAAAAATGACCACCTTTTAGAAAAAAGTATTATACCAGTGAGGAGACAATTGTATAGGAGATCAGCCAACTGGAAAAATGAAAGCTGATTAAATGAGGTGATCAGGTCTCTTATCTACCCACTCTAAGCTCAGTTTCTAGTTTGTAAATTTCCAATTCTAACGCTGAATAAATAATTGAGAGGCAAACCAGCCTTTGCTAAAGGCTTTATATTTCTTTCCTGTACTCTCACAGTACTAAATCAGAAACTGATGCCAGTGATTCAAACAACTTAAAAAGCTTACTATAAAACATCCAAGCTCCCCAGAGAGTCCTGTAGGTAAATCAGTCTTAATAAAATAGCACTGACAATTTCTTTCAGTTCCAGAACCTCAGAAGAACTAAGACAATAATTATTTTCCCTTTGTAAATCACTGTAAGGTCAGAGTATGTTACTTTTCTTGTAAAATTTCAACCCTAAAAAAAGACAGTGTCAGAAAGAAAAAAAATCCATTAATCCTGTCCACTGATGATTAGAGAAGACATGCTGTTACAGGTACTCTCTGTGCTTTGCTGGTTTTTGGCTGCTGCCAGCTGCCCTTGTTTTTAACCTACTGCTGGAATATGGCTTTCTCATATGAGGCTGCTGTGTCATGGTGCTGCTTCCTACTGGTCTACTCTTGTTTCATTTCTTCAGTTGCTGCCTAAAATGTTTATGCCATTTGCAATATGTGAACAGAAACAGAAAACAGGGTACAAAATACATCGACCATATAGATGAAGCTATAAATCTGTACCTTTTTTTAGTCCTCTACTTCAGTCTTTACTATCCTCATATTTATTTTGTTACAGCAATATGCTGCATTTGTGTTTATCCTAACAAACAAACAAACAAAAACCCAAACCAAAAAACCCAACCAACCAATTAAAAATAAAACCACCACCACAACCAACCAATCAACCAAAAAACCCCAAGAAAAAAAAAGCCTTTTTGGAACCCTTTGGTTAGCTAGGAAGTAGGAAGAATTTTTTTTTTTTTTTAAGGCACAGCAAGTATTTTTCCATCCAGGTCTCTCTTCACAACCTCATGATGTCTTTGACAGATGAGGTTATTCACTTCACTGACATTTCCATGACTGAGGGCCATGAGGATGATCAGAGGGCTGCAGCAGCTCTGCTATGAGGACAGACTGAGAGAGTTGGGGCTCTGCAGCCTGGAGAAGAGAAGGCTTCGAGGGGACCTGATAGTAGCCTTCCAGTATCTGAAGGGCCCCTACAGGAAGGCTGGGGAGGGACTATTGACAAGGTCTTGCAATGACATGACAAGGGGCAATGGGTTTAAACTGGCAGAGGGGAGATTTAGACTGGATGTTAGGAGGAAGTTCTTTACAGTGAGGGTGGTGAGACACTGGAACAGGTCGCCCAGGGAGGTTGTGGCTGCTCCCTCCCTGAAGGTGTTCAAGGCCAGGTTGGACAAAGCCTTGAGTAAGCTGTACTAGTGGGAGGTGACCCTGCCTATTGCAGGGGGTTGGAACTAGATGATCCTTGAGGTCCCTTCCAACCTTACCATTCTAAGATTCTATGATTCCAGCATGGAGTATTTAGTATTAATGTAATATTTTGGTCTGAGGCACTATTTTTACCAGAACAACCACACTGCTGAAACCTATAGGAAAAATGCAGCTGAAAAAAGCAGACATAATGTTCTGTTTTCCATATAGTAGGGAATTACTCTGATACAAATGCTTCACTGTCAATGTATCTTCATCCACACTTTGAAGATAGTTGGAGCAGTACAATTTCTGTGTAGAAACACAGCTCAGATTTTTTTTTTTTTCATGATTCCTTTAAAACTCAGTTGGTTATTCTGGTCAATGTAGAACTGTAATTCAGTTAAATTAGGGATATATTTAGTTTAAGTTTTTTCTTGAAAACAAATGCATTTAAACCCTTCAGTTGATTTAAGATTAAGTTCTTTGGTGCACAGAAGTTTAAAACATTTCTTATATTAACGATACATTATGCTATTATGTTAGTATACACTATCTATATGCTAGATGGACAGAATTCAGCTTTGGAAAAAAAAAGTATGCTTGTTCTGAGAAAGGAATTGTTTGAAGAAGGAAACTTAGCAAGAACTATGCAGAGAGAAATACCATATATATATATATATATGTACATATGGAGCAACCATGTATTTTTTAGAAGGTGACATGATTCAGAAACAGTGTGTCATTAACATATACGAGTTAATTTTATCTACTCCTATCTCAAAGGCAGAAAAAGATGAAGATTTTTGTGAAAGTTGCCTTGGTTTTTTCATTGACCTTCTTCCTTGCAAACAAATTTTTAGGCAGTACCCATGTCACTGACACAGGAATCAAG
>VWZE01000745.1:184640-197950 GCA_013396675.1 Eubucco bourcierii
TGAGGTCACTTCCAACCTTACCATTCTATGATTCTATGATTCTATGAATTCCATCACTCTCTTTCAACCCATTGCTTACCAGCAGGACTCGAGAGCTACAAAGAGCATGACCAGAGACTGCTACAGGACCACAGTAAACCACTTTGCAAAGTCTGCTGCAAATGCAGACTGGAGAGAAGAGTATCAAGATAAATATTGAAATCCTCTCATAGGAAGAGAGAAAATGGTATTTTCTGACTGGAGACAAGTAGGAGCTACATGAGAAAAGCATGTAACATGGCAAGTGGTCTGAAGCAGGAGACTATCTTTGCTCTCACAGCTCGATACTTAAATCACTCAGGAGCAAATGCATCTCCATCTGCCTGCTTCAGGATCCTTCTGTCTGCCTTGTGAACTTCTAGTCTGACTGCAAGCTGAGGTGGGCTTGGATTAGCTGGATGTTCAACCTGATTTTTCATGGAAATTCCTGTATTCTTCTAATTGAACAAGCAGCTTCATTCAAGGTTCAAATCTGATTGCCACACTGATATTTTAACACCTGCTTAAATACCTTGATAAATTGGAGTTTATGTCGGTACCTGTTTTGGGCACTGAGAAGCTGCACCACACAGGAGCAGAGCTCAGGCCACTTTGGGTGGGAAAAGATGCAGACAAATGACTGTTATCTCTTCTGGGTTGATTAGCACATGTTAACCACTTGGGTGGATGTTTATTTAAAACCATCTGCTCAGTTAATCTGTGTAACTATCTGAATCAACTCCTGAAGTCAGTCTTTTAAACAAAGACTGGACAGATGGTCAGCTTCACAATGCAGGTGGAGTACTACAGGTTTGAGGAAGCAGATAGAATTCCAATATAAACTTCAATTACCCATTTTTCTTGCAGTTGTTGGATCAGTTCTCAGGCAGTGCTTCTGGTAACATAACCATATTAATTTATGCTGTTTGCAGTGTCTAGCATCACAGACTGCTCAGCCTCCAACTACCATGCCACAACTAGCAGCTGCTGACCATTCAGCTGAAAAAGCACAACTATTTGAGTGTGGACAGTTTTAGACACCTTCTATAGAATTTAGACTTGTCATCTTAATTTGCACAGCTATGACTGTTACTATGGCTGTGATCAGTTCACAGGATCACAGGATGTCAGGGAATGGAAGGGACCCAAAGAGATCATCAAGTCCAACCCCCTTGCCAAAGCAGGACCATAATCTAGCTCACGTCACAGAGGAACACATCCAGATGGACCTTGAAAGTCTCCAGAGAAAGAGACTCCACAACCTCTCTGGGGAGCCTGTGCCATTGCTCTGTGCCCCTTACAATAAAGAAGTTCCCCTTTGTGCTGAGGTAGAACCTCCTGTGCTGCAGCTTCCATCCATTGCTCCTTGTCCTACCACAGGGAGCAAGTGAGAAGAGCCTGTCCCCACCTCCACCAGTTACTCTATCTTAGCTGAAGAGGGGTGAAACTAGCCTCTGAGGGCTGCTAATGCCTTACTTTTACTAAAGAAAAGAGAACATCTGACTGCATACTTACTACTTTTGAAGGCTTTGCCTGGATATAGTCAGGCCAACAATCTACCTACCTATGACTCATTTTCTGTACTTAAAAAAGTGCAATACAGCACATGCCTGGCTCCTCAGTGGTGTATGAAACATAATGAGAAAATATTCACATTAAAAAAAATCTATCCATAGAAATTCAGATTTTTCTCCAGGTCTTGCAAGGGTATCACTTGCTGAGCATGGAAATCCCAACAGAAAATACAAGCAATGTTTGGGTATTTTGGTTGTTCTTTGAAACCTTACAGAAATGTGGGATCCAAAGGGAAGGTAAACAGTTAAAAATATTTGTTTGGCAATGAGGCAGTTAAAAATATTTGTTTGGCAATGAGGTTATCTGTTTACATAAACATCTAAAACCAGTGTGATTTTTCAGTAAAATTTCTTCTCAGCAATTTCATCAGGCACATCTAACAGATGGCCATCCAACTAATTGATTTTGTGACTTGGCAGTGAAATAAAAAATTGGGGGGAAATTCGGAATTTGAATCTTCTTGCCAAATAAAAATTAGAAATTTATTTAACTGAGCACATCATATTCTGGCCAACATGCAATATTTAATTTGAAGAATTTTTACAGAAGCAGAGAGAGAAATCAGCAGAGAGGCAGCAGTTCCCACAACTGCTTCTGCAAAGGCAGTTGCCCCTTCATTCAGTATCTCAAGGGATGTAGCACTTACACAGGGCATGAGCTGTCCAGATTCAACTCTGTGCTCTGTCTCCATTGCTCACCTCACAGAAAGTAGCATAATCATCACATGTGGTTAAAGAGCAGCTCTCCAGTTATCTGTTGTTGTACTTCACTTCAGATAAAGATTTGCAACTCTAGCCTTCAGGGGGTTTATCACACAGCAGGTGGAGGCTCATTCCTGAACACTTCTCTGTGCTCTTTCTTTTGTAATATTTAAATGTTTCATGCAAAGTGGAGTTGTGGTGCTAATCCAGGGGTTCTCAACAATGAGAGTAAGCACCCTACTCCCAAACTGTCAGATAAATCCAGTATCTGTCACATCATCGTGGTAAAAGAGCAGGATCAGGTTCTAGCCAAAGGTTTCTAATGAATTCAAACTGGATTTGTAAATTATCAGGACAAATAATCCAAATACCCTTTGCTGAAAGTTTACCTAGCTTCACTAATTTTGTTGCAAACTCTTGTGGAAGGAGTGCTTGTTATGTCCATACATTGTCTGACACAAGAAAGCTCAGAGGATCCAAGGAAGTGCACTATGGTCAAAAACTGTTAATCCACTGAATGTGTGCAGCATATAGTAGGCTGCACGAATATATGACAGTTATATTACCTAGATATAAAATAACTACCTGGGATGGGCAAGACAAATTGAATGTCCTTTTTTTATTTAACTGACTGCATTAAACATTTTTACGCTACAGTCATACCTCCTGGGAAAAAAAAATGATCATGCAAATTCATTGACAATAAACTGATCATAGCCTCTACAACATGACATCAGTACTCCTTGTCAAAATGTCAAGTTGCTACCTTTAAATTCAAGCAACTTTGTAGAGAGGATGAATAGAAAATATTTTTAAGGGGTCACTTGAAAAAGATCTAAGAAAGCATGCTGTCTCATGTGTTGCTGCTGATACACAGATAAAATAAAATGCCTGGAAGAAGCCAAAACAGTGTCAGGAATGCTGGCATAAGCAGATGAATGGCCAGTGCCTTTGGGCACTAATGTTTCATTACATAGACAAAAATAGACACAACCATCACATGCATTCACATGTAGTGGAAATGAGGAAAAATTCTACTTTCTTAATGTCAAGAATCTAAGCCAAGAGACTTTTTGGAATGTATTGATAGATCACAAGATGAGGAAAAGGGAAGGCACACAGTGGCTTTCATTTTCTTTTTCAGTCTTACCAAAAAATCAATCAGTTAATGAAAATAAGTCATACTTTACACCACACCTGAAATGACTGCAATTTACAGCCACCATCCTTAGACAAAGGTTGCAACACAAATCCTGGTCAGAAGTCATAAGAATACCTTTGTACGTGGATGCAACAGCTTTATAACCAGGGCACAACTTAGTGCTGTTATTCCTATGTAGCGACTAGAGATGGCAGGAAGATAAAACCCAACCAAGCTACCTTCTGCTTCGTGTAAAATTCCAGGCTGCTCAGATTGTACTTAGGATAAAACACTAGCAGACAAATACCCAGCAAATGGGAACAGCCCAGCCAAAATACCTGCAGGGAAGCCAAGGAATTTGGCCAATTTCCTAAAAACCTAGCCGGATTATCAACCCATCAGCAGTTAAGTCTTTAGCCAGGCAGCCACCATCATCTTTGCCAAATGCTTTCACAAGTGCCACTGTGTCTCCAGGAACAAAAAAGCAGTTAAAAAGTCACCAGTGAAAAAGTTACTTTCTGAAAAGATGTGGTTTGGTGTAAAAATTGTGACCAGGTCAAGAGGCAGTTCTGTCTGTGATGCTTAAACAGTCTCCACTGCCTGAAGCCTGGAATCATTGCAAAATATTGCTGATGCCGAAAGGGAAGTACACGCTGGAAACAGGGTACGTGATGTTGTCACGCTCCAAAAAGAGGCCCAATTGGACCTTTACCCTGACTAACTTTACACTCTCGGGAACAGAATTAAGACTCAAACGGAATCAAGTGCCTAAAGCTGTTCATGTGTCAGACTGCAAATGTAAAATTAAATAGAGTGGTGGTGGTGGAGCGCTGATGACACAAACAGGGGGCGGGAGCGGGACCAGGCGCCACGGCAGCTCCCCGGCACACCGTCAGGCAGGCCAGAGCAGCGCCGGGCAGCCTGGCAGATCTCTCCCTCTCTTTCCGTCCAGAGCACGCCAGGGCAGGGAGGGAGGCAGGTACGGAAGGCAAGCTGGTCCTAGTAGCGGCTCTTCACGGCAGGCAGTGACCTTCCCCATCTCCCAGCAGACAGTTCTCAAGCAGCCTCCCAAGCAGTCTCCTAAGCACTTCCCAAACTGCCTTAATAGTTTCACCCCTTGCCCCCAAGCAGTAGCCACCTGCCCGGACGGCTCCGGGCAGCGCACCTAAAACAACCTCCAGGGCACAATCTGCACGGCCCCCAAGACGCCTTTGCTTCCAGGGATTTCCGTCGGCTTCGCCGCCAGGGAGTCCCCAGCGTCCTAAAGTCCCACCGGGGAGGGGTGGGGTGTGTGTGTCTTCCGAGTTCAAAGTACCTAGGGGGCCAAATGCCAAGGCTCGTGTATACCAAACAATTATCCCAAGTGATTCTCCCAACGATGTTGAGCTATAGATATATATATTTCCGGTCCCTTAGAGATGTTCAAGGAATAACTGGTGAGGTAGATGGGAGCAGGACTCAGAAGTCTGGCCACAGGAAATGTGAAGAAGCCTGCTCTGCAAATGGCACTCCACCGTGTAAGGAGTTACTGTTCTTCATACACTCATTGCTAAATGTTGTTACCCATGGGACTAGAGCACTTGAGAAATTTTGCTTCTAAATTTGCATTCTTGCAACTACAGGGAAAGAAAAGTATTTTCTAATATTTACAAACTTCATATGGGCTGTTTAATATGTAACAGGAATACACCAAGAATCACCTGTCTGAGCTATAGCTGACTCCAGCCGCAGTCTAAAACTTGGCTTACACACTTGTGTGTCCTAGGTTGACCCTCACTTGAGGTGAGCAGTGAACAGAAATCTCTTCTCATTTGCTTCACTTGGTCTTTTCCTAAATGATCCTTTTATGATGCTTCCATAATGTGTCATAAAGACTTAATGGCTGTCAGTAGAACTTTATGGGACTCAACAGTCAGAAATAAAAGGGGCCACTGAACTGTGATGGACAGCTTACAGGCCCTTGAGTACCTTGATGCACTTTCCACTGACAGAATCCAACAGGAATATATAACAGAGATGAGGCACATTCTCTGCAGCACAAATCACACATCTCTGACAGATGCTAGACACAAATTAGACATTAAAGTGCTCTGTGTTACTGAGAAATAGAAACTTTAAAGAAAATCTTCACTCATGTTAAATAGTATTCCTGCCTTGATCAGAGTTCACAAATCCTGTCATATAGCCAAAACCCAGACAGTTTTCAGCTCTCAGAGAGACTGCAGCTGATATTGGAGTTTTTGATTTAGCCAAGGCAGACCCTGACAGTCTCCCCATTTTTCTATTTCTATAATAAAAATACTTTGCATTTCTCTAACATCTTTTATCAGAGGATTGATCTCCTTTGTAGACAGTAATGAATTAATGCTTGCAATGCCAACGTAAATTGGGATTTGTTTCCTCTGTTCTGCATATGGGAAAAAACAAAGCACAAAGATGACACAACTCATTCAAAAAAGGGTTGGCAGAGCCAGGCAAGGAATCCAGGTCTCCTGATACCTGAGCCAATGCCTTCACCTCACTATCATTGTCCTCTCAACTGCATACTGTGCAACAGGCATTCAAGATGGACACAAATACAAAGAAAATCTTCATCTGCTTTTAAAAAATGTCTAAACTCATGGATTTGTAGCTAGACACAGGTGTGCTAAATGGCCAGGACATCTTCAGGCATGACATTTCACTAGTTCTGAAAAGCAGAACTTAGTGACTAAATAAGGATTAGGAACCCTAGTTGTATCCATGCCTTGGTGGTTTTGTTTTGTTTTGTTTTGTTTTATTCTTTTCTTTCCCTTTTTCTAATACACACTTCTACATGGCTATGCTGTGAAAGTAACACAGAAAAAAAAAGATAGTGTGAAGAGTAAAGGACACCGCTATTGTTTCACTGGAGTATACATGGCTATCTGTCATCAAAAGCAAGACCAGTTTTATTTATAAACATTTGGCAAGGTTTCCAGGAAATATCTGCATGAACTAAACCTGACAGTACATGATTTTGAACATATAGAATCATAGAATGGTAAGGTAGGAAGGGACCTCAAGGATCATCTAGTTCCAACCCCCTGCCATAGACAGGGACACCTCCCACTAGTACAAGTTGAATGGTACAGGTTAAACAGTATTGAATGGTGTATCTGTACATCAAGTGACCAGCACAATCACTCTGTTCTTTGCAGTCTCTTTCTGAGTCAAAATTTCTGCTTTAGCCCACCCTGGACCCCTCAGCTCATTCTGCACAAAGAGTCTGAGATTTTGAAGTTATAACCACTGCTCAGGCCACAGATATCCCTAGATATGTGGAACTAGATGGTCCTCGAGGTCCCTTACCATTCTATGATTCTATGATTCTAAGAACTCGTTGTAGCAGTAGTTTAGACTAGATTGCTCAAAGCCCTTACTTGAAGCAGAGATGTTTTTCCAGTCTTTTGCTTTTCCTAACCTGCCACTTTTCCCTGTTTTCCTACTATACACACTTCCACCAGCTCTCAAGCAAAGCATGAAAGAGACGAAACCTGGCCTAAAATCAAGTCCACTTGAGTGGGTTTAATTTATACAAAGCCAAGGATGCCTGTTTCCCATAGGGAGCTCTCTGAAAGGCAAACATCCTGCAGAAATGTCTCTCTAAAGAAAGCACCTGTATACATAGGAGAGCTCAAGCAGTAAAAATAGCCCATCTTTGGGGCAGTGAGGTCAGGAAGGCAGGTCAACATTAGCTTGTTTAACTTAGGCCTGGCACAGAGACATGTCTTTTTGGTTTGTGGAGCAGCACACACAGAAACGATCTAATTCCATGGGCAGAAGGCAGCAGCAGGGAAAGCTAAGTACATTTTTTTCCTTGGAGGCTTGACTTTATGCAGTATCTTAGATCAGAATTTGGCAGTATCACAGTATCAGCAAGGTTGGAAGAGACCTCAAAGATCATCAAGTCCAGCCCATTACCACAGACCTCAAGACTAGCTTTCTATCTTTCTTCGTCTTTGACCTTTCCTACAGGTCTCAGTGTTTAGCTTTGACAAACGTATTTCCTAAACAGTTACTATTCAGATCATTCTTATTAATTGGCACTTTCTGGTGTTTTCAATTTTACACCCTGTAACATTTCCCCATATTTTCTGTTTAAGCTTCATAGCAATATTTCCTGATGCTGAAAAAAAACAATATATATGACTTTTCCTTCTATCCTAACAGTCTGAAATGCAGTTGTCTTTAAAAGCCCAGAAAAATACAAGGAAGAGATACTCCAGGACAGGACACTGAAAGCAGTTGGGCAATGAAGGTGCATAATTAGCTAATGCAATTCCAGCCTCACCATTCCTAATGTCCAAAGGGGCAGTAGAAATTTATAATCCTGTTTGTTAACTGTGTTAGGTAATCATGATCCTGGTTATGTGTACAGCAAAGGTATTTTCTTACCTCGTACGATGGATTTGAGGCTTTTTGCCTGAGATCTTTTAGTGGAAGGCCTCTAGATGTTAGGAGGAAGTTCTTTACAGTGAGGGTGGTGAGACACTGGAACATGTTGCCCAGGGAGGTTGTGGCTGCTCCCTCCCTGGAGGTGTTCAAGGTCAGATTGGATGAGGCCTTGAGTGAGCTGTGCTAGTGGGAGGTGTCCCTGCCTATGGCAGGGGGTTGGAACTGGATGATCCTTGAGGTCCCTTCCAACCATACCATTCTGTGATTCTATGATTAATTGTCTACCTCTGTGCTCCCTCTGGGTGAATAAGTGATGAAACCGTACCAAGTTTTTAATTTGTTAATTTTATGAAGATAATGAGGAAAATATATAACATGTAAGCAAGCACTTAGGCAATTCTCTCTCTACATGTAAATTAGCCACTAATATTCTGAAGGAGTATCTACATAACATTTTATATTGTTTAAAACCTCTTTAAAAAGTCACTCACATGAAAGTGACTTTCCCTTGCAGAGAAACCACAAGTTTCATGTTGTGATGTGAACATTGTGCTGTGCACAGTGTTTTATTGTCACTGATTTTGTTTTAACTTTCTTCTTTCCCAAGCCATGAAAATTGCTTTTATTTCCTGGCTGGCTGAGATTTTAAGCTCTTTGGGGCAGAAATGATGTTTGCCTGTGCTTGCATAGCAGAAGTGTGCCTTGATGCATGACATATGGTTTGTAAACATTACCACAATATAAATAGTACATTAATCATTAATTATATTGTTATATATAATATTAATTATATTGTTGATGTATTGCTATGCCTTTAAGCAGCAGCAGTGTCTATGACGGGTTCCTCACAAGGATGATGTCAAGACATTTGTGTACACATTAAGTGTAAGGTCCTGCACCTGGGTAGGCACAATCCCAAGCACAACTCCAGGCTGGGTGGGGAATGGCTGGAGAGCAGCCCTGAGGAAAAGGACCTTGGAGTCTGGGTTGATGAAAAGCTCAACATGAGCCTGCAGTGTGCACATGCAGCCCAGACAGCAACCGAGTCCTGGGCTGCATCAAGAGCAGTGTGGCCAGTAAGGCAAGGGAGGGGATTCTGCCACTTTACTCTGCTCTTGTCAGACCCCACCTGGAGTCCTGTGTGCAGTTCTGGAGCCCTCAGCACAGGAAGGACATGGAAGTGTTGGAGCAGGTCCAGAGGAGGCCACAAAGATGCTCAGAGGGCTGGAGCAGCTCTGCTATGAGGACAGGCTGAGAGAGTTGGGGCTCTGCAGCCTGGAGAAGAGGAGGTTTCGAGGGGACCTGATAGTAGCCTTCCAGTATCTGAAGGGGGCCTACAGGAAGGCTGGGGAAGGATTATTTACAAGATCTTGCAATGCCAGGACAAGGGGCAATGGGTTTAAACTGGCAGAGGGGAGATTTAGACTGGATGTTAGGAGGAAATTCTTTCCAGTGAGGGTGGTGAGGCACTGGAACAGGTTGCCCAGGGAGGTCGTGGCTGCTCCCTCCCTGGAAGTGTTCGAGGCCAGGTTGGATGAGGCCTTGAGTAACCTGTACTAGTGGGAGGTGTCCCTGCCTATGGCAGGGGGTTGGAACTAGCTGATCCTTGAGGTCCCTTCCAACCTTACCATTCTATGATTCTATGATTCTATTTCCTTAATCAAAACACTTGTCTGAAGTCATGGCTGCCCCAGGTCTTCCTGGAACAGATTCAGAAACTGTATTGAATTTTAAGCTTCAGTTGCCTAAGGTACCACCCAGATCACAGATTAGCATACTTTGTGAAACTTCAGAAGATTAAAAATTGTTAGCTACGGTGTGTGCGCTGTCATGCACATCTACATACAATCTGATGCATGCAACAATTTCAGATAGTTTTGTAAACTTTATTTGGCTTCCTAGAATGTACAAAAATATTGTAAAATCAGTTTAACTCCAGGATAAACTAGCATGCTTGGTCAGCACAGTCATAAAATATAAGGTGGTGGTCAAATGTGCCTGTTTGATGTACATTAGAAATGGGTAAATGCTGAACTCCACAAATTAAGTCCAGATATATTCAAATTTCTTGTGATAGCCAATTCCTAAAACACACAGTTTGATGTTATTTGACCTGAATTGTTTTGATTGTTAAGGTTGAGCTGGAAATCCCAGACATAGTTAAAAAGAGAAACCAGATCTTCTAACTTTCACTAAATTACAAATTCCTAATTACAGCAGCTGATGATGTGATCCATAACAGAGTTTAACCACATAAAGAGCAATTTAAGACAGTTTCCCAACTACTGCAGGCAAATAACTCAAATCTTACCTAACCTGCCTAGGGACAAGTAGCTTGGACTGAGTGTAACTTGAAGCTGAGTTGCACTCTTCTATCCATAGAACAGATTTGCATCACAAAATACCTAATCAACTGTGTCCTAGCAGATGCAGGCTCTCCTCCCCTTCCTGAGCCCCTAGACACCATAGCGGCTAACTCAGTCTGTCTTGCCCTGTCACTTCTTGCCACATTGTTGTTTTCTTGACTTTGGCTGGGGCAGAGTTATTTTTATTCCTAGTAACTGATTCTGTGCTGTGTTTTGGATTCAGTGTGAGAATAACATTGATAACACACTGAGTTGCTAAGTAGTGCTTATCCTAAGCTAAGGGTTTCTCAGTTTCCCATGCTCTGCCAGTAAGCAGGTGAAGAAGCAGCTGTGAGGAATGCTGAGGATAGGCTGATCTGAACTAGGCAAAGGGATTTTCCATATCATAAAATGCCTAGAATGTCATGCCCAGTGTATAAACTGGGGGAAGTTGGCAGGGAGGGGCAGACTGCTGCTTGGGCCTTGGCCAGTAAATGGTGAGCAATTACATTGTGCATAATTTGTCTTTCCCTGGGGTTTATTTCTCTCTTTTTTGGTGGTTGTTGTTGTTATTACTATTATTTAGTTTAGTTATTAATCTGTTCCTACACTGACCTGTGAGTTTTACATTCCCCCCCCCAATTTTCCTCCCCATCCCAGTAAGCAAGAGTTGCTGGCTGGTGTTAAACTATGCCACACTTAAGTTTTGTAGTCCTGGCCCTTATTGTTAAAAGGAGAGTAGGAGGTGTTTACCAGAAATGGCCAGTGCCTGATAACTGGCTGTCCTGGGAGTGCTGGGTTCAATGTCACTGAAGCTGAGGAGGGCCAGAAAGTGACTGTACAAGAAAAAACCACTGGAATGGGCTGTTCTTCTACCTCATTTGTCTGCAGTCAAGAGCATGGCAAATGTTGAAGCTCAAGAGATTAGAAACAGGATGGGAACAAAGGTCAAAGGCAGAAGCTGTAATCTGAGTCACTGTAAGTCAAATTACAAGAACTACTCATGTGCATAGGGAGAAATTACTATGAACAAGTCCCACCTTGGATGACATTTAATTTGTTCAGGCATTGTCATGTTGGAGCAGTCTATCTGCTTCTGGAAACATACTTAGCAATCATGACTATATTCCTTGACCTTTACAGGGAATAAGATTGCCCATTCTTGAGCTATGCCTGCCTGAGCCTTTCTTTTCTGACTGTCATGATCATCTGCTACTGTTTGAGTCCCAGTAGTCCTACCTTTCTTCATGTGTAAACTACAGTTCTAATCCACATCACACTCACGTTGCCTCCAAGTCGAGTGTTTCTAGAGGTCCAGGCTTTGTCAAGTATAGAAATTTCAGTGATGATGTCAAAATAATGATCAGCAGAATATTACAATATGTATGAGTGCTTACTTTCTTTCTCATTCTTGAGAAAGAAAATATCTTGAAATTAAGGTATAGGAGCAATTTCTTTGTTTGTTCATTATTAGAAGAAACATTTATCATTCCGTTGATATTTCTCAGAACAGTTCAAGTGTGGCCTTGTGTCTGAAAGGGCACAAGAGGGAGGAGAAAGATAGGACAAAAGTAACATTTTTCATCTGGTTAGAGAAAGTGAATACCAACTACTTTTCTGTCACTTTAAAAGCTTGCATTTGGTAGACGATACTATGGGAATGAGGCTCTGGGAGAGGTTTGGAACAAGAGACAAGAGTCTTAATAAGCAGAGCGAAGGGGAAGTATTTTATGGCGAAAAAGAAAACAGAAAGGTGAGATCAGCAGAGACTTCTTATCAGAGATACTTCCTTCACAGCATGCAGACTTCTGGCTCACCTTCACTGCTTATTTAGAGGAAACCACCAAACTTTTTTTTAATACCAGTCATCCTTTTTATAAGGATGTCTTAAATTCACATACTTAACCATATTCTACAAACGTACTAGAAGATAATTAACCAACTCTAATAAACCTCAGTGTGGTCAAGTATTACCTTTCAAGATTCAGCTGGGTAAAGGTCATCAACTCTGAAAAATTAACTCCTTGATGTAAAAAGACACTGCATCACTTCTCATTTTGAAGTTGAACTCAAGTGATCCTTAGGTATTATTTACATATCATTTATGTAAGACCAGCTTTATCCTGTTGCTTCTAGTGACTTATTTCAGGTAAGCTCTTTTGCAGCATCATTTTCTGCAGAGTATTTACCTTCTTTCCTCAGAAAAGTCTTTAAAATACTCTCTTTCTGCCACCATAAAATTGGAACATTTAGCACTGAAGTTCTGGAAGAAAAAGGTGTTCATTCTTATAGGAAAACACAGTGACATTACAGTAGTAGTAGAACAGCAGAAGCATACTGGGTGCCCAAGTGAAAATTCCTACTGCTGTGGAGGTGGAACACCCCCAAAAGCAGTGTGCCACACTGTGCAATCTGATTTCACATGCTATCTTTCTACCCAGTACAGAGAGATAGGATCAAAAGGGAAAAATATATGTGTTTAGAAAGGTTGAATGAGAGAGAGGATTTAAGCATGATTCAAAAGAAGTCATTGATGCACAGAATCATAAAGATTGGAAAAAGACCTTTAAGATCATCAAGTCCAACTGTAACCCAACTACCATCACCACTAAACTACATCCTGAAGTGTCACATCTTGCTTCTTGAACACCTCCTTGACACCTCCAGGGATGGTGACT
This sequence comes from Eubucco bourcierii, assembly GCA_013396675.1. Lineage (NCBI taxonomy): Eukaryota > Metazoa > Chordata > Aves > Piciformes > Ramphastidae > Eubucco > Eubucco bourcierii. The sequence goes on from VWZE01000745.1 coordinate 197,515, forward strand.
CTACCACCTCGCTGGGCATCTGTTCCAACACCTCATCACTCTTTCAGTTGTAAAGATGTGTTTCCTAATGTCTAATCTAAATCTCCCCTGGCACAACTTAAACCCATTTGTTCCCATTCTGTTGCTAGTTACCTGGGAGAAGAGACTGTGGCAGGGCACACCCAAGGTTTGAATAGGGTGTGAAACTGTTCTGCTCCCCACCTCTGGTTCCAGGGGTTTTGGAATATGAAAGGAGTAGGTGCTAAGTACTTCACTCCACCCCTCCGGGTTTGAACTGGGGAGAGTAAATCTCCCCAGCATATATATATGGCAACAGGACACATTATCTAGAGACTTTAAGGGAACTTTGGGGGGCACTTTGAGGCGGACTTGGAGGAGACTGCTATGTCAGGCTTTAAGAGGGACTGCTAGCCACAGACTGCCAGCGTCGGACTGC
>VWZE01000746.1:0-14262 GCA_013396675.1 Eubucco bourcierii
AATATTCCAATTAGCCTCAAACCAGCACAATCCTCTTGTTGAATTAATTATTGCCATAAAAACAGAGATCTGCACCACCTGATTCATGCACTTTCTACCTGTTGCTGAGCTGCCCCACACAGTGCGTATTTTAGAAGCATCACCATAACCCTCGTAACAGCAGGTAAACCATTAGAAAGAGATGAACCAAACTGACAAACTGGCAGTGAAAATTTCAGACAGTATGAAACTATTTAAGAGATTTTCATAGAATGGTAAGGTTGGAAGGGACCTCAAGGATCATCTAGTTCCAACCCCCTGCCATAGGCAGGGACACCTCCCACTAGTACAGGTCACTCAAGGCCTTGTCCAATCTGGCCTTGAACACCTCCAGGGAGGGAGCAGCCACAACCTCCCTGGGCAACCATTTTGAGTTAGGCATTAGTAAAATGCTCTATTTGTTACAAAACCAGACAAATCTGAAAGAATTTTAAAAAAACAACAAAAAAACCCAAACAAACAAACCCCACCAAAACAGAGTGAGATAAGGAAGAACATATATACAAATATGAAAGGAGATTAAAATAAGTCTTAAGTGTCATTCTTTCCAAAAGGAGAGAGTTTATGTGTCAGAGCAGGAATCATTAATGCCAGCTGTAATATTTTCCTACTTCAGATATATATCATCCTGCAATATGAACATTAATATAATTACTCCATATAGCAGCTGCAGACAGAAATGCACTGGGCATAATCTGCCAGCAATATATCTTAAAATACATGTTAGAAATGGAAGTGGCAAACTGATGGGTTAGCTCAGAAAGGACAAAGCTTACTTGAAAGGAGTGCAGAATAGACATGTTACAATCCTTCTCACCTTGTTTCTACAAAAATAGAATGTGACCAAGTACAAAAAAAAAGAAGAAAGAACTGGGAAGGTGTTGGAGCACAGATTAATCTACCCTGAATTTGCTGCTCCTTGGCTGTACTTTGGCCTTATGCATCGCAGCACAAAGCAACTCGCAGTGCCTGGTTCAGCAGGAAGAGGTGCAGGAGGCAAGGCCTGTTTGAAGCTTAGGGCAAACAGTAGGCCAAAGTCCAACATTACAATTTCAATAAGCATGAATGAAATGTCTGAAAATATTACACCAAAGATGGTAAAAGTACATTTCATTGCGATTCCTGAGGTCACACTAAAAGAAGCAATGCAAAGAGAACAGCTGGGCTTTTCAGAAAATATCTGTGTCACTGAAATAATCTAAAATGAACCTGTTTAATCTAGATGGACTGTGGGGCCTTCAATGCCAAGTTATGAAACTACCTGCTTGGAGGCCTCTTTCTAGAGCCTCTTCATCCAGAACAGCAGAAAGTGGGGAGACTTGGGGAGAAAAATACTCAGGGACCATGGTTTCAAGTGGCATCTCTCCTGGACTTCATTCCTTCAGGGGTGACAGCTTGAGATGACTCTTGGTTCCATCCTTATTTTCAGGGTGTTGGTCGTCTGGTATGCATCAGTGCTAAGTTGAAGGCTTGGAAGCTTACACTAAAATTTAGCCCTAAGGGTTCATCCCTATATTTCCAAATCATGTTGGGTAACTCAGAGAAAAAGCAGAATCAAGCACTTTAGCTCAAGGTATTTGTTCTTTTGTGCTAAGCAATATGCAACTGTGCCTCTCCAAAGACAATTCAGTTGTACTACAGAAAAATTTGGGAATTCAGATGCTTTCTTCATTTTTTTAAAGGTTCATGTAAAGTTAAATGTCCAAGGTAAGTCACTGAGCGCACTCAAGTTGTGCCACATCCTTGTTCCATGTTAAGTCCACTTAGTTTTTGAGGTGCCTTAGAGTAAGTGTCTCTAATTTCCCACCTGCTGCAGCTTGGGATGACAGCTGTGTCTTATAGATGAAAAGAGTCAAAGCACCAGAGAACCTGCTTGTAAGCAAGGTGGTTGTTGATATTGTCATCTGCCGAAGTCCAGCAAGGGATCTCTGCAGAGAAGTTTTCTTCAGGGTGTTACTGGACAGCACCAGTTCCTGAAACTACTGGGATGTCTAAAAGGATGCCCATTTTTCCTTCAGCAGCAGAGCTGCTCATGGTGTTAGCTGGCATCTACCCCAGCAGAACCACTTTTGGCAGACTGGGGAAGAGACCTCTTATTAGAGAGGTTCCCCCAGCTCATATTCTTCATTATCATTGTTCTTGCTGGTGAAGTGGGTGCTGGCATCACAGAATTTCACAGGGTGGCTCTGCAACAATTCCGAACATGAATTAAAGCAAACAGCATTTGCTGCTTCATCCAACTGCAGAGAGAATTTACAACAGTGATCCTCACCATTGGGCTATTCATTTGACACAGCACAATGGGGATAATGATGATAGATCAGCAGATCTGGAGGAGGATTGTCTTTTTGTGTTGCCAACGCCCACCCTAGCAAAATTGAATTGACACCTCGTAAGTTGTCACAACACCAACGCACTGCCACTGGCACATGCCCACCACAGGAAAACTGTGATTTTTAGCTGACTCCAGAAAAGACATCCTCTGGTCACAGGACCTATTAACTTGAAGTGGACAACAGGAATATAGTCCTTCAGAATCTAATCTGGAACTAGCTGGGTGGGTGTGTGAGAGACTCTGTTCCCAAGCTCTCATTATTTTTGGTTCCAGAAGGATTAATAGGGCCAAAGAATTACAGAAACTTGGTGTTTGTCACTCAGGCAAACACAGCCCTGGGAGCAAAGCCTTTTTAAGTAAAGAAGATGTCCATTTAGTCTTTTGTTTGCTTTCAAAGCACTCACTCTTCAGAAAGCATTGAGGAATGTTTGCACTTACAAGGTCTACTGAAATTTGGGGAATGAATGTTGTTCCATATTAGCACAGTGAAGTTTTCAGGACTCCTTAGAACAGCAGGCCTGACAAAGAAACATCAAATAAGGCAACTTCATTTATTTAAATACATCAGTTAACATTATGCTACTTTACTATTACCTGGAAAGCTGTCAGTAGGAGGAATATGTTGCTGAAATAACAAACTGGGATGCAGGGAGTTAGGTGGCTCAGAGGGTCAAGAAAGATACGGTTTTCTTAAGTTTAGGTATAAGTTGTTCTCCCTCTGTTGCACTCATTTGTGTGGGCTAATCCTAGCTGAAGTCTCTACATGCTGCTGAAATACTGTCTCAGGAGTCTTCTCCTATAAATCTTGCTGTAGAACAATAGTAAGAAATTACACCACTTGACAGATGATTATTTCTACAGAACAAACTGGCAGATTCCTTGCTGAAATGACCACAGGGAGATGGTCATTTACACTGGAGCTGCATAGCTAGTAAAGAGTGTAAGAATAAACAGTGTACTCAATCCTAGAGGATGTCTCTGGAAGTCAGGTGTCCATTACATCACCAAAAGCTTCCCTGCCTTCCTTGAAGACAACAGTTCAAGGACCTCCCTGTGTTTATCTCACAGACATTTGTTTCACTTAATATATAGGTGGAATGCAAACACAACGGAAAGCAGGCTGCCAGTCTGACTTGTTTTCAAGTGTGATTTCTCCCAAGCTAATGTAGCAGGAAAGAAGGAATTTTCCCACAAGATGCCAGCTGGTTAACCTTGGCCTAAACTGTGTGAGACAACCTCTGCTACTGTCCAGGACTCGCCAGAGGTACAGGCAAGCAAGAGATACAATTTTCAGTCTAGCATAGGGACTATGCTGAACTGGCATATTGGCATTGTTCCATTTTAAGAATGAGTCAGAAATATTTTAATTCCTATCAGAACAGCCCTTCCAAGGGGGAAACCCAGTCTTCAAAGCAGTCATTCACATTAGGGGCAGTGTGCGTAAGAGGGAATATTTTCCCTATCATTGTATTTTGAGCAAAGCCTCCTCATCTGTGATCTACAACGACAAGAAGCCCATTAGATGGATGACACGTGGCTTTCATGTGTGAATTCTCATGTTTTCTAAACCAAGTCAACATGATTGCAAACCAAACTAACATTTGTGGATGCTACCAGGACATAAATAGTCAAGACATTAATAATTTATGTTAATTTTGAAAGAACTAAAAATGAATTAGCCTATAATGTGAAACTGACCATAATTAATCGTCTGGGAACCATATGGAACCTGATCCAAAGCTCTTCTGAAAAAGGTGTTGTAAACACCTCTCCTTCAACCAGCAGACAACTATGCCCTGCCTCAGGCAGAAATGAGAATCCAAATTAAAAGAATCTTCCCACCAACATGCAGTGGCTTTGTTCAGCTCCTGCCTAAGTGGAAGGAAAATGAGGCCTCCTCTGTAATCCATGAAACTTACCTTTCAAAGGAATTTGGACAGTAACAACAATCATGGGTGTTACCAATGCCCAACACAGATGCTTCGTTATCTCAACTAGAGGGCAAAGCATCAGAGGATCCAATCTTGGTTTTAGGCATTGTTCTGGTAGAAAAGAAACACTCAGCTTTGCTTTTTACTGATTCCTTATTTTCCTTCTTACCGATGGAACTTGTGAAGGAACTTTATGCATCAGAGGTTTGAATCAAACCTCTCATCCACTATTTTTTAGTCCCTGGTAGTGACCGACTCCTGGCACTTTAGAGGAAGGTTTGGAAACAAGACAGAATGTGTCAACTGCACTATGTAATTAAAAGCAAAATTTCCTCTGTAACATATGCAGCAGTGAGCCTACACAGTGTGACATTTAAAAGTGACTGGCAGTCACTGGAACTTTATAAAAATCCCCTAGGATTTCATTAACTCAGGAAGCTCATGCATATCTTTCCTGGATGCTGTATGAACAATTACAGCCTTCCTGTTGTTGGACAAAGTCTTTTTCAGATCACAACTCTATCCACAAGAGAAGAGAATGAATTCCTTTAAAGAGCTAAGAAAACCTCAGCAGAAGGAGCTGTAGAAAGCATTGTGGGCTCTGGAGGTGACCTGGTAGTGAAAAAACTGCTCAGTCTCTGCAGAAACTCCTGAATTAGGGAAAAGTTATGATATCTATCTATATCTACCTATCTATATATCTATATATGATCACACTTGTATCTTTTAAAAGCAATGAGTTAATAAACTGATAATTGACCTAGTTTCTTACATATGTACTTCAAAGCTGGTTCAGAGACAAAATTGGTATCATCTGCTCTCTTAGAGTGTAACTTGCATCATTTTAGTTGAAATCAAATATTTTATAAAATTTGTTCAATTGTTGGCTGATACAGAACAGAACTAGAACATTTTCATATTTGAAGGTTGTACAGTCAAAGAGTTCCAAATAAAAGATGGCTTCAAGGCCAGGATTTCATAGAGCCTTTTTCCTAGAGTTTTCTTCATCTCACTATTACAGATTGCCAGCATTGAGGTCATCATCATCTACCTAGAAAAGATGGAGAGATTGTTCCTCAGTCTGAGATGGATTCCCAAACACTAGCCTGCAGCACAATGAACAAACCACCAATCTACCCCTGCAATTCTGATGTGGAGGCAACCTCCCTGTGATCAACGTCCGCACAAAGATCTTCTCCACCATAGAGCCCTAAGCCTTGCAGAAGAAACCCCAAGTTAGGAAACTTTATTTCTGTCACTGATTAAATCTTACGCTGCTGTGTTCTCCTTGACATTTGAATTAATGAGCCAAATGTCTCTGGTGAATTCAAGATGAGCCTGTGACATCTAAAACTATTTCTATGGCAGCTGCACGATGATACAAACTGGAGGCTATGACTTCACTGCAGAAATCATACAGCAGGATGAATCATACATTGTTAGAAGTTATTTAGATATTATGATGAGTGTTAACAGTATGGCTATGAAGGAAATGGCTGTTTTACATATAAGAGATCTATATGTGCCTAAACAAAGGGATTATCCTAAAATGTCACCCCTTTGTCAAAGTAAATCCTTCTTTTGGCATGGGGGAAAAAAAAAAAAAAAAAAAGTCAACATTTCTTTCATTTATTCAGGGAAAGGGTTTCCATGGCTTCCACAGGACACCATTCCTAGACCTCACTGGTTTTAACAGTTACATTTACAGTTCACACATCTTTGTGTTTTAACTCCTGCAGAGAAACCAGCTTTTCCCTCAGCAAAGAGAAGAGCTTTTCACCAGTTAGAGGCAATTTCAAGATGTCAGTCGATTCCTCCTCAAATGCAAGATACGGAGCTTGACATTTCAGATTGTTGCAGCTTTCTATAGCAGGAAGCTGTAGGAAGAACTACCCAAAACATGGTTCTGGCAGACCTCACCAATCCTTATTTAGCTGTTTTCTTGGGTCACCAGTGCTTGTCATTGTTTGTGCTGAGGGTGAAGTAATTTCCGTCAGTTTTATATGAAGTTACATATTTGAGTCTCTTTCAGTCAGAAATCTAATTCAACAACATAAGCAAATTAAACAAGGATGTAACAGTGAGCAGAAAATGTGAATTTTTTCTGCACTCCTGGAAAGTCAGAATCTGCTGTCAGTGTTTAGTCTTTAGCAGGGAAAGCAGAGATCCAGCCAGCAGCCCAAATTCAGGGAACCTCGGCACTACAAAGAACTCAAACAGCTGCTGACAATGGTATGATGTCTTCTGTACAACTGGTCCCAAATACAAGACACAAGTCCCATGACTTATTCTGAGATCTACCTAACTTTCATAGGGATGTAACAGAGCCTTCAAACAGATCACTTGCTAAGCAGCCACAGACTTCAATGGGAGTGACTGAGATGGGCCCTCATTCACACCCGTCTGCACTTTTCTTCACATCTCCTTCTTGCTTCCTCTCACTCCTCTCCTTTTAGTAAAAGCACACACAAGCTGGAAAAAATTCAGTATTGTGGTTTGGAAAATATGTTCTTAAAATAATAGACTGGTTTGGGTTGGAAGGGATCTTTCAAGGTCATCTAGTCCAAACCCTGCTGCAGTGAGCAACATCTTCAACTAGATCACGTTGTTCAGAGCTCCATCCAACCTGACCTGGAATGTCTCCAGGGATGGGGTACCTACCACCTCTCTAAGCAACCTGTTTCAACGTTTCATCACCCTTAGTGTAAAAAATGCCTTAACTCCAATATAAATACCCCTTGTTTAGTTTGGAAACATACCCCCTCGTCTGCCCTTAATGCCATCACCTCCTGAAAGTGATGTGGAGGCAAAGTCACAACTGTCAGCTGATTCCCCAAGAAAGAAAAGGAGTAATTAAACTAAATCTTCCACGTTATCTGCTGAGATGCAGACATAAAGAGCAACAGTATTTACTTGTACCAGACTGTTCCATGCATTTGATACATCCCAAATATAAGTCACAAAATGTATTTACTGCAAGGCACCTCTGTGACTATTTTTGTTCACCATGCTGATTGATTCAAAACTCTTTGCCTCATGTTTTCACTTTCATATGAACTGAATGTTTCAAAGAGAAAGGACACTTCTGCTTTTAAGCTGACAGGAAACTCATCTAACTCATCAAAGTACCACCAACTCTGATGAACTTCTCTGTTCAAAAGATACTTTTCACACTACATGAAAGTGATACAAAAGGTCTGCTTTGAAAAACAAACCACAGGAGCTAGCAGCATTTCAGTTTAACAACAGATTGTTCTGGTGGGGGCTAAAATAGTATCTGAAGACTAGAAATACAAAGCAACTCATCAGCGTTCCTTTATTTATATATTGTCTGTTCTAACAGCACTTCAGCCTTTTCCGTCTGGAGAACAGTGCTTTGGGAACACCATATTGTTGGAAAATGGCAGTAGGAACCCAGCTCTGAGCAGCAGTAGGTGGGTATAGGACCTTAGTAAGGCAACTTGCATTTCCTGCAGACCTGATTCTTTGTGAGATTTGGATCAGTGTGCTCAATGTCCTGGCTTGCTGCCCTCCCATGAGAATGAAACCAGCTTCATGAACTTCAGCAGACTTTGTTCAGCAAACACTTATCACTGAGAACAGCCCCAGTTTGCAGCAAAGAAGAAAATCTGCCCTTTAGAGGCAATCAGCTCTAGCATATTCCTAAAACGTCACATTGTTCTTGAAATCTGTTGCAAGAGGTGACTGGCATTTCATCTGACCCTGAAGGGGAGTCTCTGCAGAGCAGACTCTAATCTGAGAAACACTGAGGTAACTTTGAGATTGTTTGGTGAGGTTATTTTGGATTTTTCAGACAAGAAACAAATCCAGACATCATTGCAAGGAATAAAACCGCAAGTATTTTTTAGAGGAAACTTTGTTAACTCTATCCAAGCAACCTCACCCTGTTAGATAACATCCTATGCCACAGTTCCACTGCATAGTTCCCACAACCACATCCATCTTCTGTGAGACCACTAGAGTGGCTTAACAAGAGATCAAAGACCTTGCTTGCTACCGCATAACTCAAAGCAGTGAAAGCCAACTTGCAGTCAGACAATCCCCAAGACAAGAAACATCTGCTCACAACACAGCATCCTGTCACCCTGCATATACCAAACAGAACAAGAATTACATAGAGGAAGTATTTCCCATATTCACATAGAACACTCACAATGCAAATGAATTTTGGAGTCCTGCTGAGCCAGGCACCCCAGCTGGCCAGCAGACCCATTGATAGCCCTTCCTGTGATGTACTGGCTTTGGAAACTGAAGCTACCTGCTGAGGTCGTCTTCAACCCCTGCCAACTTCCTGAGCCACCCCACTCAAAGGCACACCTGTAAATCTCAGGCTCAGTCTGAAAGACAGGAAGTCTGGATCAGAATCCATTAGATCCAGGTTAAATGGACCAGGGTCTTCTCTTGCAACAGAAGACCCACACAGAAGCACAAAATATACAACCCTGTAACACAGATCAAATTATTTTCTTCCAATTCATTAGTACTTTCAATCATGGTAGGGCTGCAGTCATGACAAAACATCCAGAAGTAGACTGGTTTCTTATCTGTTGGTATTGTCTTAAATACTTTAAGTGCACACAGGAACAAATTACATTCTCCACAGGCTTAATTTTTTGAGACATCTGTGATTGCTCTTCAGGCTTTTGGTAACTGCAGTCTTTTCTACTATGGTTGGTATTAGTGACACTTCAGCAAGCAAAGTCCTGCTATGCAATAACAACTGAAAAAGCTGAAAGTAGGAACCAGAAACAGACCTGGGATGCATCTAGGTACTAGAACAGAAATTGATTTCTAACGCAACACAGTCAGCCCTATGTGTACATACAGATAACACAATATTATTAATAAAAATCAAGCGGGCTCAGACTGCATAAGCAAAACAGAAGTAAGCATTGCTTCATTTTCCTAAACGTTCTGGTCTTCATATTAACATCTTCCATCTGTTTGGGATCTTACCTTAGCAGCTCGTCTGCTGCTTGAACATATTCATCTTCTTGTCCATGATGTTCCCATATAAGGTGATCTCTCTTTGCCTGTGAAGCATGACTCTGATTTGCTCAGGTTTCATTCCACTCTTGATTTGCTGGCATCTATGGTGGAGCTCTCTCAGCATTTTGCAAGGCAATAGCTTATAAAGGGAGGTGAGAATCAGGAGAGAGTAATGAATCTGTGCCTGCAGATCCAAAGAGCTCTGGACAGTTTATCTGCAGATTCCATTCTCTTTCCTCTGCATGTTGCCTCTGTATGATGCCTTTTCAATAAGCATCTTCCATAAGCCTTTCTCAAGCAATATAAAATGTAAGCCTTGCCCAGAGAAGTGGATGGAACTACAATGCTTAACTGATATAATAACCTCTAAGGTAATTAAGGAACTTTGCTTGAAACCCTGTACCACTCTCTAGGCAAACTAATTTGGCAATCTGGAAAACGCCCTCAGAATTATACAGTAAATATATGTGAACAATTTGGTTCTGTAAGACTTGATCCAGAAACCATGTCACCCTAACTAAGTTAACTTAGGACAAGTTACATATCAAATATCTCATCTGCTTTTTGCAGTATTTACCTAAAGCTGAACTGAAATGTCATCTTTTCTATGTCTGAGAAGATACTGTTGTGATAGAGGTGAAGACACTGAGCTAAGCCTTCCGGGGTTTTAAGCATTAAGTTTGAGCATTCAGGCACTGCTACAGACTGTCATTATCAAGCACTACAACTACTTTGAGCTACACAGATGAAGAGCACAAAACTGTTGGAAGAAAGTATCACGAAAGCATACAACTTAAAGAAGGGCGCAGGATCCTCCATACTTCCTCCAGACTGGGAAGTCCCATAAAACTGGGGTTTGATGTATGATTTTGCTCCTGCTTTCAATCAAACAGGCCAGCAAGCCAAAGCTCAGCCAGTCCATTTCTAGTAAGAGTCATGGAGGTCTCCATCCTCAAAAGTCAGAACAATCAAACTTTGTGGGTTGAGTGAAACAATGTCACCATTTTTTTTTTTTTTTTGTTATTTTTATCTTGGCATTTTTTACAGTTTTCAGACATCCTTCCTCTTCTTTATCTGTTGCCTCTTTAATGCTACAGACATATCAGAGGGTAACAGTCTTTTGCTTCCTGGAAGGAATGGGGACTGAAACAGTCTGATGTACAGGAGAATCTGTGAGCAGCACCCTCCCACTGAACCCAGCACAGATCCCTCTCCATATGCAGCACTGAAGCACAATCACTCTCCACTCTCCTCTGCACTGAGGTCTGCAGGACATGTATCAGTACTTACAGAAACTGTGTTTCTCTGGCACGAAGCGGTGCACCCACTTCCACCACATCCTGCTACTTGCAGGGAGCAGACCTGGCCCCCAGTGACTTCACAGAAAATACCATTTTGATTGTCTCTATATATTCTATATGCTCAAAATAATCATCAGAAAAAAAGTGTAACTGATACTAGGAAAGCATGTCAAGGGAAAGTAGATCTCTTCTGGGAACTTGTAGGTAAATACAACTCCTAAAGGTCAGTATACAGATTGAAAGCACAAAGGAAACCTGATCTGGTTTTAAAGTTCAAATCCAGGAGTCAGGAGACTTGGATTATTATGTTCCTGGCTCGACCACAGCTCTCACACACAATCACAAGCAACTCATCTATCCCCTCTGCAACTCAGTTTAGCCAGTTCAAAGCTAGGACACCAATGCAATGTTACTTTCCAGGTTTCTCATGAAGACCAGAAAATTAGTTATTTTATAAATAATTTTCTGTTCCCCTGAAAGAAAAAAAAAAAAAGGAGCCAAGCTAGACACAGTGCTTAGAATTGCAAAGTGTTACATTTACAATTGCTACTTACTGAGTCAAATTCTGCAGTGATTTACAACCTGTGCATTTCAATTGGCACCAATTTATTATGACTCACTGCATATTTTAATCTATCATCTGTGGACTCACATGGGATTCTACCACTATCCAAGAAGCTAACTGCAATTAGCAGAGGCTCCAAAATCCACCTATTTAAGGTCTAAGCATAGGGCTTGAAGAGTCTGCAGAAAAAACTTGCAGATCAAGAGATACTAATTTCATTAACAAGTTTCAATGTAATATATAGTCTATTTTTGACTCTCTGGTATTTTTGAAGCTCTTGTCCTTGTTGCAGGTTTAGTCTAGCTAACATGTCACATCTATTGCTACTCTGAGACAGAATGACAACTGACGTTCAACTTTGAGGACATAAATTTGCCATTTGCCCCTAAATGAAGCCTGGGCACAGGACTGGCTTTCTTGATCTCCACAAAGGCCCTCAGAGCATTTTTCCATTTCAAAGAAATTAAGTAACCATTCACCTGATACGTACATTTGCTACACTTGGCATCTCTTTGCACTGCCAAAGACTGCCAGAAATTTTAACTGGGCAATTGCATCAACCTGCTTGTACATCTCCTACACGTGACAATGGCCTCCCTCTTAAAAAACCTGCAAAGCTAAGTATGTACTTTTAACAGGAGAACCTCAAACCTATTTCTGCCTTTCATTGCTTCGAGAGCACTTGTGCTGTGAACAAACAACGACAGACTTGGCCTGTAGCATCTGCATCTCAAAATTACCTACAAAGGCCACAGCACCGCTTCCCACACAGCTAAGCAGCAGCATCTCCTTAACTGCTAAAACCTGACGTCTAGCGATGGTGCTGCCCCTGCCCCTGCTCCTACTGCCCTCGCTCACGGTGTCAGGCAGGGCCTGCTGCTGTAGCAGCACCATCAGCTGCCCTCTGGTCAGGAGCTAGGGAGGAAAACCCCAATTCTTCCCCAGTTCGGGGCAGGAAACAGAGGTAGATTGATCCTCCCAGCATGAGGCAAAGCGGTGCAGCGGGAAAGCGCTGCTCTGGGCAGCCTGCGACACCACACAGAGAACTCCCCTTGCGCTCTGCTCCACATTGTCAACCCTCAAGCTTCAGCCGGCTACGAGGATATAATTCGGATTCTGTTTCATCGAAGACACCCCGACCCGATACGGCGCGGTCCGACCCAGCCAGCTCCAATGCAATCCCGTCCCGCCTCTCCACAGACCGCCCCCGCCCCACGGAGGCCTTGCGCATGCGCAGACGGCCACCCCCAATTGGGCCGGTTTCCAATAGCTCGGGCGCGTTGGCAGAGGCTCCCGGCAGCGCCGGAAAGTGACGTCACCATTTTGGCCTGGCAACTGTTACCTGGGTAACTTGGAGGCGCGCGCGAGCGACCAGTGTGGGGGGGCCTTAGGACGAGGCCGCCTTCTCTCCTCAGGGCCCCGAACGGGCTCGATTGCGGCCGCCTACCCGCCGCCGCCTCTGTGAGGGGCTGGATCTTCCTTCGTATGCCGCAGGGCTCCTCCTGGAGCTGAGGGGGCTGCCAGGCCGGGCCGGGCCCTGACGAGCCCTCTGCCAGCTCAGCGCCTTTGGGCTGCCGTGGGCGTCGCTGAGGTGGTGCATTCAGCCTCCCTCCCTGCAGCTCCCAAGTCCCTTTCCCCGACGAGGTCTTGTGACATCTCTTCTGTCTTTTCTGCAGAGGTTTTTCCAGGACACGATCATGGGTGATCAAATCCAGTTCATTGTTGAGAAGCTCAATCAGGAGCCCTTCAGGAAGAACTACAATTTAATCACGTTTGACTCTTTAGAGTCAGTGCAGCTGTTGCAGCTGCTCAATGATGTTCTGGGGGAGATTGACCCAAAGGTAAGAAAGGCAATCGGAGGTGCTCAGACCTGTGTAATCATGAACATCTTACAAAGGCTTGACACAGAAATTTGCTTATATTTAGGCTGTCTTTGTATAATCTTTTGGCATGCTTGGTTTGCCAAAATGGTTTGTATGAATCTTACTGGAAATCAGTGGGCATGGCAAGAATCCATTCTCTTTATACATACATGGTTTTTGGTTCTTGGTTTTTGGCAAACCAAGAAATTGGTTTGGCAAGGGATCTCTGTCCCCAAGAGATGATGAGGGTATGTTTTAATGTGGGAATCAGGATAGAGTTCTTTCCTTGGCTCATCTTGACAACTGCTGTGTTGAGTCAAAAGTCAGACTCTGTCTTGCACACATACACAGGGCAGGAACTGATCAAGAACTGAACCTCATGACTTGTCTGCTACAATAGATGTTTAATCCATCTCCTTTGGGGCTAATAGAAGTGTGTAAGATCAGAAGGAATTGTTCATACATCTGGGCATAGATACATGTGTCTTGATGTGCTTGACTATTCAGCTTCCTTGGTGGAAATTACCAGTTTGTCTGCATGGATGAGGTCCCATGAGCAAGAAGAATGTACGCTTACAATAAATGTACCTGGATGCACTTTATAGAAAAATCTGTTAGAAGAAAACTGAGATATGGTTACAAAAAGAATATTCTATGTGGAGCATCTCACTTCACTGACATACCAAGTGACAAATAGAGAAAGTAAATTCTTCTAGTGTTGCTAGTTAAGTAACATTACTTGGACAAACAGTGGAGAATTAATTTATTTTTGTAAAACTGTTTAGCATGCTGTTGACATTAGAGAGGAGCTGCCAGAACAAACAGCTAAAAGAATGTTGAGTCTTCTTGGTATCTTTAAGTACAAACCTCCAGGAAATATATCAGACTTGTAAGTATCTCTTTGTCTCCAAATGACGGTAAGACATCTACATCTTTATTTCAGAAGGTGTGTGTATTTTTGACCTCCACTATCCCAGTGGGTATATGTGTTACGCCCTGAAGACAGCTGTGGTGGTTTGAGGCTAATTAGAATATTTTAATAGAAAAAAATTACACTATAGGCTGTGAAAGGAAAACATCATGATGTCCACTCATACGCTTGCAAAGAAATTGTTTGGGAGCAATAACCAAAACAATAGATAAGTCACTCTCTCTCTCTGTCGCTGGCTGGAACAGCAGCTTCTGGGCTCTGGCTCCTCTGCCGATTAATTTTCACTAA
>VWZE01000746.1:14359-29958 GCA_013396675.1 Eubucco bourcierii
GGGGGGAACTCCCAAACCGTCACAACACCTCATACCTATAGAGTGTGGTACAGGGGATGGCAGAAGGCGGCTCTCGCAGGTGTCTGCTGCCCTTAGGTCCTGCTGCAGCAGCTGCTATTGCGGAGCCAACCAGGAGAGGGTGCCGCGTGACTGGCAGGGTCAGTCCCTTCGCCGTCCCTCCTCAGACCAGCCATCCGAGGCTGGAATGCATCCTCCTGCGTCAGGTTATAACTCAGAAAACCCACAGCACTTTTATTCCCAAAGAATATCCAGGAAAAGGAAGCTGGCTTTAGCCTTTTGATGTGTTATAGGCGTTTTGTTGGTCTCAAGGTAGCAGAATTAGGATCGTAAATAGCAAACTGACATCATGAATGTTTTCTCTTTTAACAGCATTAAGACAGTGGAGAGGGGCTGTCAAAATATTGCAAATTGTTTGTTCCAAGCCAGTGTTTCTTAGTTTGAGATTGATTGGTACTTTCTGTTGCTGGTTTTGTATAGGAGCACATTTCGCCAAGGGTTAGTTACGGGAAGCAAACCTGTAATTCATCCTGTCTTGCACTGGCTTCTTCAGAGGACCAATGAACTCAAGAAGAGAGCTTACCTGGCACGTTTCTTAGTAAAACTGGAAGTGCCAGCAGAGTTCCTACAGGATGACACTGTGGCTGACATCAACAAACAGGTACCATCTTTCATGAATAGGCAACATTTTACATTAATTATTTAAAGTGCCAACAAGAGGAAGGATAAATGAGTTAGGGAGTTACTGTTGAGATATGTTTTCAGGTGAATAAAGAAAATGTTAGAATCAAGGGTAAGCAAAGATTCATAACAAGAAATGTATCTCTTCACCTTTCTTCCAGTAACTCTGAAATTTTATATTAATAAGTAGCATTGAATTAAAAGTCCTAAATAATGTTCAAAGCCATGATGACCAAGACCTATTTCTAAATGTTTAAACACTTTTTTCCCCCACTGTGAACTATGACATGGTTATTTTAAAGTTTATCAATTACCACTTCAAATTAACCCTGAAAATATTATGACCAAAAGCCAATGTCTCCCAATTGTCAATTAATTCTATAGTATTAAGTGCCTAATGCTTGTATTAGCCTTATCCCATTTCTGCTCAAACCATTTTTTTTTTGGGGGAGTAAGTAAAAAAATGTTTTTTTTTCCTGGCCTGATGTTCCTACTCATTATGTTCCCACTTCTTTTGTGAGCATTACATGTTGATTTTAGGTAGTCAAGAGTGGGTGGGTTTGAAATGTAAAACTTAAAGTGAACCAAAGTTATGTTTTTAGATCAGTATTATCAGAGGTACATGTTTACCTCATTTTTATCCAGTTTTCTGTGCTTTACTCAATGTAGTGACTTCCAAAATCAATGGTTTTAAATATTTGTAACAGGTTCACTGTGCACAGCAAACCTCCATAGTCCGACTGAAGCTTGGCTAAGCCTTTTATTTTTTTGTTATCATTAACAATATTGAATTTATCACTTGGAATAACTAAGCAGAAGCAGCAAAGAGAGAAAGGAATGCAGACTGTATGTTTTTTTCAGTATGTCTTAATGTGTATAAATACCCAGCTCTGTTATTTCCATTACGCAAGAAGTGTTCCTTTTTGGGATTACAGTAATGGAACCATCTTATTAACCTAATACTCTGCTGATTAATTCAAAACAGGAGCTGATCTAATATACTGCCTTAATGTCATTTAACATTCCAATTCAAATATTTAGATACTAATGAATTAAAGAATTTAGCCTAATTTATTTTGATATACCGGCTTGCAGTAGTGTCTTTTAAGAGAAATATTTCAAATATGAGAGTTTGGAAATCTTAGAACATGGTTCAAATTTTTATGGGTGTAGAATCAAACTCGAAATGCTCAAAGTGAATTATTTTAAAAGGTACTCAGAGTACTTGCCACTTCCTCAACTGTGTTGTGATTTGGACATCAGATTTGCTGCAGTACATAATTTAGCAAGTAAGAAACTCCAAGCATAAATCTGGTTGTCCAGTCTACAATGAGTTGCCCCTGCATGCCAGGAACCTTTCTTCCTGCTTCAGGAACCTGTTTTCTTCTGTCCTTTGAGGGTGTCACTTATTTTGGGTGCAGAAGGGATAGCTGCAACTTTTACTGAAGAACGTGAGAAACCTTCCCCTCATTACAATCTGTCAAACGGTGCTATGCCCTTGTTTGAATCATGTCATTGGGCTTGACATTTTGTGTCCCAATACGGACACAAAGACTCAGTAAACTCTTCTTTCCAAAGGGGTGGAGAATCCACATGAAGGAAAGCTGTCAGACATCAGCAATCCTGAATGCAGTCATTCAGAGACTGCCTAACAAATAGTGAAATGTTATTTGCTGAAGTACTTAACTTGCAGGCCACAGAAGCGATACAACACAGACCAGTTGTGGTTTTACTCCTAATTTTTTTAACTCATTCTGGATTGTGCAGTATGTGCATATCTTATTTTACTTTCATTTGCCATTTCATCAAGCTTCCTTGTTACTTTATCTTCCTCTCAGTTGCCATTTTGTTGCTCCTTCTTAAAATTCATTCCAGCTTGTCAGTGTATGCCTGATAACTGAAACAACCAGAAATGAACAGAGCATTCTAGATGCAGGCTCCCCAGAGGTTTATAGACCAGAATTGCTGCTTTGCTGCCTTTGTTTGAACTGTCCTTTGCTATTGCCATTTTGTGTTCGGCATTCATATCAATTGCACTTTCCAGGAAGTAAAAGATGACTTGATATTCTCTTTTTAGATTTTTCCATCTCATTGAATGGCTGTTTCTGTGGAGATTATCATTCCTTCTATCTCAGCTTGCATTTCTCCAACTTGAATCTAAATTTGTTTCCTAACTGTATTTCTAAACTCTTTCTGTCCCCTGTTATTTCTCTACCCACACAGACTTTCACACTGCCTCTCAGTTTAAGATTACTGGTGGGCAATGTACTGGTGTGGAAGTAGCACACTGTCTACTTCTAACTGCCAAACTACATATATCAATGTTTGTAATATCTCAGGGCATGGTTATGCAATGTGTCAGAACTGCTTCTCACGTGTTAAGTCAGGTGTGCTCTTGGGACACTTTGCTGGATTGAAGCTCAGGGCTCTTTAAATTCAAGCGCCATTGCTTCACTCAAGTATGGTGTTAGATCAAGCTCTTCTTTTCATAGCTGATAAATTTACCTGTTTGATATACATGAACTTACAGTAAGAGAGAATAATTTGTTAATACAGCATCAACCCTTTCAAATAACATCTTATCTTCCTGTTTTGAAAATGCACTGTGCATTACAAAGGAAGAGGTGAAAATCCTGAAGGAATTGTGACATTTCTGAGTATATCTTTAAATGGAAGAGAATCCACTGTATTTTGTTTTATTTTTGCTTTATAATTTGACAAGATTTTGTGATGAAAAAAATGCCTTTACTTGTTCTCCCCATATTTCTACCTCCATATTTACTATCTTAATAGTAAAGCAACATGTTGATCTAAAAATCCTTCAACACCGAGCTCATTCTGCATGTTTTTTATTTCATTTTATAGTATGAAGAACTGATGGAAGCATTTAAGAACCTACATAAGGAGTGTGAGCAGCTCAAAACATCTGGTTTATCTACTGCAGAAATAAGAAGGGTAAAAATATAAAAATGACTCAACCATTGTGTGGACTTTTCGTGAATGTCAGTTCTGTTTTTGTTGGGTCTGTGGACTCACTGCAGTCAATAAGCTGCACAGGTCAGAGCTGGTAAGCACTGCAGCTGCCTTTTGGAAACTGTTCTCTGTTGGCAAACAGATGAGAAAGTCCTTGCTTATGCTTAGAACTGAGCTTTCTGAAGCAGATTGGGAAGCAAGGCTGCCAAGGCTCTGTTCAGCTTGATTTTTCAAATATTAGAACTCCCTTTCCTCTGAATGCAAGCTGACACAAAGCCTTCTGTACTGATACAGGCCAATGATTTCAGAGGCTGTCGAATGAATTATGAACTCAAGTCAACAAAAATTATGATCCTCTGTGGCTAAGGTGCTAAGTAAAGATATTTGCCCTGTTTCAGTAAAGTATTTATTCACAGGTACAGCTTTCCATGGGCAAGTTAAGCAAATGCTGGGATAAGTCCTGAATTTGGCAAGTTTATTTCCCTTTCTCTCGTAACTATCCATCTCTGGAGTCCTGCTGCTGTAACATAGGATTAAAGGAGAGTAATAGTCAGATACATGATTTAGCAGTAGAAAATGTTTCTTTTAAAGCAATTTTAATACAAAATTGGCAGCAAACATCACTTGTGCAATTTCATAAAAAATTATCTGCCAGGAAGCAGGTAATGATGGTAACATTAAGAACATATTTTAGACTACATCAGGTGTGGAATTCATGCTGATTTTTCCTTGGTTGTTTCTGTTTGTTTAGTTTTGTTTTAGAGAAATCCACCTGCTTTTATTTTAAATGCTCACACTAATACTTGAGGATGCAGATGAAGGAATGTTAGCATAAAGAGAGTGGGAACTGTGGGGGAAGTAAGAGAAGAGAGAGATCTTCTGATCATAGATCAATATAATTATAACTGCTTCAGAGTATTCAGAGAAGAATTCTAATTTTCATGTTAATTTGAACAGAGTTTAGTCCAGTCCATATTATACCATAACAAAATTAACATTTCTCAATCTTTTTTTTTTTTTTTTTTTTTTTTTTTTTTGTTTTTAGTTCAATGGAAGAGGAAAAAGATCAACTCATCAAGCGAGTAGAGCGTCTTAAGAAGAGGGTAATAAGAGAAGTAACACTGTAACATTTCAGTGTCCTTGGCTTGCAACTCTGATTTTGGAATGCAAACAAGGATTAAGATAAACACACTGTGTGTCTAGGAAGGAATCGAATAACTAATTGACCCACGGGGAATCTCCCCAGGCGTGAGTCCAGAGCTTTTAAGAGTCTTGAGTCCAGTGCTTTGCTGTCATTTCTGAATAGTAACATGTATGGAAAAGAAGTGCTAAGTGGGCTTGTGAGACATATGATCTCTTTAATGTATTTCTCAACTATCTGACAGTAACATGCACTATTTATCCACTTGCTGTAGGTGGAGACAGTACAAAATCATCAACGAATGCTTGAAATAGCAAGACAGCTTCGTTTAGAGAAAGAAAGAGAAGAGTCTTTGGCTCAACAAAAACACGAACAAAAAAGTCAGGTACTGACATAAAAGCACACCTATTAAAATAAGCAGTTGTTGACATTTGTTTTGGAATCTTGCATTTAAAGAGCTACATCAGGAACGTCAGCACAGAGTTTCTCCCCACACTAGAAAATGAAATTCTATTTAACTCAGAAATATTTCTGTACATTTTAAGAGAAAAGGCTTAACCCTGCAAGTTTTGAACACCTCAGTCAAGGTACTTGGCTGCCTCAGCTGCTACTGACCTCATCATTTAGCAGTCCCAGGAAATCTTCCATGCTGTGGGAGCACCCAAAGAGAGTTCTTTGTATTTATGGTTGTGAGTAAATGTTTCCTTAGTTTGATTTGTATCTCTGCATCTGCACTAAGATTTTAAGGACTAGACAACACAGCAAGTATATTAACTATTCACTGGGGGGGTTGAATGTGAATTTGGGAGCAACCTTGGGGTTTTGGTACCTGAGATTGGCAAAACTGATGACCCGGGTAGCACTGGAAGTGGTTTCTGTGTCAGTATAAGGGTGGATTTTGTTCCTGAGCTATGCTGTCAAAAGAAGATATTTTAGTAATATTTAATGCCACATTGTTACATCATCTCAGCAAGTTCTATAGCATGAACTTCAACATTATATTAAAAGACAAAAAAAACCCCCAAACAAACCAGATTTCCAGTCTCACAGCCTGTATCTGGCAGCAGACTCAATGTGAATCAGTTGGCTTTCAAGCTGTTGGGTCTTTGCTTTAACCTGGGTTCACAGGTAAACCAGATACGGCATCTAGCTAGTTCTAGTTCTCAGTACACCTTTCTCAGTCATAGAAGTGCTCATCATCTGGATTTTGTCTGGCAACAGCCTTTCCTGTGTTCTCTCAGATTGGGCAGTGGATTGCTGTGACAACTTAGCTGCACTGAAGAAACGCAGTGTGAGGACAGTTGCAGCTGCAATCCTGATTTGTGCTGTCTATTTGTGGTTCTGATGTTCCAGCCGCTCCGATTTTTGGTTGGAAACTCTTTAATCAATTTTCGCCACACCATGTGGGATTTCAGGACTGCTTTGCTTAACACGAGAGAATATCACGGAAATGCAGCGCAATTGCTGAAAATTTGTTTTGGCACGTTCCCCTGTGAAATAGCTAATCACTAGATGCTTACAGCTACTATTCTTTTGATACTCTCAGTGTCTCTCTGGTACTTACTTGTTTTGATACTCTTTTGGTTTAGTAATTGAATATGCATGTCGAAGCAATGAGTTTATGTCTGTCCAATTCTCTCAAAAGTTGTTCCACGCAGAGCAGAGACTGCAAAGAGCACAACTCCAGCTGAAGGAGATGCAACATGCAGTAGTGGATTCAAAACCTGAAAGTGAGTAGTCATCTCTAAAGGCTGGGGATTGACACTTTTCTGTTAAAAATGAAAGCAAAATTGGATTGTTGTCAATGATAGAGTAGTGCCAGAGAGCATATAGGAACATAAGAGAATGTAAAGAAAGAAATAACTTGTGTTCTAAAGACATGTGCTGGGGGTCCTAAGCTTCAATATGACCTACCCCAGAAAGCCAGGCAAACAACCACAAGAGAAGATGATAGCAGTCATACTTTTGACCTCTACTTTTTAATAGATGCTAAGCCAGCTAAATACTGAATAGTAACCATAACATTCTGCAAGAAATGAATGGCTGGAACTACAAAGGGCTGGGATAAAAACAGAAACCTCTTGGAAAACACAAACTTCTGATGTAGTAAGATTCTGTGCTCTTGTGTTTAACTGGGCATTGGTGAAATACTGCTGCTTAGAAACATTTTCAGTGTGTGTACAAATACCTTGAATACCACATTTCAGTCTGTGTGGACTTGTTTTTCTAGTTACCTTCTATGAAATACTTGTTTGAAAAGCTTCTTATTGGAGTTTCTTAAAGCTTCTTATTAGAGTTTCTTACTGGAGTGCAGTTCTGTGCTGTAGTTTTGTATGGTACCAAAAATAAAGCCTATTGCTAATTAAGCTTTGTTAATAGATCATGGATTATACATATACACACAGAGAGATAGATTATAGGTGTATATAATAGAGATACCTATCTATTAAAACCTATACATTTATATATGACTGTATTTATTTACATATGAAAATATTTTGTTCTCCTGGTGCGAGTGTAGCTGATAGGGTTGTATGTTGCTGCACTGCATTGACAACAGCAAGATTGCTGATTCTTGTTTCCAGTGATCCCTCAGTCTGCAAATAATTTCATCAAAGTAAATTCTGCTTCTTGTGGAGGAAGTTAGAACTCTGTGATCATTTCTAAAAGTAGCAGGTGGGAGAGAAGTCCAATTACAAGATAAATGCATAGCTAACTGTCTCCAAAGGCTGAGATTTGACAACCTCTAGGTTTCTGCTGGTTTAATCACTCTGAGGGAGATATAACAAGGATGAATCTGGCAGTTTGACAGCAAAACTGGGCATCAGTTTAGGGTTCAGTGTTTCAGATGTATGTGGTCTTTGGCAAATCACTTAACCCCTTCCAGTTTGTCTCTTGCACTTCGTTATTAATAACCCATCACAGAATTGATAGAGGGTTCATGTGCTGTTCACACAGGCTTTGGGTCTGATTTATAGGGAAATATTTTACTGTGTTGTGAAGGTATAAGACTCAGAATGGTCCTTTCCACAGGGCTTTTCCAGTTACATTCAGTGTTGCTGTGGTATTTAAAAAAAAAGCCATATAATAATTTTTATTATATGTACAAGCTACTTACTGATTTAAGCTTACTAAAGTAAGTCATTGTCTGCTCTTTCTTGTATATTTAATATTCCTGTTGCATCACATAGCTGTTCAGCAGCTCTTTTGAGTTAGAGCATTTCTTCAGCCACGACCACCACAGTACACTGTTATTACTTTGTAATATTAATTCTTTTGTGATGCTCATCAGCCACTGTACCATGAAGAGAAACTCAAACCATATCTGAGCAATCTTCTCTACTCAAAGGGACCTGCAGTGGGATTTATAACCATTCAATTTCTCCAGCAACTATCAGAGAGTTTATACAGCAAAGCTGTGTCAACATTTCTGTTTCAGTTCCTGTTTTTTTTTAAGGCCAATGGAAACTTGATGGGTTCAGTTCAGAGAAGTAAAGGTAACATAATAAAAAGCCAGTAAATATGTCGTTTAATCACCGAGATGAAAATAAAGTTAACATACTTAATTTCCTTATCTTGAGTCCTGCTTGCAGGAGACAAAAAAAAAAGTGTTTAGATGTTCTGAATTAAAACTTGGAGTCCTTACTTAAGAAAACTGGTGCTGAAATTTTGCCCAAACAAAGACTTCAGGGCTTAGCTTTATAATTGCTTTTCCCCGTAGCAGTCACAAAGACACTACCTGTAGTATCAGTCACAGAAAGCCAACTACGTTTTTTAAATAATTGAAATGAGGTGACCACAGTGCACCAAAAAGGATTCCATTTACTTTAAAAGCTTTGTTGGTCTACAGTTGTCACAATTTATTTTATTTTAAAAATTCCTCTTGGCTGCAGTTTGGTGCCTCAGCTGCCTACTCCTATCAGTGTAGCTTGTATGCTGACAATTCAGTGTCTGGTAGAGGATTTTCACTGCAAGTCAGAGGCTTTCCTTTAAATAATTTTCTTCCCTTTTTTTGTACTTCAGGTATTTTTACTTCTCAAGCAAATTAAATTGATAGAAGTTGATGTCAATGAGTGAAAGCTTCTTTGTCTTACAGATGGATGCTGCTTTGATTATTTAATCTCATAATTAATTTAGGATTAAGTATTTTAGAGAAATGTAAAGGAACACTGTAAGACACAGCTAGCACATATTCATGAGTATCATTAACATGCAATTAGCACCAGCCTCATTTAGCCAGAAACACACAGTAGGTTTTTAACTCTTACAAGATTCAGAAGCCTTCGTACTGTATGCTGAAAGACACGTGATTGTTACGAGGTGTTTTGTAGACTAAAATTGATCAGACTGGCTTCCCTGTTTGTTGACATCACTGCTATTCAGTATGTTGAAGTAAAGAGAGGCAGCTGCTGCTGGTAGCACTCAGCAACATGAATTTGCAGTTTCTGCGTTTTTTTCTGTTATTATTCCAGATACTAATAGTATTTTTATTAACACTGACCAGTAGTTTGAATAACCTAGCTCATGCTTACTCAGCAAGCTTACCATTATTTTGATCTCAATATCTCTGCTGGCACAAGCACAAAGTGTTAACACCAAGAAGCGAACTGAATGACAGAAATTCTTGATCTCTGTCCATTTTACAGAACATTATTGTTGACTTTATTGGCAGAAATACGAAGAAGTGGAAGACTAACTTGAAAATATTGATTAAAAGAATGTGTTAAGATGATTGTTGCTGATAAACAGCAATAGGTGTAATTTATATGCTTCTCTAATATGTAGTAATAGACTTAGAGCACTGAGAACTGCAAAGATACTGGCCAAAAAGGAAATGCTTTGTATAGATGTCTTTTTTACGTCATCTTCAGCACTTGATGAAAAATATAAAATTAGGATGCTATTTAAATACTCTGTTTGAACAAAAAATTTACACTTTTCCACAGAATTATCTTTCCCATAAGTTCTAAGTTTAAATGATCTGCACCACTGCTGAAGACCACATTACAGATAAAGTTATAGATGTATTTGGTAAAGGGCAATGTCTTCAGTAGAACATTCTTTTCAACTTTAAATGATTTTATTTATTATAAAGTCACTGTTCACTGATGCAAGGTCAGGGGTAAAGCACTTTTAAGCTAATTTCCCTCTTTGATGAGAATACAAGTCTGCTTGGTAAGATTAATACTATAGATACAATTTTCTTTTTAAGGCCATTAAGTTAGCTTCCACTGCATTTTGAAGAACAAGCAGCAAAAAAATTAACATGGTATCTGTTAAGAAGATTAAAAGTAGTTTATTGAAAGTTTTAGAAAGAAAGGAATTCAGTCAAGGAATCATCAGCAAGTGGGTATGTTTGTAATTGGGACATGCAGTGTCTGGCTTGCTTTTGTTTAGTATTACACCAGATACTTCATAGAAAACAATAAATGATT
Organism: Eubucco bourcierii; assembly: GCA_013396675.1. Lineage (NCBI taxonomy): Eukaryota > Metazoa > Chordata > Aves > Piciformes > Ramphastidae > Eubucco > Eubucco bourcierii. The sequence continues at coordinate 24,608 of VWZE01000746.1, forward strand.
ACTGGTGAAATAGTCAAGTGAAATAATAAGTGGGGAAATGGCTGAGTAATGGAGGGAGGAGAGAGTTGATGTGAAGTGAACTTAGTCACCTGGGAAGACAAGCCCGTGCCAACAGTGTGTATTTTAAGCCAAATGCCACAGTATTCCTTTAGGAATAATGTGTGTACAGTGTAGCTACAGTATGTGGGCCTCTTCCCTGAGAAGTGACTCTGAAAAAGACTTGTGGATGATGGTGTAAAAATGGTAGAGCTGGAGCTCTCAGTGTCAAAGCTTTGGTGCTATCTATCTATTTATGTGTGGGAGAAAATGGAACAGGAGAGTTAGTACCTTTCATTTTAGCTCTGATATCTCCACTGCAACACCAGAATTCAAGAAAAATGATGAAGCACCAAGAAATGTCAAGGAGCATCAGAAAAAAATACAAAACATGGAAAGCATAACTTACAATGGCAAATTTAAGAAGCTTTTCAGTTTTTCAAGGAGATACACAAAGGGTAATTTCATGATCATCTGTCAGAGTTTGCATGGCCCAGGCCTGTGTTTGATACAGGGAAATTGGAAGTGATGACAGTGGAAGCTGTTGATGGAATATTTTTTATGCTCTCTTGTTGAGGGTGATGGCAGGAAGGGAAATGAAGGCTTTGGTGTAAGTGAATGCCATGTGGAAGTCTGTTCTAGACCTGCTTTTGTCATGGCTTTTCAATGGGATATTAAAGTGTTGGTAGATAGTCTATAAAATGATTGCTCCTTTTTCATTTTCTTCCTTAAAAAAAATGCGGTATTGTTGCAAACGGTTTTGGTACAGGATGCACCTGGTAGCCTGCAGAGGGGAAAGAAGTAGAAAAATAAATAGGAACCTGAGACAAAGTGAACCAAATTTTAGATCCATTAGCAGAATTATGCAGGGAAAATTGCCTCTTTCCTGCATGACTGAGCAAGCACCAAGAAACTCTCCCATCCCTCTCTTTGTAATAATAATAATAAAAAAAAAAAATTTGAATGGAAAACATGAGGAGCTGCTCTTAATAGCTCTCCACATGTAAATACATGGTTGGCAGAACCTTGCTAAAATAACCTTAGGGCACAGAGCCAGGCTTTCTGTGCAGCTTACGTATGTAGATTTTGTAACCGTAAGTCAATGTTAAAACATTAAAAAAAGAACTTATATGTGTAATGGAAAGATCTGAAGTATGCTTGCTTTTCTTTCCTCTGGCCTGGGAATGTTTTTCACTCAAAAAAAAAAAAAAAAAGAAACCCAGAGCTGCCCTATGTTTTGTCTTTTAAGGTTCTGTTAAGCAGCAGAAATAGTTTGTAGGTAGTTGATTCAACACATGGAGAAGTAACTTGTGGAGGAGGAAAAATGTATCCAAAGTACGTAGGAAATAATCTGCATTATTCACAAGGGATGTTGACATCATCATGTCTTTCCACATCAAGATGTCAAGTTTTAACTCATTTTGCTGCTTCTTTTACTGTCAACAGTATGCAGGATGCAAAACCAGTCCATATTTAAAAGAAGCTGGTAGTAGCTCTGAGGGTATCTGAGAAATAAATCTTGATAGTGATCAAGGTTATGCCCTGTGAAGTCAATAGGGTTCAGTTCTTATGAAAGCAGTTGTTTAGGTGTGGTCATTTCCTGAGATTGCTGTCAGATCTACAACAAATCATCTAGCCGTGGACATTTTGGTAAGAAAACTGGAGAAGTACAAGAAATAAAGCATATTGCTCCTAAGAGGAAAAAAGAAGTTGTTTCAAAGAAATTTAAATATTAATATTTAATATCAGAATAATTTAATTAATACCATTTTGATTTCCCCACCGAAGATCTTGGTTATAAATACCGAACGGAGAGTTGTGTTCCTAGTCCGTTCTGCAGTGATAATTCAGCTCTCAGTGTACGTGGGAAGTTTTGCTGCACTTGCAGAGGTGGTAGATTTCTAGTGAGACGTTAAAATGTGGTCCTTCCTGCCCAGCTCTGTCGTGGGCTGAAGAAGACTGGAATTGAGATCTTCTGTGAGAAAGAAGTAGGAAATCTCTCTCTGTATGTACCCTGTTTCTCAGGGTACACCTGTACATGATGTACGCCTGTAATGATGTACACCTGTACGTGATGGCTATTACATGCATAGAGTAACTCCACTTAACCATTCTGAAAACAGTGATGCTGTGGGCTTTGCACAAAATAAATAACCTTTCCTCAAAGGGAAGAAGATCCTGTGGTAGTGTTGCTTTTCAGAAATTCAGAAACCAACAAACTAAACTGCTGGAAGAGAAGAGTCCCCACTGTTTTCAGTTTGTGTTGACTTAACTTTATTAACAACACAGTTTTCCTTAGGGTCTGTTTTCTTCCTTCTAGTTATTGAGGCTTTTTCAATGACTCTTGGCTTATTTCCTCTCTGGCAGCTAGACCAAGTAGCTTTTTTCCTTTCAGTCTGAGCTAGCAGCAGAGGGTAAGGAGGATCTATCAGAGGTAAACAGTGTCGGAATAATGGGGGCCCTTTTTCTTAGGCTTGTATTTCGCTTTGTTCTGACCTTCTCCCTTTGTCAGTCAGTGAAATGGTCAGCAGGTGTTTTAACCTGAGAAACATAACAAATCTGCTTTCACCTACATCTTTTCCCATCTCTGTTGCAGTCTGTATACTGTCCTGAAATTAAACACTTGCTAAAACAAGAAAAAATAATGTGCTACTTAGAAGGAGGGAATTTCTAAGTGTTCCAGCAATGAAAAAGACACTTAAAGAAAGCATACATTAAATTCTACTCATTTTAAGGCCTTTTTAGATGCTGAATTAAAATCAAATTTTATTGTAAGAGATAATTTCCAAGGAGATGACAAATCTATACACAAGCTAGGCCAAATTAAGATCTTTGTACAGATAAAGGATTCACACAGAGAGAATTTCTGTCTGTAGATGAAGTAATTTACGTGAAACAATGACTTGATCTGTGAGTAGCACCAGCTTCAGGATGCTTTGCTGCCCCTCATCTTGCTTGTGAGTAAGAACCCAAAATCTAGCTCTTAACTTGTAAAATTTCAGAAGAATGTAATTCACAGCACAAAAATAGTATCATAGAATCCATTATCTTAGTGTTTGTAAGACACGGGGTTAATGCCTTTTTGTATCAATGCTGCATGTGGAATTTTGCATCTGATTGAGCTGGAGTGTTATTTAAGAAGGGATTATTTGCTTGTTGATGAAAATAATCTGTCAGGGAGTCAACAGTTGTATGTTGGAGACACAGATATGTGACACATAGCATTTAACATACAGATTAAAACTCTGTATCAACTACCTGTTTCTTTGAGCACTGAAAGGCAAGCTCAGATGTTTTGCTGTTGTTATTCTAATCTGCTCATCAATGTGTTGCTGAATTCAAACTTAATTATCCTTTATAGACACACACTGATTTAATTACTTTTGAAGGTTTAATGAAGAAACTAGAAGAGGAAATAAATTTCAATTCATACCTGGTTACTGAAAAAGTACCTAGAGAGCTTGAAAGTAAGAAGAATTCGGTGTATTTGTTACAAAAGGTGGTTGCAGAGCCAGCTATGAGTCAGTCTGATCTCAGTGGAGTTGAAATGAAGGTAAGCTGACCAAGATCATGCTTAATTGGTGTTCTGTAGCATACTCTTAAGGTTCTTGTACATTGTGATTTTCTTATTCCTGTTTTATATCCTTGAGAAAATGTTTCATTCCCAAAAGAATTTCCCTGGAGTTGTAAAACAAGAGCATGTGTTAATCACTAAATGTAAACTCTCAGGTAAGTTTAAAAAATACCCACAAACTAAAGAAAACAGAAGAGCCCCAAACCCAGCCTCGAGCCCAACCCTATCCTCAAATGCTGTTTAGACAATTGTGGCAGCAATTTGCTGTGGTCTGGGCAGAGATGTTAATTTAGCACGAGGTTTGCTTTCTCTTCAGATTTCACTTGTTTTAAACTCTCACTGACACGAGGGGAGTTCATACCAACACACAGAGAGTGTTTATGGAGAGGTGAACAACTCTAAGTGGTAGATCTTCCCAATGTTAAGTCTGAGTGTGCTCAGAACCCCTTAGAGTTTGCCATAAGCCTGCATAATTTGTTTTAGTTGGTAAGACCAGAGGAAATTGGAGGATGAAATAATTGATTTACCTTTCCAGATTTCTTCAGAACTGAAAAGCAAAATGGCATTAGTATGAGGAAAAAACCTTATTTGGGGGGGTGTGTGTATAAATTATGCAGAGGGATTTGTAGCCACAGAATTACATTTACATATCTCAATGAAGTTTTCATAATCTTAAATGAAAGATGCTATATGTAAATACTATATTCTGGAAGAATTTAGAGGAATGCTAGTTATTAGTATTCCTATTGATAAAGATTTAGAACAATGTTGGCTAGGGTAGGAAGATTAGTCCTACGTTTTACCACATACACTGGTCAGTCTAAAGGCCTCTTCTCTTCTGAGTGGGTTTTTTAATATTCCCCAGGATCTCCAACTCAGGCTTTGTTGTGTAAGCTAAATAATGAAGAAAAAGTATTTGTAATGGATCAGAAAATGAACACCCCATGGATGTGAGGACTGCCATCCACCATTCTTCTTGTGTCTCAAAGCAGAGGGTGGTTCAGCAACTCCACCAACAACCTTGTAGCCTCTTGATTCACACATGCCCAAGTTGTGTAATAAAGAAATGCTTGCAGGTTTTTTGCATCAGATGAGAATCAGCAGTCAGGTATCAAGAAGAATACTTTCTAAGGTTAAGACTGCCTTTCATAAGAGTGAAATCAGTGACAGCCTAATTTTGAATTCCAATTGTTACATTTTACAGGATGACAGCCTTGTTAAGTAGTAGATTAGGTCTGAAATAACAAACTAGCTCCATGATTCAGCCTCTGCCTTCCTAGTTTATTTCTTTTAATCAAAACAATAGTTGTGGCTGAGTTTATTTCTCTCAAGCATACTCGAAACCCTGTTTGGCACCTTTCTTCTCCAAGAGTATTGTTGGGGTTTTGTCAATATTTTAAAAAGCTTAAAGTTATTGGTTGTTTTTTTTTTTTTTTTTTTCTCTATGAGGTAACTTTTTAATTTGGTATGTTTTGGAAGGATGTTCTTCTTAATCAATAGTAAAACCACGTCATACACTTGGCCTTTACTACAGCGTGGCTTTAGACAGCATTTTATCTTTATATAAAGTCAGCCTTCTATTATCTGTGTCATAAAAAGTTGCTGAACTGCACTAAGCATGCATTTTGTAATACATAGACCAGGAATTTATTCACACAAGGGAATTCTTTATGCCATCTTCAAATTCAGGCCTGTTCTACCACTAACAGCTTTTGCAAAGGAATATAATTTACAGAAGACT